>CM014277.1:3781954-3843267 GCA_004135705.1 Alloteropsis semialata | reverse complement strand
GTCGGGCGTCGGGGGGCGTCCGGCGTCGGGCGGCGGCGTCGGGCGTCGGGGGCGGTGGCGGCGGTGTGATCTCGCGAAATGACTAAGTGTTGGGGAAGGAACGGGCGCCGCAATATATAGGCCATCCTTCATCGGTACCGGGTGATGTCACCACCCGGTACCAAAGGGCCTTTGGTACCGGGTGGTGACATCACCCGGTACCGATGGTTTAAGCCTTTGGTACCGGGTGATGTCACCACCCGGTACCAAAGGGCCTTTGGTACCGGGTGGTGACATCACCCGGTACCGAAGGGTTGTAGGTCGCCAATTTAGGCGCCATTTTCACAGCCCTTGGTACTGGGTGGTTTCATCACCCGGTACCAAAGGGGTCCCAATTTTGCTTCCCGCCACATCTTTCTTCCTTTTTATCTTTTTAGTATATACTCTTTCTTCCATTTTTATCTTTTTAGTATATACTCTTTCTTCCATTTTTATC
Source organism: Alloteropsis semialata (assembly GCA_004135705.1). Taxonomy (NCBI): domain Eukaryota; kingdom Viridiplantae; phylum Streptophyta; class Magnoliopsida; order Poales; family Poaceae; genus Alloteropsis; species Alloteropsis semialata. Next base: position 3,842,792 of record CM014277.1, on the reverse strand, counting down.
TTTTTAGTATATACTATTTAGTATTTAAAATTTAACTTGATAGTATGTATTATTTGACATATATATTATTTTAGTAAGTATTATTTGACATATATATTATTTAGAACAACATTATTTGACATATATACTATTTAATATTTGCAATTTAATTTGTTCACCATTTAGTGTTTTGCATTAATTTCTTTATATTTAGTACTTGGAATTTAACTCATTAGTATTTATTATTTGACATTTATTATTTGCAATTTAACTTGTTCACCATTTAGTATTTACAATTAATTTTCTTATATTTAGTATTTGCAACTTAACTCGTTAGTATTTATTATTTTACATATATACTATTTAATATTTGCAATTAAATCTTCAAATAAAATATTAATAAAATAATACTTGAACATAACAGCTACATTACGTAGCATAATACTTCAACATAATTATAATTACATAGCATCATGCTTCAACATAAGTACAACATTATGCTTGAACAGCAATAATCAGGGTCCCTGCACGCCATGCTTCTTCATGAGATAGAAAAGATAGTTTATATCGATAATCTCGATGCCTAGGAACCTGTCGACATAATCAAGTGCATATATGTATGCACTATCCTGTGCCTTGTAACGTGAATCCAAGACCTCTCCATAAATTGTGATCTCAGCAGCATTGGCATGACTCAAGGTTATATTAGCTTGAAAACCACCATTAACTCGATAAGCCCCTGGCGTCGTGTGTGCATACCCTAAGTTTCCAAGGACTTGATAAAGGACTGCACGTAGACCAGAACACGCATGCATGAATCCACAGTAGTAGTCATCCTACAATAAGATTAATAAAACATATTGTTACAGATAAAGATAGATAAATTATAATATAATTACACAACTAAAAATAAAACTAACTTACATAAATCGATTCATATGAAGGACTAATCCTTTTAGGCATCTGTGTCACGTCTGGCTCACCCGTCTCGAGAGCTTTCAACTTGAAGTAGCTGTAGTCCGGGAAAACATGGCCAGTTTGACTTTCTATTTAGGCTAATGCTTGCCTCACAGCATCACACGAGGCCACATGGTCTTGCTGCCACGCGCCAGAATGAACGTGGATAATAACCATGTCACCAGGATTTGGGTCACGGGTGGTATTTTGTTGAATGCTAACAGAGATCATAACCCTACCAGTATTTTCGGTCACATTTTCTATTCTGGTTGGTGCTTTTGTCGTCTTGGGCTCTCGTGTAAAATGTATACCCATTTATGTCATAGCCTTGGAACGTCAAGAATGAGGATGATGGTCCCCTTGCCAAATACGCCAGCTGTGTATGTATTGTCTCGTTACCCATGAGCTTTTGTCGCAACCAACCAGCGAAAGTTTCTATGTGATGGCGTGTAATCCACTTCTCAGACTTTCTTGGATTTTGGTAGCATATTATAGTCTTGTGCTCCTCGATGTAAGGAGCCACCATGGTTGACGACTGCAATACAATGTAATGGGCTTTCATGAATAAATCGTAGTCGCTACACCTTGTTTGTTTCCTTCCTAACGTGCCCTTTCCAAGTAGTCTCCCCTCATGGCGTGACTCAGGTAGCCCAATCGGTTTCAGTTCGGGGATATAGTCAACACAGAACTCAATGACCTCCTCTGTTCTGTATCCCTTGGCGATGCATCCTTCTGGAAGAGAACGGTTACGAACATATTTCTTTAGAATAGCCATGAGCCTCTCAAAAGGATACATATTGTGTAGGAATACAGGACCAAGAATACCAATCTCTTTGACAACATGGACCAGGAGATGCGTCATAATATTAAAGAAAGACGGAGGAAATATCATCTCAAGGCTGACAAGGCTTTGGGCCACATCATCCTGCAGCTTTGCTAGATTAGTGGGATCGATTGCCTTCTGGTCGATTGCATTGAGAAAGGCGCATAGCTTCACAATAGTTGTTCGGACATTAACGGGTAGAATTCCCTCAGCGCCACCGGAAGCAATTGTGTGAGCAGCACATGGCAGTCATGGGACTTGAGGTGTACGAATTTCTTCTCTTCATATTTATCAGACTCTTTACATTCGATGAGTAGCCGGACGGGACCTTAATACTGTTCAAGCAATCAAACATGCTGGTCTTCTCCTCCTTGCTTAGAGTGTAGCTAGCAGGACGCAAGTTCCAACGCCCTTTCTCTCTTTTCTCAGGATGCAGGGGATCTCGTTGTTTCATACGTTTCAGGTCCTGTCGTGCTTCAAGCGTATCTTTTGACTTTCCGTAAGTACCAAGGAACCCTAGCACGTTTACGCAAAGATTTTTCGTCAGGTGCATCATATCAATTGCGTGGCGTACATCTAAGACCTCCCAATATGGTAGGTCCCAGAATATTGACTTTTTCTTCCACATGGGCGCCTTTCCATTTTCACTTGCCGCTGGCTGGCTGCCAGGTCCCTTCCCAAAGACCACCTTCACATCTTTTACCATAGCAAATACATATTTTCCATCCCGATGCCTTGGTTTGCTACGACTCTTCCGCCTCAAAATGCTTTCCTTTCTTTCTCAGCGGATGTTTCTCAGAAAGGAATCGACGATGGCCCATATACACACACTTTCTACAATGTTTCAGATAAATGCAGTCGGTGTGTTCTAGGCAATGTGTGCATGCTTTGTATCCCTTGTTTGACTGTCCCGACAGGTTACCAAGTGCAGGCCAATCATTGATGGTCACAAACAGTAATGCTCTTAGGTTAAATTCCTCTTGCTTGTGCTCATCCCACGCCTTTACACCATCTTTGCCCCACAACAACAAAATTTCCTCAATCAGTGGCCTTAGATACACATCAATGTCGTTGCCAGGCTGCTTTGGCCCTTGGATTAGCACTGGCATCATAATGAACTTCCGCTTCATGCACATCCACGGAGGAAGGTTGTACATACAAAGAGTCACGGGCCAAGTGCTGTGGCTACTGCTCATATCACCGAAAGGATTCATGCCATCCGTACTCAAACCAAATCTTATGTTCCTTGCATCTTCTGCGAAGTCTGGGAACGCTCTGTCGATTTTTCTCCATTGCGACCCATCAGCGGGGTGTCTCAACATATTGTCTTCCCTCTGATCCTCTTTGTGCCACCGCAGCAATTTAGTATGCTCTTTGTTTCTGAACAAGCGCTTCAGACGTTGTATTATAGGGAAATACCACATCACCTTGGCAGGGACTCTTTTCTTGGGGGCCTCTCCCTCAACATCACCAGGGTCGTCTCGCCTGATTTTATACCGCGAACAATTGCAAACCGGACAGGCGTCCAAAGATTCGTACGACTTGCCCCGATAAAGGATACAATCATTGGGACATGCGTGTATCTTTGTACTTCCAGTCCTAGAGGGCAAACGATTTTTCTTGCTTCGTATGTTGTTCGGGCAATGTGTTGCCCTCTGGAAGCATCTTCTTTATCATTTTCAATATCTCTCCAAAACCTTTGTCAGACAAGCCATTAGTTTCCTTCCATTGCAACAGTTCCAGTGTGGTACCCAATTTTTTCTGGTCCTCTTTGCAATCTGGGTACAACAATGTTTTGTGGTCCTCCAACAAACGGTTCATCTTCTCCCGCTCTTTCGCACTTTCGCAGTCTTTCTCTTCATCACGGATCATGCCACCTAAGGCATCATCATCCTCATCCTCTGCAACTGCTTCACCCTCGCCCATTGCTGTATCATCTGCAAAGGCACCGTATTGTGCAAAGTCCGGGATGTTGTCGTCACCTTCTTCATCACCTTCTTCAAAGAATATCCCCGCTTCGCCGTGTTTGGTCCAACAGATATAGTTAGGCATGAAACCACTCATAAGCAAGTGTGTGTGGACCACCTTCTTCGAGATGTGATAATCCTTCTTATTCTCACAGACCTTGCATGGACAGCATATAAAACCCGAGGTCGAGTTAGCCTCTGCCGCGTCGAGGAATTGATGAACGCCATTAATGAAGTCAGATGAGCGTCTATCCGCGTTGTACATCCATTTCCGATTCATCTATTCACAAAATACAATGAAAAATTCATCCCCAATTTCTAAAGTTCGTAATAAACCTAAATAAGAATATCATATATGATCTCTAAAAATCTTAATAACCGTAAACATCAACATCATTTGATGCCACCAAAAAGATGTATTTCTAAAGTTCGTAGTAAGCCTTAACAAGAATATCTTTTATAATCTCTAAAAATTTCGACAGCACCTCCCCTGCATCGGGAGGTTTCCAAAACCTGCGACAAACCAAGGGCACGATGGCCGACAACCACATTCCAAAATCATCAACGTCTTACTTTTGCTCATCTCAAAAAAAATTTTGAAGGAGTGATTTGCCTCAGATATGTTGTCTTTCATTTGACCTTGAACTTGGAGCATAAGAAACATTACAGGTGGTAAAAAACAATTGGTTCATGGTAGGCATGGAACCATGGGACACACCCAGCCCAACCATCACAACCGATTCGTTGCTTGGGCATGGATGTATCCCATGGTTTGATGACAACCATGAGAAGCATAACTATACAATACAAGCTCAAGCTCAAGGTCATCATATGTTACCCAGCTAGAAAACTAGGTAAAATTTGATATCATCATAGGCATGCCAAGAGTTGGATTGTTTTAGTTCAAGATATTGACAACCATGAGAAGTAAAATTGAATTAAAATCTAACTAAATAAGAATATCATTTATAATCTCAAAAAAATCCTAATAACCCTAAATATCAACGTCATTTGAAGCCTCTAAAAAGATGTAATTCTAAATTTCGTAATAAGCCTAAATATGAATTTTATTTATAATCTCTAAAAATCCTAATAACCCTAAATATGAATATCATTTCTAATATCTAAAAATCATAATAAGCATAAATATGAAAATCATTTAAAGTTTCTACAAATAATCCAAAAATCTAAACAATGTCTAAAAATTTGTGCATCATCTCCACACATGCAACAACTAACTATATATTGATTCTCTATTACAAATTTATAATAAAAATGAAGATTCAATCTAAAATCTCTTATTTCAATCCATTCCACAAAACACAAATTACTCAAAACATAGAGCATGAAATAGACCATACTAAATGTCAAAAGAGAGAGGATGAAGTTGCTAACCTTCTAGCGGACTTGGTTTGCAAAATCTCCAAAAGTTATGGAAAAATCGGGCATGAGCTCCCCCAACCCGAGCTCAATGGAGGATGAAGAAATGAGCCATGGCTCGGGCTGGGGGAGGAAGAAGGCCCCTTTATACGCAGGGCCCCTTTGGTACCGGGTGGTGGCACCACCCGGTACCAAAGGGGGTCACTTTGGTACCGGTTGGTGTTACCAACCGGTACCAAAGACCCCGAGGCTCATTGGTACCGGGTGGTGACACCAGCCGGTACCAATGTTGCCTCATAGGTACCGGGTGGTGCCACCACCCGGTACCAATGAGCGCGCAGAATTATTGGGGATTGGACCCGGTACCAATGCTTCCATTGGTACCGGGTCCAATCCAACCGTGACCGATTAGGGAGGATGGATAGAGAGTTCTCTGGTAGTGCACCCGGCCATTTGAAAGGTACGGTGTTAGAGCTTGAGGAAACTATTGGGTGTTGAAGTTCACCATTTCATATGTTCTATCCACCAAAGTGCTTAAGAGAAGATTAGACAATTAGCAACAAGATTTAGGCTTTGATTAGTGCTAGCTTAGGCCACTTAGCTCTTTGCTTTAGGCTTTAGTCTAGTGTTTAGTGAGGTTTGCATACTTATTTGCTATCGGTGCTTGCACGCACCAAGTGTTGTAAATCCGAGGCGTTGTAGTCTAGCTAGACCCTCCAACAAAGCTTTGTGGAGAGGCCGCCTGTGTTTGTGCAAGGGAGGAGAGGCCCTTGGCGGTTTGCCAAAGCTCTACCATAGTGAAGACTGCGGAGGTCACTGGAGCATTGCCGTAAGGAACGGGCATTTCCCAAGAAGGGGCTCCAACGAGGACTAAGGGGAAGTTAGCTAACTTCCCGATATCTCGGGAAAAATCACCGTGCCAAGAGTTTGCGTTCTCTACTGTTTACACTTCCGCATTTACATTATGCGCTTTACATTCCGCATTTACCTTTCCTAGAATTGCCTTGTGTAATTGATAGGATTGGAACCTAGGGTGTAAAAATCTTTTACGGTAGAGATAGCAACGCATAGAAAAACCTAGTGCACATCTAGATAGAAATTGGAATATGTTTTTATATGTGCTTGAAGCCTTAGTTTTTAGGGCACCTAATTCACCCCCTCTTAGCATGTCACGTAGGGTGTCACGGTCCCTTTAATACTATATATACTTACCAACGTAGAGACAGTTGCTTGGGCTAACAGTCAAGATTGACGAAGTTACCCAAATGAAGATTGACAGAGTTAATTACCCAAATGTTCTCGATAACTTACGCTCAAAGAAAAAAATAAAAAGAATAAACTACGGCGCCGCTGAGTGAGAGACGACTCGAACTCATGTGGTAGCTAGGGTTCCACTAAAACATGGACATATGCATGCTAACAAGGATATTCTTTTGCTACCTTTATACATGTACTGTCTACACACACATATATAAATGCAACATGCATGTTTTATAGTATATCATCTACTCCTAGGTGGTTAACGTTACCTTCTTTTGTTTTATCTATTAATTATTTGTCATTCAACATGAAACGTCCAAGATAGAGCTAGCAGAGATGGTTGTGTAATTAACAAACTATAGGGAGATTTTTCTCTCTTGTATATATGTCCCGTGTGGAGCCCGTGCAGCCGACATTCATATATATTACAGTACTAGCTAGTTCTGTCGTCGTAGGAACACAATGCAGCCGTGGACAATATTGAGAAAAAGTTACGTCGAGAGAAGCTAGATAATACGTAGGTAATGATAGTACTACAAGCATGTTGATTGGTGTAGGGCCAAATTAGACATGCATGGGCAATTGGGCATGGCAACAACATATACACTCAGGCAGTCAGGCTCCTGCCGGTGCATATGCATCTCTCTCTTGCAAGTTATAAATAAACAAACAACGGTGGGCTGTAGTTGCAGCAGTGTAGAGAGCGCTAATGGGCCTCCATGAGCCGTCCCGATTAGCTCGGGCTCTGGACACACTCATACAGGGCCTGCATTGAATTGGCTGGCCCAAAAAGTACTGCACTCCTCGTAGCAGCCCGCTTCCTTGTTTTGTTACTCTTTTGGTCAGTCGTCAGCAATTCAGCATCAATTTTGAATTTTGAATTGCAATTCAGCTGCCGATGCCCACACACGAACACAAGTAGCAAGGTTACTAATTCTCAAAAAAAAAAAACAAGTAGCAAGGTTACCTGAACTAGATGTCAGCACCAATGAGATCATGACTTGCTTTTTTGCAGGGTTGCCACCGTACCGCTAACCGTTATGTATGTCAGTATGAGTTTATGTTAAGCTAAGAATGACTTCTTTAAAGTTACGTTTGTCACATTCAATGTTTTGTTCTCTTTCTCTCCTTTTTTTTATCAAGTCAAATATTTTTTCCTGAGGACACCAACAATATATATACATGGTCAAATGTTTAATTTCTGCCTTTGAAACATCTTTGGGCAACTTATCAATATAAGTTTTACACGACAACTTCTTTGCATAATTTTTAGATACTTCAAAAAAAATTGAAATATTTTTATTCAACTTATCCAATGCTTCCTTCGGTCGTGCCAAGGCTATTAATTATAAGCGTACTGTCATCGCAACATTTTCCATGTGCAAAATGCTAATCCCCTATGTGTAGATGCATAGAACTTTTGGCAGAAACGTTTGTTTTAAATCAAGTTATGTTTTTCTTAGATAGACATTTGGGCATCAACAAAATTCAAAATTGCAATTTAACGACTAAATTTTGCAGAAAATTGATAAAACCTAGCAAAACTATAGTATTGCTCAAATTAGTTGGGATAAAATATGTATACTCTTCAGAGATACTAATGAGAGAGGTTTTAAAATATCAGTTTTTTTACAAAATAATCACGGCTAAATGGAAATGATGGCAACTGTCATGTTTGCCAATAATTATAGATAACAAGCTCATAAAAACGATATCCAATCAAATTAGCAGTACCAAATAGGAATATTTTTATCTGGTGTGGATGAAAATTCCCCATAATAACAAATCTAAGGTTTCAAGGGGGAAAAGGGTACAATTCAAAGAAGCAAGAATTTAGGAAAGTCAAAACGTAGCTAGGCTATAGGAATGAATTTGTCACTGTGACTAATATGGCATGTTGCCCACGATAAAATTAAAGAAGAGCGCATACTACTCCGATCCACTGCTAGCACATCGGTGGAGCGATGTAGTACTAAGATAGTGTTTGGTTCACGCAAGGGAGTGGTAATGGTAACGAAATCAGATACAGTGGTATCCGTTACTTTTGTAATGAAAAGCACCAATTGTTTGGTTGGTTGTCTCGACTCCATGTCAAATTGAAATAAATAAGTAAATAAATAATTGATAATTTAGCTTCAAATTGAGAAGACAAGTTCAGAATAACTCAATAACATTTGTTATTCAAACTAGACACAAGTTTCATCCGTAAATCTGGTAATTTTGCTCCTTGACAATCGATTATTCCTTACATCTTCCTTTGAGCCTGATCTGAAAATGGAGTGATAATACAAACATGAGTACAGTTGACTAAACTAATGACATTGATATGTAATGGAGGCAAGGTAAACATCACAGATGGCAAAAAAAACTGGAATACAATATCCAACTATAACAGTAATAAGATACTACAGTTCAGTGTACTAGATTATTATTCTAGTCATTCAAAAATCATCACATCAATGTAGGTGAATGAACTATTACATGATGTTGACTGACTTTTGCATGGCATCTATTATTCAACTTCACAAAACTCATCAGTGCAATACAAAAGAACAAACTTTGCAGCTGTGACAAAATAATTTCTAACATGTGGAAGTGACATAAAATAGGCGAACTATAACTTGCCTGCAAGTATGTTCTGAATAAATTATCTCCTGAAGTCTCTGGGAGTGCAAAAGCATTGTCATCTGATTTGGAACCTTCATAAAAACAACTGCAGTTTTGGGCATGTATGTTACATAACTAAAAAAAGTAACATTGTGTTTGGTTCAGGGTCTGGAGCAGTGAGTGCAAACAGTGAAGCAAACTATTACTTACCTATTTGTTGATGAAAAATATATCAGGAATGCTTTATCGAGAGAGAGAGAGAGAGAGAGAGAGAGAGAGAGAGAGAGAGAGAGAGAGAGAGACTATGTCGTCTCATAAACAGCAGTGAGTGCAAACAGTGAAGCAAACTTATTATGTTCAGTCCTCTAATAAAAACTCCAAAGTTTTCTACTAGACATTCGGTAACAAAGCATTTCTTGTTATGTAGGAACTTCTTAGAATTAGGCAGGTTTTCTTGAAAACTAGATAAGCTTCTGACTAAAATATCTCAAGTGGTTAAAAGGGGCATCGAAACATGTGAATCAACTTTGATAACCAAGAATGTAGACAGAAGACAACAGAAGTATGCCTTCCGTAATGCCATAAATGTATCCAGAGAATATGGGAAGTTCCTTAATTGGTTCAGTGCAAAGTATGACATGAAAGAGGAAGTAACAATTACCTAATGTTGCCACAATTTTAGAGAAACAAAGAAGATGTCTTCTTTCAGTGAAGGAAAATGGCTTTCTGCTCATTGTGATGCTAGCATCGTCACTAGGATTACCATGCAGAGTATCAGGTTTTATATATATATGCATGCTTTCTACATTTGTCACCACTATATCGCATATATATATATGCAAGATTTTTACAGATGCGCCCCGGGCCACGAGGTGGAGGCGGGTGAGCAGGCAAAGAGGGCGGCTCACAAACTGGTTAAGGACATGTACTACGAGGCGCGGATTCAGGCCGTCATTGACTACTGGAAGGACAAAGGCACAAAGTACTCCAAAGAGCAAGCCAGAACCATTTACCTGACCTACGATCAATACATCTTGGTAAATATAAAACTTTAATTACGATTCCTTATATGATTAAGCACGTATAATCTAATCTTCTTCTACATCATCCTGCGTAGGTGATTCCCTGGTGGTGTGCCTCGCATCCCCAGGCTTGGGAGAAGTGGGTGGCCTACTGGTGCTCCCCTGAGTGGATGGAGACACACCTGGCTGCCCGGGAGCGCCGTTTGCAGATGCCAGGTCCTGCACACCACCAGGGCAGCCTTACCCTCCCCGAGTACAAACAAAGATGGGTATGACATCTCATTTTATAATTGAAATGCTCAATTCTGCAATATTTGTAATCATATTGTTTTTTTTTGTGTTTTGTAGTCGGCGGCACATGGAGGCGAGGAGCTGACTGACTTCCAGGCTATTGCCGTGTCCCACATGGGCAGGGCCACGTCCGAAGTCCACTACAACCCCGAAGCCGGGCCGGAGGCGTACAGCAATCCCATGGTCCACGCCCGCCTCACCGCCTACTCGGAGATGGGAAGGCAAAAGCATGGGCCTGAGTGGGATCCGGCCGCCGCGCCGCTTGATGGAGAAGTCATCATGAGGATGGCAGGAGGCAAGAGGCATGGGAGGTACACCGTCGGTGACAGCACGATCGACACGGCCAGTACCCCCACTCTCTCCCAGATCCGAGCCGGTAGCGCTAACCCCGACATACGCCAGCCGCAGACCGCTAGCCACTTCAACATGCAACTAATACAGGTTATTTCTGCTTTATTACACTTTAGTTCATTTTTCCTTACCGTTGAATTCTAACGCTTTGATGGAATATTGCAGGCCCAGCTAGAGGAGGAGAGGAGGAGAACCACCATGCTGGAGGCCCAGCTGGATGAAGAGCGGCAGTGGCGGGAGGAAGAGCGAAGGCGGCGGGACGAGGAGCAAAGGCAGCGGGACGAGGCCGAGCGGCTCCGCATGCAGCAGATGAACGAGTGGTACAACTGGTTCAACGGCATGGCAAGGGACATGGGCCGATCTCCGCCTCCGCCTCCGATGACTTTCGCGCCGCCAGTGATGCCACCTCCGACATATTCTCCTGTGAGTCACCGCTGAAAGTTTCTAATTTCATTTCGATCAATGACAACCTTAGAAAACTTTGATTCACAATCGTAGCTTAGAAAACTTAGCTCTAGTTTATTTCTGACCTAAAACTTGTGCAGAACTTTGCTGGATCGGCGGCGGCGTCGAACGAGGCTCCTGCGGGGGAAGAAGACCTGCCGACACGCCTCAGTCGCAGTCTGTTCGGTGCACCGCCTGGGCCTACTCAGTGATGCTTTGTGAACTTTGTGATTATGAACGTATTGAGCTTGTGAACTTTAAACTTTACTGTGCTCGTTACTTGTGAACTTATGGATGCGATACTAGTTGTGGATGCGATACTACTTTGTTATGGTTATTGTGGATTTATGCTTGTGGATTTTATCTATATCAACTGCCTGTAATGTGTATATATATCTATTTGAACTGTCTGTGATGTGTATTGAGTGGGGGCACTTTATACCTGACGAAACAAATAAAACAGGGCAGAAATGGCACCTTTGCCGAGTGTACACTCGGCAAAAAGGGTCTTTGCCGAGTGTACACTCGACAAAGGTGCCATTTCTGTTATTTTATGGTCATCTTTGCCGAGTGCTGAGTCTTTGCCGAGTGTTTTTTTTCGGGCACTCGGCAAAGGGTGACACAGGAGCACCTAATGGTCAAGCTTTGCCGAGTGCCAGGTGGAGGCACTCGGCAAATCCTGGACCTTTGCCGAGTGCCCTGTGGCAACACTCGGCAAAGCTGCCATGCCACGTCACTCGGGGTGTGCGGCTTTGCCGAGTGCTGCCACGTGGCACTCGGCAAAGGGCACGGCTTTGCCGAGTGCTGCCACCTGGCACTCGGCAAAGCTACGCCGTCAGCCGCCGTCGCCGCCACGTCGGCGTGACGTCAGCAGACGGCGGTGAGCCGTCCGCCGGGGCGTTAGGCACAACTTTTGCCGAGTGTGGCCTTGGGCACTCGGCAAAGTCTTTGCCGAGTGCCCGTAATATTACACTCGGCAAAGAGCCTCTTTGCCGTCCCTAGCGGTGCCAAATGCTCTTTACCGAGTGTAGCACTCGGCAAAGCCTTTGCCGAGTGTATATCGTCCTTTGCCGAGTGTTTGGGACACTCGGCAAACTCCTGATTTCCCGTAGTGCATGCATGCAGGTGTGGTGGACAACGGCGTGCTGCAGGTGACGCTGTCCAAGCCGCAGGGCCACATCACCGCCGTCCGCTACAACGGCCACCGCAACCTCCTGCACTACGCCGGCGGCGACAACACGGGAGGGTCTGTAACTATAGCTACTAGACTACAGACATCATGCATGCATGTTGGACTATTCATCTGTAGCTTAGCTTGCCACCGAAAATGGCGGCAGGCATATGGATCGACACATATATGCGTATGTCTCTGAAAATTATATTGAATAAATAAATCCTGTCGTTTCTTGCAGGTACTGGGATGTGGTGTGGAACTATCCCGGCTCTGATCACCCAAGAGGGATGATCGACATGTGAGTGCATGCTCATCAACCGTACCCCCACGATCTTTAACTTTACTAACCCGCCTCACATCCTTGGTGTGTGTTCTTAATCACCGCCGTGTCTGCTGCAACTCTAGATACATAATTCAAGAGGATGTTGCATGCTCTCTATGAGGATTATTAGTAATGTTTTTTTTTTTTAAAAAAAGAGGCCCTGTTACTTAACTAATCGCGGTGCTGATGTTGTATTGTTAGTTGCTCTATTTACTGCTCCATCAAGAAGGTATCTGTTGTTTCATGTTGGAGGTCACCATTACATCTGATCTCACGACATGCATGAATTTTCTGTAATTTAAAAGATCTTGACCGGACACACCACACCTGCTCCTAGCTAATACCTGGCAACAACTTGGTGTTTACTGATTGTGTTTAAGGAAGCACCGTCAGGCAGAGAAGATTAGGATCAAGGCATTGTGTTGCTGCATTTCCAAACAGCAAATCAGCCAACTACTACTCTATCAATGTGCACCGAAAGGATGACGACTTGGCTGATTTACTGTAAAGTGTTGCTCCATCTTAACTTTTCTGAAAATCAATGCTTTCTAGCCCATCTTAAACGCCGCCAGAGATGATTTGCGACATTTTCAAACGTACTAATCAAGGTGCAACATTTTCAAACGTACTAATCTCCAAAGGCATAGGACGCTTTGCGACGTAGTCGAGGTCACGGTCCTAGTACAGCTGACCAAAGCATTTGTGCATGTGCAACAACTGTTTGGTTCCTTTGTTTTGGATGCAACTAGTTAACTGCATTTTCCTTTTATTGATAAGTAACTAACTGCATTTGATGTGCAGGTTGGAGAGTACGGAGTTCAAGGTCGTGTCCTCAAGCCAAGAGCAAGTGGAGCTTTCTTTCAGGAGTACATATAATCCGTCACGTCAAGATAGTGTTAGGCTAAACATTGACAAGAGGTAATGACACATTCGTTATGTCCTCATTCAGATTGATTACACAAGCAACAAACTTGACTATTCTTAATCTTTTTTCTTTCCCCTGCTTTGAAATTGTACTGATCTATCACTGAAATTTGCCCCCCAAAAAATCTGTCTCTTCAGACTTGTGATGCTGAAAGGCAGCTCCGGGTTCTACTGCTACGCCATCTTTGAGCACACCAGCAATTGGCCTGCCATGAACATCACAGAGGCTCGGCTCGCTTTCAAACTTAACACGGACAAGTGAGTGGTAGTCCCAGTTTTATTTTTTAGACATTGATCGGCAATTTATCTTAACTTGTTACAGAATTATTCTCTTGACCACTTTCTTTTTACATGCAACAAACGTGTATTAGGTTCAATTACATGGCGATTTCAGACGATATACAGAGGTACATGCCCAGCGCGGCAGACAGAGATGAGCCTCGTGGTTCTCCATTGGCCTACAAGGAGGCTGTTCTGCTCGTTAACCCCAAGGAGCCACAGTTCAAGGGAGAGGTAAATTACATAGAGTAAGCATGGATGTCATACTAGTACTGTACTAGAACAAGTTAAAATTTTAGACAGAACCATGGGACTGCAACTCTCTGAACTTTGTTCAAGTGGATGACAAGTACGAGTACTCTCTGGACAACAAGGACAACGTCGTCCATGGATGGATCAGCAGCAGCCACCCCAGCCCCATGGGTTTCTGGGTCATCACTCCAAGCAACGAGTTCAAGAGCGGTGGCCCCATGAAGAGGGAGCTCACCTCCCATGTCGGACCCACCTCCCTCACCGTAAGAAAAACTTGTGCCATTCCCTTCAACCCCCAATCCAGTTTCAATCAAGATATATTCAGAGTGAATTTCCTTGTCAAAAAAAAATCAGAGTGAAAAATTTGCAATCTCTTGCAATCTCTGTGTGCTTATATATCAGATGTTTCTGGGAACACATTACATTGGAGACGACATTGTGCTCAACATCGGCGACGGCGAGTACTGGAAGAAGGTGTTGGGGCCTGTCTTCATCTACCTCAACTCCAACCCGAAGCGAGGCGACCTCCGTGCTCTCTGGGACGACGCCAAAGCGCAGGCGCAGTACCAAGTCAGCAAGTGGCCGTACAGCTTCCCCAAATCACCCGACTTCGCCAAGGCCGGCGAGCGAGGCTCCGTCACCGGCAGGCTCGTGGTCAGAGACAGGTTCATCAGCAACGATGACATGCCAGCCAGGATGGCGTACGTCGGGCTCGCCGCGCCCGGGCAGCCCGGCTCCTGGGCGACAGAGTGCAAGGTGCGTGTGGCTGTCACTCTGCAACTGCAGGCTGATAGAACTGGTTCTGAACTTCTGAGACACCTTGTCATCAGAATTCAGACATCCTGGTTTTCCGATGCTGTGGTTTAATTTGTACTATTGCGTAGGGCTACCAGTTCTGGACGACGGCCGATTCCTTGGGCGGCTTCACCGTCGGCGATGTCCGGGCGGGGGTGTACAATCTCTACGCATGGGTCCCCGGGGTTCTTGGAGACTACATGTACACTTCTCCTGTGACCGTGACGCCAGGTTGCGGCGTCGACCTCGGCGATCTCGTGTTCATGTCTCCGAGATCAGGCCCGACGTTGTGGGAGATCGGAGTTCCGAACCGGACTGCCGCAGAGTTCTTCGTCCCCGACGTCGACCCCAAATATGCCAACCGCCTGTTTCTGCACAAGGACAAGTAAGCTCTTGATCTTGTTCGCTTAGGGAACCATCTGGCACTAGGCTTTTGAACATCTCTGATCTGTTTATATATCTGACCGATTTGGCTGCGTTGCAACAATGGACAGGTACAGGCAGTACGGTCTGTGGGAGAGGTACGCCGAGCTGTGCCCTGACAGCAATCCAGTCTTCACGATCGGTCAGAGTGATCACTCCAAGGACTGGTTCTTCGCGCATGTCACAAGGTGCTTCTGATGCTGAAGAGTGCTCTCTGTCAGTGCTGCTCGTCTCTTGGTTTCATCGTGTTTCAGACTACAAACTCATCTTCGATTTTGCAGGAAGGTGGGCAATGACTACGTGCCAACGACGCGTCAGATCCGGTTCAACCTGGACCGCGTCGTGGCAGATGGCACCTACACGCTGCGCATTGCTCTTGCTGCTGCTCAGATGTCCAGACTTCAGGTACAAAACCTTGCTTGCAGGCCTGCAGGCTGCAGCAGACTGAATCGTGCATGCATGTAATGTAACGCGGTTCTGCATCAACTTCTGATCCTTGGTGAGCGTACTGAAGAACTCAATCTCTGCTTCCGTTTTGGTTCTGATTCAAGGTGCACGTGAACGGGGGCGGCGCGACGAGGAGGGGCGGCGTGTTCACGACGCCGGAGTTCGGTGGCGGCAACGCGATCGCGCGGCATGGCATCCACGGCGTGCAGTGGAGCTTCGAGTTCCCGATCAGAGGGTACCTGCTGCAGGAAGGGGAGAACAGCATCAGCATCACGCAGACGAGGGCCTTCGGCGAGTTCTTGGGGGTCATGTACGACTACATCCGGCTGGAAGGGCCTGCCGGATCCTGGCGCGACCCGACGTGACGGCCATGATCATCGTCATCGAATCGGCAAGGAATTATTTGCACATTTTGTATAGGATATACACACATCAGAAGCAGTTGTAGGCCGTGTTTACTTCCTTCCCAAAAAAATTTGCAAAAGGAAATCTTTCTTGCATGGAGTACTAAATGAAGTCTATTTGCAAAACCCAGCCACGGATGAGCGTAACTTTCCGAGACGAATCTAATGAGCCTAATTAATCCATGATTTGCTACAGTGATGCTGCAGTAACCATCTTCTAATCATCCTCTAATCATGCGGTCAAAGGCCTTATTAGATTCTTCTCGGAAATTTAGTAGAGGTTGTGGAGGTAGTTTTGTGAACTGACATTATTTAATACCTCTAATTAGTGGTCAAAACTGCATTTATTACCCTGCAAAAATTTACAGCTCCTATCTAAACACGGCCGTAGGAGTAAACTGAAGATTGTCAGAGCAGTAAAAACAGGGTGAATTTCTGAATGTATAGCACCTCCGGGAGAAGCCAAAATACTAGACTGAAATGGGCTGCAATTTTGGGAAACTTTGCAGAAACAGGCTATAAATGTCAACTTATTCATGTACTGACTATACGTCTGTACTGGTTGCACTTCTTATTTGAAAGGTTATCTTCTGAAAAAAGGTGTTTTGATATTTACCAATTTAATATGTAAAAATGGATGTTTTGAAAATCGTATACATGTCCAATTTTGATAGTTGATATTTTAGAAAATACGGATAATAAAAATATAAATTTCACATAATCTTGTGTAAAAACAAGACATTTGTAACCAAATGGAGTATAACACAAGTTACTCATCCGATACCACATTACCACCACTGCCATTGTCTGCAACTTGTTCGTCAATCCACAAAGGCGTGCAACAAGCTGAGACATCTTCCCTTATTTGGAAGGTTTTCTTCTAGAAAAATAGGTATCGTACAATTTTTCAATGAACTTCTTTGCATTTTCTTAAAAAATAATTCTTCGACATTTTTTTAGAAAAAAGAAGTCAAGATTTTTTAATGAATACCTATGAAAAAATAACATTTATTCCAAATACATGTATTGTAGTCTTATTGTTATGGCATGGCCAAGTCCTACCACAATGTTGGTAACTAGGAGGCCTGGGCGCGCTCCGCCGCGCCTGCAGAAGGAAGCGCGCGCTGCTCTGGGCCGTAGGCCATGCGTTTTTTTTCCGCGTGTTCTGTGCTGGGCTGCTCTGAGTAATTCGGTCCACTGCGGGCTGCTGGGTATGTGGACAGGGATGACAGGATAGTTCAGAGTTTAGCGCTGTGGGCCACGGCATTTGGCCGATTTCACCATGGCACACGGGCCCCAACAACGGAAAAGCACAGACGGGCCAAAACAGCGACGCGAGCGGCCCATCAGCAAAAATAACCCCACGCACAGTGCATGATAGCCTCCCTGGTCGTCGATTTCACCGGCAATATGGATCTACATATAAATCATATCTATGAGTCCTATCTGTTGATAAGCTTATTTTAGGGGCAAAAAGCCAACGTGGGTACGATGATTGTTGGGCATATTAAAGCCTGTGGGTTGGTACTATGGCCCATATGAATGTAGTTTGATCCGGGCTGGGCCGGGCCTGAACGAAGCCTTAGTAAACACATGGGTTATATGGCCTTAGCCCGTACATACGTGGGTGACATTTTGGGGTTATCGATTTTCTTTTATTTTCTTTTATGTTGTAGCTAGACTTGACAAATAGTTTAATAGGCTTGTACCGAATGACTGTCTTTTCTTTCCTCGACCTCTGCGACTGTTGGTGAATCATGATAATTTCCCCTCACGTTGTGTCGATGCTCCGAATTATAAATGAACTTATCATCACAGAAATGATTGGGCGCTAGGTGACGGCTTCCCATGCCATGATCTCCCTAACTGTTGACCGCCAAAGATCTTGTGTATCCTTAGGGCAGCTCCAGTGCCTGTTCGATTTCGGTGGACACGGAAAGCGAACGAAAGTATTGTTCGATGGCTGTAGCGTGGAGTTCGGTCTAGTGGAGCCCACAATTGGATAAAAGAAATGCAAGATATTTTCTCTTCCATCGAGGCATCGAGTCTAGAAGACCCGAGCCATGGAGAGAAAAGCATGGAAAGAATCGCCAGTGCGCTTTGCGCCAATATTTTATTCCTGAACGTCGAACCGAGTTTGGAGTCCGATTTTCATCTCTGACACACAGACATCGGCACCCACAGTGTTCACGGTTCGCTTTCTAGACCTCACGGTTCGCTTTCTGCTCACACTAGAGCTGCTCTTAGATGCTTGTGATGATGGCTTCAAAAATGCTACTGTACTTGAAGTCATCATAGCCGTTTAATTTCTGAACCAGTCAGGATTTTCCTAACCTGTTAATGGGAGTTTAACTCTAGACATTTTGTAGGGTCGTATTCTGAAGTCAGGCAAAGGGAGCTGGCTAGGTTGTTACGTCAATTTCGAAGACAAAAGCATAGCACCTTTCAAGTGCAACCATCACTTACTGGTGTGGCAACAATCTTACCTTTGGAGATGACTTGATATTCCCAGGACAAGCACACCAAGAAGAAGGAACCCAGCCCATGGATATGTAGATGCTAGCACTGCTGCCTAGTTGAGGAGAGTATACTGATCAATAGACAAGACCGGAAATGCAGCCCTCTCCAATGCTTTACAGGGGCCTTTGGGGTCCCTCCCTAGGTGCACCCACTCGCACAACATCATCAGCCGCCTGTGTCCCCTTAGTGCTGCCGTTGACCCCGAAGCCATCACGGCTCATCGATCCTGTAACGAAAATGGCCCTTGTGCCATTTACACTGTGATTTTGGTGATTGAATGATAATATAGTCTTTGGGACTAACATGTTTGTTGAGTAATTTACATAGAAAATTACGTCCCAAGAATAATTTCAAAGCATAGCCAAAAACCAAAGCATATGAAATCATGGGAAGGGCTTGAGTTGATTGAATTGGAGAAGCCCGCAGAGATTACACACGGCGTATGCTCCGCCGATGATCGGCGTACATATTGGAAGCATACG
The DNA here is from genome assembly GCA_004135705.1 of Alloteropsis semialata. Taxonomy (NCBI): domain Eukaryota; kingdom Viridiplantae; phylum Streptophyta; class Magnoliopsida; order Poales; family Poaceae; genus Alloteropsis; species Alloteropsis semialata. The sequence continues at coordinate 3,823,689 of CM014277.1, read as the reverse complement.
GCGTGTGAAGATTCCACGAAGAAAGGCTACGGCGTATGATCCGGTGTCACTGTGCTGATACAGGGCGGATGATACGGCGTTTAAGGGATGATCAAGCTCAAGACAGGGTCTACAAGAATCTACACAGCGTACTATACGCGACCCCCGGTGGATAATCGGTGTACATATTACACAGGGGCAATGTCAAGTGGAGTTGGAGGAAAAGGAACGGCGTATGATACGCCGGCCATCGGCGTACAAATTGAGAAGCATACGGCGTGTGCAGAGAGCCGTTGGAAAAGGAATCCGACCGTTGAAAAAAGCACACGGCGTATTATACGCCGATGGGGAAAATGCACGCGGCGGAACATACGGCGTTCACGGTTTTTGTGCAGCTTTTGGGTAACGGCTAGTTGAGCCCCTTGGGCTATAAATACCCACCCCATTCGGCCATTTGGAGTTGCTGGAGTCCAGAGAAGTTCATCTATACCTACAAGGCATCCAAGCCACCATTTGTGCTACATAGATCATCCATAGTGAGTGAGAGAGCTAGGATAGTCCTAGTGAATGAGTTGCAAGGTGTTTGAGCCTTATGCTTGGTTCTAGAGTGAGCCACATCTTGTAAACTCGGTGTGCTGGCCCCTTGGAGTCTTGGAGACTCGCCGGCAAGTCTTCGACCCTCCGGCTTGGTGTGGAGCGGTGACGACGACTTTGTTCGGGGGAAGAGGAGACCCCTTCCTTGGTGGAGAAGCTCCATAGTGGAGGCGGCGTCAAGATGTCCGGGAGAATAGGTTGATGAGAGCAAGATCTTGGTGACTTGCTCATCATCCCTCTTGGGGAGCCTTTGTGGCGAGCTCAAGGCCTTGACCGGGAAGAAAACTTAGCGACCGGGAGCACATCCTTTGTGGAGCTCCAACGTGGAGTAGGCGTAAGCCGAACCACGGGATAAATCTTCGTGTCAAGTTTGCATCCCTCTAACCCTTTAAGTTTCCGCATTTCATACTTGCAATTTGTGTGCCTTTACCTTTCTAGAGTAGTATCTTGATAGGATTGGCTCTAGGTTGCAAAACTCTTTGGGTGGATGCAAACACTAGAAGAAAACCTTAGTTGCACATCTAGGTAGCTTGTCTTAGTTTCATATTGTGCAATTAGAAGGCATGTGGTAGGTTAAGTTTTTAGAAAGTCTAATTCACCCCCTCCCCGTCTTAGAATATCACGAGCATCGATTTCTTTCACATCCATCACCCCTCAATCTCTCATCTCATGGATGCAAAGACGACGGCCTCCAAATGCGTCTCTCTTTGGCCTCCCTTAATGGTCTCTCGCTGCCGCCGCTCATAGTGTTCCTCATGGTTTTGCTTTCTCTCAGCTCCTTTTTTCGAGGATTCTTTCATGTCTAATCCAATAGTATAATGTTATAATTTTGGTTCTATGCACCCTAAGTTTATTTTAGGTGCAAAGCGACCAGAATATCAATCACCCCATTGCGAAAACATGTTACGAGGTATATAGCGAAATCCGATCACAAGGTCAGGTTTTTAAGGTATAAAAGTAGTAGGAGTAGCACTCATTATATAACTAATAAAGAGTATGCCAAAATTTGTACTGACCACTATTTTATACTGATGAAAAGCTTCAATTTTGATACCCAAATTTGAGTACCTAATAATAATGTTGTAATTTTGGAAGGTGTATAAATATTTGAGAAGAAAGGCAGAAGAAAACGACGACTTTGCAAGTTGCAGCAGATATATAAGTTGGAGCCGGATCAGATGTTAGAGCATCGATGTGAGAGCCCAGCAGGCAGGCAGGCAGACTGGGCAGGCAGCTTGTGTTTGTTTGCAACGACGACGCAACGACGTCTGCGCTTTAGAGAAAGCTAGCCTTGAGATGTGTGTGTGACGGACTGACGACGGGCGTGCCACCGAATACCGATCGATATGCCCATGCTGCATACCTGAACAACTGACCTATAACTTCGTGTAGCTCCGGCCAACAAGATCGAACAAGTTGAACCACCGGCCCGTCGATCCACTCGTGTACGTGGATAGCAGCTTTGTTCTCCAGTCTGAATTCTTTTCACACAAGCACGCGTATATATGCCCGTAGCTTATTATATTTATTATATAGTCTATTTAGATCTTCCTCCTCAGGACGCCGTATATAGCTACTGCAGGCGTTGCTGGGCATCGACCACCATGACTGCCGCGCCTGCTCTTGCGATGAGGCCACTATTGCCGATCATCCTGCTCGTCGCCGTTGGAGTTGGAGCGCCCCTACTCATACACCTTGCCGCCGCCGCCGCAACAGCAGTCCCGCCGCCGGACGACGCAGCCCATGGTGTTACGTTAAGCGTCGACCAAGGCCAGGTACCTGCTGCTCGACTTAATTAGTAGCACATTAATTGTTTTATTATCTAATAATAATGCATGCAAAAGATTTGTTCATTAATAGTAGTACTACTATATATATAGAGACTTTCTATTTATCTGTTCGAAAGATTTATGTTATCACTGCTACAATCTGTCGCCCACTCGCCCTTCTAACCATTGAATTGAAACCCAATCGTTCTGATTCATCCATTTATTACAGTTCCCTGGGTGAAATGATAAAAACCGCTGGTGATTTTCTAGAACAATTTTTGTTTTTGCTTGGAACATTACAGAGCTGATACTATTATATCTTTACCCATTACATGCCAATAGATAAAAATATTTTTCTTGATTGTATTGGTCCAAATTTGTAGATTAGCAAGATTTCCACAAGTATTTCCACCATTAATTATGTATTAATAATTAATTATTTGGTCTATTTTTAAAATTTATGGTATGCTTAGGAGTGCTAAATCATTTATGGATCTAGTAAAAAAATTGACGTTTTAATTTGCATATCACACTTTCTCATATATTTATTAGATTTAAAGAATATCCCTATAAAAAATACTAGTTTGTCAAATATATTATACACAGTAGAGAGATCACGAAAGATTATAGAAGTCAGAGTGTTGCTAAGACAATTATTGATCTAGACATATTTTAAGCGTAGAATCTGCAGTAGTACAAACACATTATTAATTGTTCTTGGAATATACACAAGGAAATACAAGCATCTGTGCTGAACTCGAACCCGAGCGGTAGGTTCCACCACGACGGACCCACTGTCTATGCTACAAAATTAATAAGATTGTTTTGAAAATAAATTAAATCTGTTCACATAAATTTCATAAAGCAACCACAGATTTAGTTTGACTAATTACTGATCAAAACTTACAAAGTTTTGAAATTAATGCACCTTACATTGATGGATTGAGGGGACTAATAATAATCTGTTTAGGACCCAAACCTAAAGTTTAGGGACGCGACCAAGTTGACTCTCATCACTAGCCTCGTGTTTGAGCGTTTGGCTTCCTGTCGGGTTGCACCTGCATGCTAAACATTCGCATATGATGGCCCTGTTTGGTTCTTTATAACTCTAAAAGCGCTAAAGGGAATCTTGCAAGCATGGAGTACTAAATGAAGTCTATTTGTAAAACCTCTTCACGGATGAGTGTAACTTTTCGAGACGAATCTAATGAGCTACAGTAATCAATGATTAGCTACAGTGATACTACAGTAACCATCCTCCGATCATGTGGTCAAACACCTCATTAGATTCGTCTCGCGAATTAGCACAGGGGTTGTGGAGGTAGTTTTGTAAACTGCTTTTATTTAATACCCCTAATTAGTGGTCAAAGTTGTAAACAGTAGTACTAAATTTTATAACTGGTGGATCCAAACAGGGCCGATGTTTGCAGGTAGTTGTGGACAATGGCGTGGTGCAGGTAACTCTGTCGAAACCCCAGGGCCACATCACCGGCGTGCGCTACGCCGGCGAGCGCAACCTGCTGCACTACGCCGGCGAGGAAAACTCGGGAGGGTATATATAGTACTATTATACAAATTATATATATTAATCTTCATGTTCAAATTAATTATATATATGTATATATATAAATAAATTTCCTGCAGGTACTGGGACGTGTTCTGGAACTATCCCGGCTCAGGCCATCCAAGTGGAATGATCGATATGTGAGTGTGCTAGCTGATAATGTTTCCAAGGTCCACTGCTGCCGAAGAAAGTAGAGAACCTATGTTGGATCGATATAACTAGCTGAATCTGTACTGCAGGTTGGATGGCACAGAGTTCAGTGTAGTATCCTCAAGTGACGAACAAGTGGAGCTTTCTTTCAGGAGTCCATATAATCCATCAAACCCAAACAGCGTTCGGCTAAACATCGACAAGAGGTGCACAAGCAGCGAGCTACTAGTAATCTATGCCTAGCTAGTTTCTTTTTTGTGAAAAAACTAATGGTAATCTTGCACTGAATTTTCTGAAAAACTGCTGTTGTTTCAGGCTTGTGATGCTGAAAGGCAGCTCTGGCTTCTACTGCTACGCTATTTTGGAGCACGCCAGCAACTGGCCTGCTCTCAACATCGCCGAGGCCAGGCTCGCCTTCAAGCTCAACACGGCCAAGTACACATCGACCGTCTTACTCGATCTCTGCAGCTGAGAACTGACATGCATGTACAGGATTTTCTTCACTGAACTGACGAAGCTGATCGAGTTTTAACTTGTGGTTAGGTTCGATTACATGGCGATTTCAGACGAGATACAGAGGTACATGCCCTGTGCAGCAGACAGAGATGTGCCTCGTGCTGCGCCACTGGCCTACAAGGAGGCCGTCCTGCTGGTTGACCCCATGGAGCCACAGTTCAAGGGAGAGGTGGACGACAAGTACGAGTACTCGCTGGACAACAAGGACAACGTCGTCCATGGATGGATCAGCAGCAGACACCCCAACCCCATGGGGTTCTGGGTGATCACCCCAAGCAACGAGTTCAAGAGCGGCGGCCCCATGAAGCGGGAGCTCACCTCCCATGTGGGCCCCACCTCCCTCACGGTAACATAGTTTCTGCTTCTTCCAGTTTCCTCGAAGACATCCACAATGCGCAGGTTTGCAGAGGAAAAATTTTGTCATGCTTTCTATGACATTGTCAGATGTTTCTTGGGACTCATTACATTGGGAAAGACATCGTGCTCAACCTCGGCGACGGTGAGTACTGGAAGAAGGTGCTGGGTCCCGTCTTCATCTACCTCAACTCCAACCCTGAGAGCGGCGACCTCCGTGCTCTCTGGGACAACGCCAAAGCGCAGGCGCAAGCCGAAGTCGGCAAATGGCCGTACAGCTTCCCTGGGTCACCGGACTTCGCCAAGGCCGGCGACAGAGGTTCGGTCGCCGGCAGGCTCTTGGTCAGAGACAGATACGAGAGCAAGGTCGACATGCCTGCTGGAACGGCGTTCGTCGGGCTCGCCGCGCCCGGGCAGCCTGGCTCATGGGCGACAGAGTGCAAGGTACTGCAACTGCAAGTCGGTACTTGGTAGCGCTGATTCTTTCTGACCCACATTTTCATCAGACATATCCTGATGCGGTGACGCATAATTACTATGTTCAGGGCTATCAGTTCTGGACGAGGGCGACGACCGGCGGCGGGTTCACCATCGGCAATGTCCGGACAGGGGTGTACAATCTGTACGCATGGGTGCCCGGATTCCTGGGAGACTACATGTACACTTCTCCGGTGACCGTGAGGCCAGATGGCGCCATTAACCTTGGTGATCTTGTGTTTGAGCCCCCGAGATCAGGCCCGACGCTGTGGGAGATGGGCGTTCCTGACCGGACTGCGGCGGAGTTCTTCGTCCCTGACGCCGACACCAAATACGTGAACAAGCTATATCTGAACAAGGACAAGTTAGCCCTTGATCACTATATTCATTCATATCGATCTGCTGGTTGAGCTCAGATCTGATTGGGATGGTTTGGTTGGACACAGGTACAGGCAGTACGGTTTGTGGGAGAGGTACGCCGCGCTGTACCCTGGAGATCTTGTTTTCAGAGTTGGTCAGAGCAGCCCCTCCAAGGACTGGTTCTTTGCACATGTCACAAGGTAAAAATGATAGTATTTGGAGTGATACATACTACATGTTTATGCACTGATTAACAGATGGTCTAATAAAGGAGGTATACACAAACATGTTTGGAAATTAAATTTGCAGGCAGGTTGGCAACGGCAGTATACCAACGACACGGCAGATACGCTTCGAGCTGGAGCATGTCATGGGAGACGGCACCTATACCCTACGCATTGCCCTTGCAGCTGCTCACATGTCAAGATTGCAGGTGCAAATCCTTGAAACCAATATAATTAACAGCAGTGTCTAGAATACATGCATGTCTGATGTCTGTGTTTTAGGTGCTGATAATGGAATGTGTGTGTCTGCATTTCATCAGGTTCAAGTGAACGGGGGCGGCGCAACGAGGAGGGGCGGCGTGTTCACGACGCCGGTGATCGGCGACGGCAACGCCATCGCGCGGCACGGCATCCACGGCGTGCAGTGGAGCTTCGAGTTCCCGATCAGAGGGTACCTGCTGCAGGAAGGCGAGAACAGCATCAGCATCACGCAGACGAGGGCCTTGGGCCTCTTCTTGGGGGTCATGTACGACTACGTCAGGCTGGAAGGGCCTGCCGGATCCCCGCGAGACCCCGCCACGCGATCGAGCTGAGGGGCATGAACATGATGCATGGCGGCTATACTCGAGAAACAAGTAAACAACATATAGGCGACTGTATTAGTAGTAGTACTAAAACCAAAGATTGCCAGTGCAGTAACAGAGTGGATTGTTCCTCAGCTCCTACAAGGATTACCATACATGTATGTTAATTACTCCTAGCAATAGTAGTCGCAGGGCAAGTTCAAAGGAATAAATGAAATAATCGTGTTTGTGATATTTTTTCCTCTACGAATCAGATGCAAAAAAAAAAGCTTCTAAGCTCGATCCTTGCCGTACAAGATTGAATCGGACGAGTACCACAGCGAAACAGCACAGCAGGCGGCCAGCCAAGGAGGAAGATGAGTCGAGAATTTTTTTGTTTTATTTTTTTTACGATTTTTCAAAAACAACTCACGGGCCCAACCGCCGTATTATATGGCAAGAGACCGCAACCGCCAAATCAAAGAGCGGTAAGAAAAAACGCCAAATGAAACGGCGGTTGTGATACTGTAGCACCGCAACCGTCAAATCAATTGGCGGTTAGCTACAGTACACGTGCGGTACTGTAGCAACCGCCCAATCCTCTTCTCTGTGAGAAAAAAATCATAATTTTTTCATATGAACTTGAATTGAGCTAAAATTTATACGAAAATGGTAGATCTCGACGAGATCTACAACTTCGTAGTTCAAACTTTTTCCATTTAAAATCATCTTTATGTTCAAATAATCCACACAATATTCATATCTAATGAACCAGAAGAATTTTCCTCTCTGGACAGCACATATTCAAAATATTATAACTTTTTCATATGAATTCGGTTGGAGATAAGCTTCATACAAAAATTATAGAGCTCGATGAGATCTATAACTTTGTTGTTCAAACTTTTTTCATTGCGAACAATTTTGGTGCTCGAATAATTTTGGTGCTCAAACTTTGTATTATTCGCAATGAAAAAAGTTTGAACAACAAAGTTATAGATCTCATCGAGCTCTACAATTTTCATATGAAACTTATCTCCAACTGAATTCATATGAAAAAGTTATAATATTTTGAAGATGTGCTGTCCAGAGAGGAAAATTCTTTTGGTTCATTAGATATGAATATTGTGTGGATTATTTGAACATAAAGATGATTTTAAATGGAAAAAGTTTGAACTACGAAGTTGTAGATCTCGTCGAGATCTACAATTTTCGTATAAATTTTAGCTCAATTCAAGTTCATATGAAAAAGTTATGATTTTTTTCCCACAGAGAAGAGGATCGGGCGGTTGCTCCAGTATCGCGCTACAGTACCACACGGGTACTGTAGCTAACCGCCGATTGATTTGGCGGTTGCGGCGCTACAGTACCGCAACCGCCGTTTCATTTGGCGTTTTTTCTTACCGCTCTTTGATTTGGCGGTTGTGGTCCGTCAGTTGTTTTTGAAAAATCGTAAAAAAAAAATTAAAACAAAAAAAAATCATGAGTCGATTGCTCCGCTGTGGGCTGAGATGGGCCATCCATGGGCCATCCGTGGACCGATTCTTTCTCTGTGCCGTAGGATCGCGGGTGGACGACGGAGATGCGCTGACTGCGTCGTAGTAACGTGAAGGAGACCGACGTCAGACGATCTCATTTCCCTTCCGCCCTTCGCCTCCGGCCGTCGCCGTTTCGACGAGGGATCGATGGCGGCCGCGGCGCCAGTGTACCGGCGGGTGCTGAGGGCGGTGCAGAAGCACGTCGGCGGGGGCGCCTCCAAGCAGCACTTCCGCGACTTCATCGCCGCCGAGTTCCGCGCCCCAGCCGGTACGGGGGCAGATGCCAGGGCGAGGCTGCGGCTCGCCGGGGACTACGCCTACCTACTCACCAGCGTCCACCATCATAAGGTAGGAGATTGGGTGATACGATCCCATCTGCCTTGGTGTTACCGATAAGAATACTACCTGCGTCGTGTCCTATGCACGAGGAGGGAGGTCTTATGTTCGATGAAATGCCAAAGAAGAGAATACANTCTTTAGTTTGCTGCCGTTCTCTTTGATGTGCTGTATATGAGGATGAGATTTAACCCAATGAGAGCTCATTGTTGTGAGAAATTTGGGTTAAGAGTGTACGATATTTTAGCATGCAATGCTTTTTTTGTTAAACAAACAATGCATTAATTGGCTGATTTCTAGTTGCTGGCCACCTCAGTCCTTAATCACCGCTTTAGTAATTAGTGGTACAGTTTGGCACTCTGGTTCGTAATTACACAATGAGTAGGATAGCAGTTTGCACTTTCTTTTTAACCAGAATGTGGACCCATGACTGCTTAATTGTTGATTTTCATGATTTGAACTGATTAGATATCTTGTTTTACACAATGCGATCTCTTCATGTCATGATATCGCCAGCTTATCGTGCAATCTGGACTCAGTTAACTCCACATCATGTTTGATTGTCCAGGACCTGCTATTCTCATACAATATAGCTGTGGACCGATCTGATGAAATGAAGAAGATATTAAACAAATCTGCTGCCAGTGTAGGCCTCCAGCTTCCAGATGTCTACCAGCCATGAAGGCTTATTTTCTGCACGTATGTGACACCATGGTACTGTCATTTGTTTATGATACTTGTCTTTGAGTCCCAAATTCAAGTTGTCCTGCAAAGTTTAGCGAGCTAAATCTACTCTTTTCCCAATAATGACTCCCGACATTGGTTCGTTAATTGTATCTTGTTCCATGCTGTATGAATTCCTTTTATTAGAATTAATCCCTGCTGGGTGCTGTAATTTTCTCAGCATCTAGATTGTGTTACATCTTTGGTTGATCCTTTCCATTGTTCCTTCTATTTTATCATTTTGATTTGCCATTACAAAGACAGAGAATCAAGAAATCAGCGTGCCTGTTTCTAATATGTCCACTTTTCTCACCAAAGGTCAACATGCTCGTAAAAAATAAAATGCAAAAATTTCATGAGCAATGCATGGAAGATAGAGAAAATAATTCCATTTAATGCAAACAGTTAGTTAGGTACAGACTAAGAAGAACACTACAATTTCCTCTTATTTATCATGTGTGCTACAAAGAATCATCTCAACTCAGAAATCACAACGGGCATATCGGCATATCTACAAACAAGTTCCCAAATACACAACTAAAACAAAGCTATTTGTTCATGTCCTTTGGAGATTGGGCAGTTCTATTTGAACTACCACTTTCTTTAGCATCACTCTTATCTAGAGGTTCTGCGTTAGCCTCTTCAGATCCTTGGGTGGTAGTTGTATTTGGACTATTTATTTCATTGGTATCCTCACTTGTTTCATCATTGCATGCTGTGGGAGCTCCTGTGGATGTTCCAGTATCTTCATTTCCTTGTGCCCAAGCTTTAGGAAAATGCATTGATGTTCTGGCCTCATTCACGTTCTTATCATCTGAACTATCTTCGAAGGAACCATAGTCTATGTTCTGAAGTACCGTTGGAATCTGCACACCCCCAATAAGTACTTCTTTGTTTTCCATGTCGCTGTCAATCTTCTCCCTTGGGGTTGCCATGTCCAGCCCAATGTATGGAGTGTAAAATCCTGCTTCAAGTGCACCCTCACCTACCCGTGAACGGAAATCATTCATTGGAGGAGGTATCTTTGTAAAGAACACTTCTTGAAAGTTTGCTGCAATGCTCTTTCTGTAGGGATTGTCCTTCTTGTCATAATGGTATCTGAAGTTTTCGTATGTTGTCTGCAAAATATGTAATAGTTAGTTATCTGTAAAACTCTTGGAGGTTATAAGTACTACAGTAGGCATCACGATGATGGAAACTTCTACACTTCTTTGCATACCAATTTCAATTTGAGTAATATATTCACAACCTTCATCTGGAGGTTTGTGCGTGTAACCTTGTGTAGCAAATCAAAATTTTCTTCTCTTTTCTTTGTGTGTGTAACCTGTACAGGTTCTGTTTTAATGAAATTTTTAGCAGAGTTTCCCTGTTTCGGTAATTATCTGGATCTTTGGAGCGGCTAGTTCAAGATATCGAATCTGTGCCACTAATGAAATATATATATGCGGCAAAAGGAAGTAAAACCACCTGATTAGTACCGATTAGGTAGAGATGAAATACTGTGAGGCCACCGACAAACCAAACAACAATGGAAGTATATATGATTAGCGCAAAAGAGTATGCTTCCTCGCGCAGGGCCTTCCAGATAGATTCACCGCTGTCTTCCATTTTGCTGTAGACATTCAGCCATGAAAAAATAAAGACGAATATGCACAGGAACGTCGATGTTGCTATGAACAAAAAGAAGTACCGGTAGTTCCTCTGCAAGGAGCATGAAAGGTAAAATGTGATTATTCTAGGCCACTGGAAGCTATTCAAGAAACAAATATTGATGAAACTTAGTTAGAAATGTTTATTTGTACAATATTATTGCGTTTCTAAACTATGACTTTGGATTATACTTGACTGGACAGTTGCAACTATGAGGCTGTTCTTGACTTCTTGAAGCCTCAAAAGTCGGCTAGTCAGACATTATGTTAGGTATGGTTCAGTACTTCTTTCTTTTTTTGGGAATTTCACTTTCCTAGTTAGGCGCCAAAGCTGACTGACAAATCCAGTCAAAGTTAACAATTTCCCCTAGTGGTTTTGTGAAAAACAATGAGCTGTCACTATTGTTTGAACTAAGTAGATATTTTTTTTAATTAACTGTACAATTAAAGCTGCATGCATAAGTCCAAGTTGCTTGGTAATCTTTGCAAATTCAGGAACAGGTTCAGATAAGTACTATAGTTGATTAATGAACACTATGCTAGACTTGGGTCTTTGCTGTATCATACTCAAAACAAAATTCATTCCAGATTGCCTAGTTGGCTAGTTATACTCTAATCTCTGTTTGATGCCAATCATATGCGCAAGCGCAATAGCACGCATATTCTTTCATTGGAGATTTGGAGGTCTGAATCTAGAATTTCAACATACTAATCACTGTTTAATGAGTGGCTTACTTACAAGTCCAATACACTGACCGACCCATGGGCAGTGGTGGTCAAACTTGTGGACGCAGTTGTTGCAGATGGAGCAGTGCGAGGATCGTGGCGGGCGATACCTTAGACAGGTTTCGCAAAACTTCACCTTCACTGTGAAGCCATTCACAATGACATCCTTTGTCCGACGAAACCTCATTCGTGGGGTTCTCCCACCGCTCCAGTCCATGGATGGTGTATTTGAGCCAACCAGTAATTCGTCAGCTTCTGGTGGTGCCCTTGTGTTCCTGGGCACTATTCCTGGGTCTCTGGCAGATGTCATGAAGAGGAAGACCAGGTCCTGCAGCATTAATTTGTTTACAAATTGACAAGGTATTTCATGGTTAGACTCCAGTTTTGGTTGATATTTAATCTTGAAGAACTGGTTGATCACAGCTTCAGCTATCAAATCTGATATATCTGTGGAATCCATGATTATTGCTGGGGACAACAACAGAGATGACAAAGATGCTCCAGAAAATTTGCAGTAGGAACAATTTGATGGCGGCATGGATACTGACCACAATTGTTGTGATGATCACTATTAGTGCTGCTGCTCGATGCATATGCTGTCGCCCACCAGAGTTATAGAATCTGGATCTCATCTGGTAGCAGAAGATGATGGTTGGGCTGATGATGAGGAACGTCGTGAGTAGCAGGGATGCAGCATCCGGTCCAAATATCAGCCGGCCACCGCACATGAATATCTGCAGATTGAGGAAGCTGTTGTGTCAGTAAACTCTGCTCTCATGGTGGGCATCGTTTGAAGGATTCTCGAAATCTGAAGTTGTAGGCAAAGGTATCTATCTGGAGTTGTACAGTACAGTTGCCTCATGGGAGCAGTTTGAAGGAGAGAAGATGAGGAGAATCAAGCTATCGTGCATACGTTGTTTCCCTTCCAGGCTTGGTAGAGCTTCCTGGGCTTGGCTTCCAGCTGCTGCGGTGGTTCATCTTCAGGATCTGGCTTCATGATGATGCCCTCTGCTTGCTAAGGCTGCTGCTGCTGCGTTAAGTCTGTGGCATGATGCCAAGAAGGAAATGTGTGTCTGCTTTGCTTTCAACGGATGGCCGGAGCAGAAGCATTGTTGTTGCCGTAGGAAGGAGTACGGATCGCTGGCAACCTCCTTGCACGCTATACTACTGGGTAATAACTGGATTAGCCTTTTTAATTTAAGGAGTCCCCAAGGACAGGAGCAGTGCTATGAGCTTGCATCATTGGTATTAGGGGTTCTTGATTTTGTCCTGTCCGGTCCTCTTGTGTTAGGCTAGGTTAGGTGTGTCTTGGTTGACAAACGAAACGAAAAGGACAGGGCGGCGGCGATACCAGTATCCTGCCGCGATTCCCGTTGGAAATGGAAATGGATTTGCCAATTCACAGGGCCACGTCCTAGCTAGGCAAGCAAGGGCACGCCGGCTGAATGATGGAGTGAGTAATATATGGTAGTAAGTAGTAACTGTAAACTATATATGCACTTTGTTTGGATCGCTGGAATTATCCTGGAATCATATAATACAATGTTTCCTTGTGTAACAGCAGTGATGCAACGGTGTACGCTGTGCCAATGTTTCTTGCTTGGCGTCACTCTCGTCACTGACGCATCGCACAGCTGGCTGTAGTATGTTACTGCTGCATGGAGACTGGACATATACAGTTGTAGTCTTGAAGAATCATCCTGGAATCGCATGTTGATGCCGAGTTCAATTAACGCAAGGTATTTGGTTCCTTGTGCTGTTTGTTGTTCTGGGACGCAGTTCAGTTCTGTTATATTTGTGCTCAGTGATGATGTGCTTATTGGTGTGGTTTGGAACCAGTCCAGCAGCTAGCTTGGAGCGGGGGGGTCATCCGACCGAGGATCGTTTTCGGCAAATGATGAATGAAACATTGAGAGTAAACAGGAGATGATTTTTTTTTCGATCGAATTCTACCATATTTTACACGGAAGGTTTCTTCTTCTTTTTTCCGGTAAAAATTATGAACCACTGGAGCCCATATATGCCACTAAAGCCCATATGTAAGTTACATAATGCCAGGACAGAAGCCCATATTTGGAGTCCACAGAACAGGACAGAAGAGAAACGACGGGAGGAGGACAGAGCCAGGAGCTGCCGTTGGCTGACCGCCCAAACGCAAGTGTCAAGTGTTCCTCGTGGTCGTGGATGGCTTTGGCAACGTGCTCGGGCCAATCGAATCGCTCCAACTCCAAAGTTGCAGGTTCCTGTGGATCTTCTACGGACCACGACAATGTAAGGCAAGGCCAACCTATCTTGTTGTGTTTAGTGTTTACGGTGACAATGGCAAAGACAAGGAGAAGCTGTATGAACCACGGAGTTTTGTTATGTAAAATTCGTAATAATTTAACATAACAATATCCATGTTTTTAAATTCATTAAAAAACATGTTTCATTCCTCCGAAGCGATGAAAGTGCCAACTTGATTGCTACTCCATTACATGATGATGAGGCTCATTCGTCATAGAAGTACAGTAGTTTCATCTTATCTCAGCAACAAAAAAAAAGGGAAAATAAGTGTGGCCAATCCAAATGTGGGCAGTGTGCACGAGTCCACCCCGTCGGCCATCGAAACGATGCGGCTTCTTCTTCTCTTCCTCCACCGTCCGCACTGACTCGTCCTCTCCTCCGCGCTCCGGCCAGCCGACGCAACTACAAAACCCGCCTTTCTTCTCTTCTCGTACGGCATGTACAGGAAATCCTGCTAGTCCAGCAAGTTCTTGACCCACACAGACACAGTGCATAAAGCCTCTCTCCTCCAGAACACAAAGTTCTAGAAGGCTCACCCGTCCGCGCGCCTCCTCGGCCAGGATGTGCGGGATCTTCGCCTACCTCAACTACAATGTGTCGCGGGAGCGCCGCTACATCCTCGAGGTACTCTTCAACGGCCTCCGCCGCCTCGAGTACCGCGGCTACGACTCCTCCGGGATCGCGCTCGACGCGGATGGTTCCCCGTCCCCCTCTTCTGCTTCCCCGCCCTACGCGGGGGCGCCGCCGCTCGTCTTCCGCCAGGAGGGCAAGATCGAGAACCTCGTGGGAGCCGTCTACTCCGGTCAGTCCCCTTTTCAATCTTTGGTTCCTGAATGCTTCTTGCCGCAAAGCTAGGATTATTTGATTGTTTTCACGACTCGTTTTGTTTGGGGGCTGATTTGTCTGTCTCTGTCGGTAAAGCTTCGTTTTTGACCAGGGGAATTTAGTACCTGCTGTCGTGATTTTAGATAATCCTACTATTATTACTCCACATTTCTTTGCTACTGGAATCGCCAACTCCAAAAATTCATGAATCCTGTTCTTATTATCTCCAATTATACATGGTTCCATAATCTATATTGAACTCTAAATGTAGAATTGGCCATTCGGGTCAACCAGTGTTCTTTCTTTTACGACATTCGGCACTTGGGGCCTCCCCTTTGCTTTTCCTTCCAAGTCAATGCTATAAAGTTTCCATGGCACTTTTGGTACTGCTGTCATACTACGTGCAATCCATGAACTACAGAAGCTAAATCTCACTCCAGCTTTTGTGTCTGTGTTTTTCAGAGGTTGATGAGAAGGATGTGAACCTGGATGCTGCATTCAATGTGCATGCTGGAATTGCCCACACCAGATGGGCCACGCATGGTGTGCCTGCTCCAAGAAACAGCCACCCCCAATCTTCTGGTGCTGGTGATGAGTTCTTGGTCGTCCACAATGGCATCATAACCAACTATGAGGTCTGCTTACTTCGTCGTTGTGATATTGTGTAATACAATGCCAGGGCCGTACCAAAGTTTTCGAGGCCCAGTGCGAAACATGAAAATGGGGCCCGTATTTAAGATACATATGAATTTTATTGTATAACATTATATAACATCATGTATTTTGCAATACTAAGAATTCCCATAAAGGAGTAAAGGAGAATTACAAACAAAACAAAAACTAAATAAAGAAAATACCGGTGACATGAAGAATTGAAGATGAAGTTGATGATGACCAAAGAAAGGAGAATAAGTTTCTCATGAGCGAACCTTGATGGGTCGATGTGCAGTCAATAGAATCAAAGATTCAAAACCCAAACATCTTAATTCTAGATTTTCTGTTAATAGAGAGGCGAAAGACCAAGAAATAGAGTAACACACCCCTTCTAAATTCTGATGATCTGATCAGCACCTGGCAGGACCTGCAGAGTATCAGCAAATAAACTATTGAAGTTTAGTACTTTAGTGCAAATACCTGAGTGTGCAGATGGCAAACCTGAAACCTGCTGTTGTGCTGCACGCATCGAGTTGCAGCGCTGCTGCTTGGCGGCGGCCGTTTCACGGAGAGTCGGAGAGAAGTTGGATCGCGGCGACTTGATTTCTTTGTCTTGGTCCTTGCTCACCATCATGGCATCATCCTTGGGCCGATGAGCATTGCGTGGCGCAGCGGCGGCGTACTTTCGACTCCAAGACTGAAAGCCAGACCCTGTTCAATGTATTCGTGAGGGATAGGGAGCCACGGAGGAAGGCGGACGTGTCCACGGCAGGTTGCGAGGGGGCCCCAGAATTTTGGGGGCCCGGCACGGTCGGCCCACTTGCGCCGTGCCATCTACGGGCCTGTACAATGCGCATAGTTTGTTTCAAGCCACATGCCTGTACCATTTGTGCCCATGTGAAAGTCTATGCTTTGAGCCCCTCCACATGGGATGTTTTGTTATCTTCCTTTCTATTTTTTAAAGAGGGAATCTACCTGGTAGTTTAAAAGCTCAGAAAATTACTGGTACTAAGGAATAGTTACTGCAGTGCATTATTTACTATTTAACAAATGGAATATCAAGTTTTGCGGGGAAAAAACAAAATATCAGGAACAGTGTTTGTAGTTCTGAGGTTGTTCAACCACAGTCCGAATTTTTGCCTAATTATGTAAATGATGACTTGAAATTCTTAATATTAGATTGCAAAGTTGATCTTGTATTTATTGGGTATTTGTAACACGCAGGCCTCAACCAATCAAAACTTGAATATATGTGATCATTTTCATATTCCTTATACCGTTGTGCACTAATGTGGCACTGTATGATACAACTCTAACTTGAAATTTTGACATATCTGTTCAGGTCCTGAAAGAGACACTAACTAGGCATGGTTTCACCTTTGAGTCTGATACAGATACAGAAGTCATCCCTAAACTAGCAAAGTTTGTTTTTGATAAATCTCATGATGAAGAAGGTAATGCGTTTTATCCTTGAAATTGCATGATTGATGTCATAACCAAAAGCTGAAAAAGATATACCCTGTGAAATTTATCTGAGCCATATTTTCTCTTAAATTATTTCCTTGGAGCATTGCATTGTCGCTAAACATTAATATTGTGCGTGCCCTACGTAGTAGATGAGGCAAAAGTTGATACACATATATGCTATTTGTGGTCAACATTTTCTAGTAGAGTGTAGAGTCTTCTTAGGCAACGAGCTACTCCAAACTAAAGGCCAGGAGAGTTCCTTGAGAATGGAAGAATACTTACTATTGCATTAAAGAATATATAATTTCTGACTGAACCCATCTGTGACATTACATTGTTTTTCATTTCCTCAGGTGATGTGACATTTAGCCAAGTTGTTATGGAAGTAATGAGGCAGCTGGAAGGAGCCTATGCACTTATCTTTAAGAGTCCACACTATCCTAATGAATTGATTGCATGCAAACGAGGCAGCACACTGATACTTGGTGTCAATGTAAGCTAAATAACATCTATACCCTTGGGCTTTCTTTTTTTCCCCTAGAACGATGCAGGAGAATTGCATGCCATTTCATTAAGAAGAGAGACTTGTACCCTTGGGTTATTGAATAGAATTAATATGAGCAAAGTGAACTAATCTTTTTGTTTTTTGTGTGCTCTGAGCTTCATTTTCTATTACAATGAGTCACTAAAGTTAACTTTTTTCTTGTTGTCATCTGCTTATAAAAAATGACAGGGAAAAACAGCATAATAATAGTAAACGTAAAACATTAAAGAAGATGTTAATTCCATTCATGGAATAGTATCCTATAACTGACTTTTATTAGCATAATCTTCTCTCATTAAGGAAAATTATTAACAAGGTACACTCTCAAGTACTCAATATAGTCAATTGCCAGTTTACAACATGTTTTGCTCTACACTTTTTGATCTTAAGAACCATGCAGTTAGGTAGATCAAGATTGATTTTATTTGCGAGCAATCTTTTCAGTAATATTATTTACATGACTGTACTTCTTATTTTGTTATTGCATGTATAGACCTTATAATCGTCTTTATTGAATCTGAGTCCTTTCCTATAGAATATACAAATCACGATCATTGTTTTGTCTTTCAGGAATTGAGTGGTCAACAAAATGGGAAACCATTTCATGATGTCAAAGCCTTGACAACAAATGGAAAGCCCAAAGAATTATTCTTCTCCAGTGATCTATGTGCTATTGTAGAACATACGAAGAAGTATTTAGCTCTTGAAGATAATGAAATTGTTCATATTAAGGTATTCTTCAAGGTCTTGTTGGATTTTCTGGTTTTTAAGTTGCCAGCATTTTTTATGGAGGTTCTTCTATTTTCATTGAGATTTTCTAGGCCTTGATAATCATCAATGCTATTCTTAATTCCCTGCCACCATGATATTATATCCAAGAATTATAGTTCCCTACCTAATGCCTGATTGGTTTGAGCATTGCAGGATGGCAGTGTGTCTATCCTCAAGTTTGACCCTCACAAAGAGAAGCCAGCATCTGTGCAACGAGCATTGTCTGTTCTTGAGATGGAAGTTGAGCAAATAAAGAAAGGAAGTTATGACCACTTCATGCAAAAAGAAATCCATGAACAGCCACATTCATTGACAACAACAATGAGGGGTAGACTGAAGGATGGTGGGGTTCTTTTAGGTGGACTGAAGGAACATCTCAAAACAATTAGGCGCTGTAGAAGGGTGGTTTTTATTGGCTGTGGTACAAGTTACAATGCTGCCTTAGCTGCAAGACCTTTTGTGGAAGAACTGACCGGTAGATCCAATCAATTACTCCAGCTCTATTTCCTTTGAGTAAAATTATGGAATTCATCAAAGCAAATTAGAATTTCGTTAATGATCCTGTAGCTTAAGTCCTTTTTCCTTGCTTTTATTTGGATGATAGGTATTCCTGTGACTATGGAGGTTGCAAGTGATTTGCTGGACAGACAAGGTCCCATCTATAGGGAAGACACTGCAGTTTTTGTTAGTCAGTCAGGGGAGACAGCAGATACCCTCCTTGCTCTTGATTATGCACTAGAAAACGGAGCTCTTTGTGTTGGCATAACAAATACTGTTGGAAGCACATTGTCTAGAAAAACACATTGTGGAGTTCATATCAATGCTGGTTGTGAGATCGGTGTTGCCAGTACCAAGGTTGGCCTATGTAAATTGTCCCTTTGCAATGTTGTCCCTTTTTTCTGGCTGTCTTATTTCCTCCAGAACTGAAATGATGCATTTGATTTATGGAAAGTCATATCCTAACAGTAGCTGACAATCTTGCAGGCATATACAAGTCAAATAGTAGCCATGGCAATGATGGCGTTGGCTATTGGATGTGATCAAATATCTACTCAAGCTAGAAGGGATGCAATCATCAGTGGTCTTACCAGTCTTCCAAGTATGTTGAATGAGGGTTTTTTTTTTTGTATTATGGAGTCAAGCAAAAGGTTGTTTTCAACTGAGATTTCTAAATTTGCATATTCCGTGATGCAGGCAATGTCAACGAGGTCCTGAAACTTGATGGTGAAATGAAGGAGCTTGCCTCTTCCTTGATCGATTCAGAGTCTCTCCTTGTGTTCGGAAGAGGTTATAACTATGCCACTGCATTGGAGGGTGCTCTCAAAGTTAAGGAGGTCGCGTTGATGCACAGCGAAGGCATGCTTGCTGGTGAGATGAAACATGGGCCGCTGGCACTGGTGGATGAAAACCTTCCCATCATTGTGATCGCAACACGTGATGCATGCTTCAGGTAATCAAGCGCTTTGGAGAGGAACCAGATCAGCCTTTTTGGTCCCCATTGTTGATAGCAAGGCTTTGCTTAACAAGTTGTCCACCTATTGCAGCAAGCAGCAATCGGTAATCCAGCAGCTACTTTCGCGTAGGGGGCGCCTGATAATAATGTGCTCAAAGGGAGATGCATCTGCTGTATGCCCCAACGGATCCTCCTACAGAGTTATTGAAGTTCCAGGGGTTGCAGATTGCCTCCAGCCTGTGATCAACATAATTCCGTTACAGGTTCGTCTAAGCTTGCCCTGTAATTTTCTGTGAAAAATCCTCCAACCTCCTTTTTGCAGCTCTGCCTTTTTCAGTACGTACAGTTCTGCTGATGGAATATATATTTTGTTATGTTTGGTTCAGTTACTCGCATATCATCTGACTGTTCTCCGTGGATTCGATGTGGACCAACCAAGGAATCTGGCGAAGAGCGTGACCACACAATAGGTAGATGTAGAGGAGATGCACGTGGGACTTGTATCCTCCCCCATATATATGTTGTATCACGCTGGCTATAGCTGGTGGTTAGCGCCATTTTGGTGTGTAATTATTTATTACTATTGTTCTTGAGGTGGCTAGTATCACAGCATGTCAAAACAGGTGACTGTGAAATGCATGGTACAGCAAAGCAAATGGTACGTATTTTTGAGAAAGAAATGTGCACGAAGCCTGTTTACTTTTTTATAAGAGCAAACTTTAGTTGGTTCCGCCAGGCAACACAACACGCTGTGGTCCAGTCTATATCGACAGCCAGCATGTTCGCTTGGCTTATCAGCCATCAGCCAGCATTATTTCTCTTATAACAAATCAGCATCAGCTACCAATCAGCCAGCAGTGTTTTTCTCTCACAATAAATCAGCACCAGCCGCCAGCCAACCGAACATGCTTGACGGGCCTAGGGCCGATCGGTTCTTTTTCAGACGAGGATGGAGGAAACCGAGACCGAGTATGGTATGGATGGGGGGCATTGTCAGGATTCGAGTCCGCTCCGGCCGGGAGACACACGATCGACGTTGCCTCCGTCGTCCTATTATATAATTAATAATAATGTCAGCCCGGCTTGTTGGTTATTACTTATTAGTCGATCGATTCCAATCAAGTTGGCTTTAATTTATTTTGTAGCAAAAAGAAGCAGCATAGAGCCCCGGCCCTACTGTACTGGATTCAAAGCTCTCAAGGTAAGGTACCTACCCTTCTCGCCTTTTTCTTTTCTTTCGAAACGAAGTCATGATTTTTTAGCTGAAACTATTAGGCTGTCTCCAACAAGGAGATGCATACCCAAAATGCGGCGTGCACAGTGCATTTGCATGTTCAAATCTCTCTCCAACAGATCACGCAAACAGAGTAGGCATTTTGCGCATCGGACGAAACCAGACGCATAACTGCGTCTTCTCTCTCCACACGATGCAAAGCGAAGCCAGCCGCGCGCGATGCACCTCCGCCTGCCTCCCACGCCAGCCTGCCTCTCCACGCGCGGAGGAGGTCCTGCAGCCCGCGGACGACGACGGCGAGGCGGGACCGCAGCGCCGGCGCGGCCAGGCGGGGATTGGCCAGGCGGGTCCACGGCGGGGCGGCTCACGGCCGGTGCTGCGGCGCTTCTTGGGCAGGCGGCCGCGAGCCTTGGGTATCCCCGTGGTGGCCTGCGCGACAGCAGCGTCGAGCGGGTCCTTGGCCTTGGGCGGGCGCCCGCGGGGGCACGGCGAGCCGGTGGCGGGGGCCTTGGACGGCGGCGGCGACGCGTTGAGGTCCCGCACCTTCCGCGGCGCACGACCTCGATGATGCCGCCAGGGTCTTTGGCTTCTCCATCACCGGCGGCGGCCTTGAGCTCGCGACGAGGATGGCCACGTCCTCGGGCTGTTGGAGATTTGCGTCGGCTGTTGGAGAACGGAAGATTTGGGTGCTCCATTCGGCGGCTGTGCGTGACCTTTTTACCGAGAATGGGTCTCCTTTTTAGGTATATTGTTGGAGATAGCCTTAGTACTCACTCCGGTTTTTTTTACATGTCATATTAGCTTTGTCCTAAGTCAAAGTTATCCAACTTTGACCAAGTTTATACAAAAATATTAAAAAATCTACAATATCAAAATTGTTTCATTGAGTTCACCGTAGAGTATATGTTAATAGTACATATGATTGATATTATAAATGTCACTATATTTTTTTACAAATTTGGTCAAAATTTTATAACTTTAACTTAAGACAAAGCTAATACGACATCTATTAAATCTTTTATATTGGACTAAAAAAGAAAAGAAAATCCTCCTTTCACAAAAAAAGAAAAGAAAAGAAAATCCTCAAAAAAAAAACCCACCCGCGAGGCCGCAGAGGCTTCACTCATCACTCCATCTGATCATCTAGCCCAGGGAAAATCTTTCCCTCTCCTCCCCTGGCTGCTCCGCCGCGACACCTCAGGACAAGAATTTTTTTTATTTTTTAATCCTTTTTAAACTGAAATTTTAAAAAAAACCCCACCCGAACTGTATTTCCAACAAATAACCCTTTTGGTCGCGCCACACGCCGTGGCGCGACTTAAGAGACAGTCGCGCCAGAGCATGTGGCGCGACTGGCCTGCCACGTCGGCCGGCCCGGCCGCGGGCGGCCAGCGCGGCGGCTGACATGGCAGGGCCAGTCGCGCCACATGCCTTGGCGCGACTTGGTCGCGCCAAATGTTGTGGCGCGACTGAGTCGCGCCAAATGTCGTGGCGCGACTCGCCTGTATACAGCCAGCAGCCCGAGCCCTTTCTTCTCCCTTTCTTTCTTTCTTCCCCAAACCCTAGCCCGAGCTCCTCCGTGGCCGGCGCCGCGTCCACCTCCTAGATCGGCCATTCCCACCACGGATTTTAGTGGAAAAGACTCCTGAAAGGTAACTCCTCCACTTTGACCATGTACATTTAGTGGATTTGGTTGATTTCCTTAGTTTTGGATGAGGTTAGGTTTAGCTAGGGTTTGACTTGATTTGATGGATTGAGCACGGATTTGAGATGGTTTAGTTGTACTAAGTGGTGGATTTGGTTGTTGGTAACGCCTGTCTATCGTATAGATTTTCTTGCATGTGATGATTTCGTTGACATAACCATGTGTAGATGTGGATGATATTAGAAAAGAACTAAGTTAGTTTAACTTGGTTTTTTGGACTTTCTATTAATGTACCTTGCTATGGAAATATAGAAGTTGATATCATGCTTATGTGTATATATTGAAGTTCATGGTTATGTGTATATGGAAATACGAAATATGTGAAGTATATATGTGAATTTTGTTTGATATATGGCAAATGTGTATATGAAAATGTGAAATATATGAAGTATATATGTGAAGTTCATGGTTATGTGTATATATTCAAGTTCATGGTTATGTGTATAAGGAAATGTGAATAATGTGAAGTATACATGTGAATTTTGTTTGATGGCAATGTGAAATCTTTTATGAGTTGAGATGGCAATGTTTATGACGTGAGATGGCAATGTGAAATCTTGTAGCGTTTGTATGTGAAGCAATGTTCTTATTCAGCACATGAAATTCATTTTCGTTTATGTGATGAAGGTCAAAATGGCGCGGCACGCACAATATCCATTGCTTGAGATGGCGTACGACGAGCGACACCGCAGGAGGATACTTGAGGAGCGTATTGAGGTTAGTTTGTGACTTTGTATCGAGTTAATGAATTTGGTGGGTGGATGTAGTCCAACATGGGGTATGATGATTTGTTTGCAGGTGTTGAATCCTCTACGTATCCGCACCCACAATCCTCTGGCGTGGGATGATAGGTACGCCCCATACCTTCGGCAAGCTGGCTTTCTTCCATTGGCGATGCTTGTGAAAGGTGGATTGCCGAAGATGGACAATGCGGCTCTTACCGCGCTAGTGGACCGATGGAGGCCTGAGACACACACATTCCACCTCCCTTGTGGTGAGATGACGGTGACACTTCAAGATGTTGCCATGCTTTTTGGTCTTCGCATAGACGGTCAAGCGGTCACTGGGACAATTGATCCTGCTGGTTGGCGAGATCGGGTGGAGATGTTGGTTGGTGTTCGTCCTGCGGATCCACCGGACGATCAAAAGGATAGGAAGACCACAGGAGTGAACTCCGCTTGGTTGGTGCAGCACTTTGGTACTCCCCCTCCTGCTGATGCTCCAGGTGGTGTTGTTGCTCGATATGCTAGGGCATGGCTATGGCACTTGGTGGCTGGGTTTTTATTTCCGGACTCGAGCGGGAACACCTTTTCTTGGATGTGGTTAGACATAATTGGGCAAGCTTGGGAGAACATCGCCACTTATAGTTGGGCTAGTGGAGTTCTTGCATGGCTCTATCGGCAGATGTGTGATGCTTGCAGCCGCAAGGGGGCTAGTGCTAACATGGGGGGTTGTGCCTATCTTTTGCAATTGTGGATGTGGGAGCGGCTTCCGGTTGGTCGGCCGGAGCGGTATACATATGGGGTAAGATAAAATCTTTTGCTTCATTAAGTATGATATGAGATATTGTTAATTTGACATTATATTTGTCTTGTTGAAGCAATTACCAACTTATGGTGAAGAGCCTTTGGCCACTGTCGGTTATCTATGGCACAATATTCTCAATGTGCATGGAAACCCGGTGAGACGTTACACTGACTACAGCAACGCTCTGGACTGCCTCACTCCTGCACATGTAAGTTGTGTTTAGCACGTTCTTTGGTATTGAGGTTTATTTTCGTTGTCTGTTCTATTGTAATGGTTTTGGCATTGTTGGAAATTTATTTGATTCATGATACCTAGGTGAATTGGCACCCTTATGATCGAGATGAGGTGCAAGCCATGGAGCTTAGTCCATATTGCATGATGAATCAAGATTATTGGCGCTCGGTTTGTCCCCTCATTTGCTTCTACATTGTCGAGTACCATATTCCAAGTAGAGTGATGAGGCAGTTTGGCTGTCTTCAACCTTACCCTCCAGAGTACATAAACACTAATCAAGAGCTTCATCGGTATGTTGTGTGTTTGTTGAGTTTATATTCTTGGAATCATGGTATGTTATATACTTGTATTTGATAAAGAATGTGTCTTGAATGTAGTATTGACCGTCGACGCGAGAGGGGTAGAAAGGATTGGGGCATGAAGCACCAAGGATATATTGACGCTTGGGATAGTCGTGGAGCCCACATTGTCATTGGAGGTCCACTTCACCGTGACCCCCCTTTTGAAAATTATTTGCAATGGTTGAGAGCGAACACAAGGCTTAAACTTAAGGTGGCTATGGATGCTGGTCCTGTCGAGGACCTACCTTCAGACCCAGAAGATGTGTTTGACCAGTATGACGAGATGACAAGACAGGCCACGCAGACACAGCGGGGACCGGTGGAAGACTACATTGTAAGTTTGGTTTAATTGTTTGCTTATGTCATTAATGTAATTTGGTTTTGGCTACATTGTAAGTTTGGTTGAATTGTGATTAAATGGATGAATTTTCACATGGCAATGATAGGGACAACAACTTGGTCGTTTTGCTAACGAGTCTCTCGTTGCATTGGGTGTGCCAATTGGGCACCCAGAAGAGGCGAGCAAGCTACGGGCCTTCGTACAGGTTAGTTGGTAAAGTGCTTTTATCTCTGATTTAGAGCCTACCAATTTAACCTTATTGTGATTTTAGAGATTCCATCGTGGGTGTCGAAAAATGGCCCGCAAGTTGAATTGCATGGCCCCACGAGAACAAGAAGCGGCTGGTGGTCCCTCAAGTTCTGGTATACGTTCACCTCCATCCACTAGGGGTACTAGGGCCACCTCCACGAGTCCAGGTGCGGGCCTGGTTTCAAACTAGTACTGTTTGTGCATTTTTGGTTGTCATCATTGGTTTGTGATATAAAATGTATATTTGTTCATGCAGGGACTCTCACCATTCCCGGCCCTAGTAGGGATGTTGAGGAGGAGGAGGAGGAGGAGGAGGAGGAGGAGGAGGAGGAAAATAGGTCGAACTCAGAAGATGATGATCCTTCGTATGGTCAAGAAGAGATTGGTTCGTCACAGTTGCCTGATGCGCCATTTGATCCATCACAGGGCAGTCAGAGGCCTAGGAGGCGGGCACGACGGGATCACACAGATGTTGGGACCCCTAATGTGTTGCCTACCCATCCAGGACGCCAGCGTCGCAAGAAGAAGCCCTACACACCCAACCCCTCACGCCGCAAGTAGATTTACTCAAGTAAGATTATGTGATGGATATGTTTAGTGATGGACTCGTTATCTGATGGACTTGGGTCATGTGAAAACCTTAGTGATGGACTTATGTTTAGTGATGGACTTGTTATGTGATGGACTTGGGTCAAGTCAAAACCTTTGTGATGGAATTGTTATGTTATGTGATGGACTTGTTATGTGATGGACTTGGGTCATGTGGAAACCTTTGATGGAATTATTATGTTATGTGATGGAATGAACTGAAAAGGACGCGAAAAAGTAACTATTTTTAAATCTGAACTTTAGTTTCATTTACAAGGGGAAAACATAGAAACACATATGACAAACACCTCAGATCATAACCTTGATTGCGACTTGTGAAATTCTAGCACTAGGTAGCTTAAGTGAAGTTTTGGAACCTTAGAAAGAGTTAGAAACTCAAAGACATTTGAATTGGACGAGTTTCCTCAACTTAGTATTGGTTTTCAGCCAACCACCGACTGTTGCGGTGGTGGTCACCGCAACAATCGGTCCTTCTAGGGCCGTCAGGGGGAGAAGTGGCAGAAGCCACCGACTGTTGCGGTGGAGGTACTCAGGTACCACCGCAACAGTTGGTCAAGCTATGGGCCAGGAGAGCCCAGGGTCAGAAGCCCACCGATTATTGCGGTGGTGGTACTTGTGTACCACCGCAACAGTTGGTCCGCCAGGGCCAGAGACCAGTTCGTCTCTGGTTTGACAGACTCTTGCGGTCCTCCGTCAAAATCCCACCACCGCAACTTTCCGTGGTGTTTAACGATAATGCATACCTGCTTCTCAGGAAGTTGCGGTGGTCGTTCATGGAACCCATCGTAACAATTGGTGGTCTCGGTGGTTAATGTTTGTAGCTACTGGTCTGACGGACTGTTGCGGTGGGTGTTTTACACCATCACCGCAACAGTCGGTCCCCCGTGGATCTCGCCCGTTCATTCTTTTTACTGCTCGATCTCGACCGTCCCCTTCTCTCTAACCCTAACTGCCGCGGTCTTTTCCCCTTTTTCTCTTTTCACCGCCGGCCACCGCTCTCACCCCGTCGGCCGCCGCCCTCCTCCTCGTCCATCGCCGGCCGCCGCATCCACTGCTCCCACGCGCCGCCGCTGCTCCAACAAGCCACCCACGCGCCCACATTGCAGCGCTGCCTTCCCTCCACGGCTGCGTCGCCGCATCAGCTCCACAACCGCGCCGCCGAAGGTCCTTCACAGCCGCGCCCACCTCCTCTCTGTGTTCCCCCCCCCCACGGTGAAACCCCTTTCTTCAATGCTCAAATCCATCTAAATCTCTCAGCTCACACTGTTCTGTCAATGGATGCTTTGTAGATTTAGTGCTTGAGTATGTGACTATGACATACACCTCTCTAGAAATAGATGGAATCAATAAATGGATGCATGTGTTGGATTAGGCATTAAGTGATGAATGTATGGATGAAATCGATGATTGAATTTGATGATTGATGGGTTTCATAATGATCAATTTCTAGGGGAAATGCTGTCCAATTTTATCACACACACATCTACATGCCTCTATATCACATCCCATTTACATCTCTTCTATGTGCTAGAGTTTGATCTCCAATGTCATATTCCTTTCAATTTCTCGTCAAATCTTAAATGCTCTAGGACTTGTATACTTTCTTGTCACATTCTCATATATCCACCAAATGACCTCACATGTCTCATGCCATATTGTTTCAATTGTTTTTCATAACAAAACTCTTGCTCTGGCTCCATGTCACATTCATGATCTTAAATGCCTTATCTATCATAGGTTTTTAGCCGTTTTTCGAGCTCTCACCTTATTCATGCTTTTGGGATTGTCTCATCTCTAGAAAATGCTTATTAATGTTTATGTATTCTCTCTATCATTTCTTGCGTGCAGGGGGAGTTTGGTCAGTGGTCAGTGGCAGATGACAGCTGGTTGACAGATTCCGTGGCAGTTGCTTGAGGCCAAGCCTCAGGTACTTTCTTTGGACGTTAAGGCCAAGCCTCAACAAAGGTCCGTGTCAGGGGGAGTTTGAGCAGTGACAGTGGGTCAGGTTGACAGTGTCAGTGGTCAGTGGTCTTTTTGCAGTTGTTCAGAGATTCTTTTTCTGAGGCAGTGGACTTCTTGACAGCTCAGAGATGGCTAGGACAAAGACTCCAGGTCGTCCCGGCAATGGGGACTCACCGCCTCGTCGTCCTCCGCCCTCTGACAAGGGCAAGGCGAAGGCACCCCCAAAGCCGCCGAAGAAGAAGGCGAAGAAGGGTGGTCCAGATGATTGGGAGACCACCATAGCAGTTGTCCGGGCGCAGGAGCGCATTGAGGCTGGAGGCCGTTCAGCCCAGTTCAGTATCCGTGACCAGTCAGGGTCACCGGTTGCTCCAGAGGGTCCACCTGCCCCTGCCCTCAGACGCTCCGGTCGTACTCGAGTGCAGGTGACCGCTCCACCGCCCGCTCAGCAGCGCACACGCCAGTCCGCTCCTTCTGGCAGTAGAAGGAAGCGGGCCCAGTCTCCGGAGAAGTCAGACAGCTCAGATTCCGATGTTGACCGGGTGCCTACCGTTGAGGAGGTCTCCAAAGCCACCTCTCGCCTGGTGTGGAGGCTCAGGATCGAGAACGAGACCAGGTGGTTCCCTGCTCGGCGACCTATCCAAGGCTTGTTCTGGACTCCGCTGCAGCAGACATTCTACAGTGCGATGAACCATGCTCGCATCATACTGTACAGATTCCACAGACAGATGGACATACCCAGGATTGCCAGAGCAGTGCCATGTGAGCCTAGTGAGCTTCAGGCCTACTTCTCCTATATGCCAGGCTTGCTCGAGCTCTTCACGTTGCCCGCTCATTTCGTCAGAGAGTGGGTGCGTGTCTTCTACGCCACCGTGTGGATGCCCTTGGACCGTTCGTCGATGACATTCATGTATAGAGGGCTCAAGTACACTTTGAGGCGTCAGGATTTACATGGACTTCTAGATCTCCCACTCTATGCCGACAAGCTCCATGAGAAGTGCTACCCCGACGCGATTCCACCTCGACGACCTCTGTCCAGTGGGGTAGTGCCACCGTCAGCAGAGTTGATGGCACCGTGCTTCAGACAGCCGTTTGGGCCAGCTTCACCTCGCCATCCGATGGATTTGACGCCGCTAGCTTATGTTATAATGGAGGCTCTTCGTCGTTCTTTGCACCCCAGGTCAGGGAACCGAGAGACCCTCACAGCTCTGCAGCAGTGGCTCCTATGTCATATTATTGGGCAGCGGCAGTTTGACATGATTGATTTTCTGATGGCCGAGATACAAGATGTTATATCAGATGGGATGAAGGTCGGCCGCACTTTGCCATATGCACACATACTGACTTATATTATGGCACGCTTAGCGGGTTCTCGAGAGGAGAACCTAGCTAAGCTAGAGGAGAATGCCAAGACCTATCCGCTCTACAAGGCTGCCAAGCCTGATGACAAACGCAGAGGACAGAGGCCGATTGCTATGATTGTTCAGGCAGCTACTCCAGAGCAGCGAGCCCAGCACGCCGCAGAGGACCAGACCCTCCGAGAGGCAGAGCACGCAGCTGGACTCGAGCAGATACTCGACAGCTCTGAGCTTTCAGAGGAGGACAGCTCTGACTCGGAGTACGTGCTCCCAGATTCACCTCCGTACCGAGGCGCTCACGACGCCGAGGCTGGCGGGTCCGGTACAGCAGCAGCAGATCTTGACGACCCCCAGCCTCCTCTGGTCAGCAGTCAGTGCCAGTGTCCGCCCCTCCTTCTTCAGCAGCAGCACCACCAGCTATGCCTGACTTCAGAGCTATCGCTGATTCTATCGTGGCACTTGGACAGACCGTCACGGCCATGCAGGCTGCTCAGACGGCCAAGGATGATAAGTATGATCTGAGGTTTGCCTCCATCCTTGAGCAGCAGCAGAGGATGTATGAGGAGCAGCGCCGACTTGCGGCAGCGCAGGAGCAGCAGCGCCAGCAGAATGAGATGTACTTCCGGCTCCTCTTTCAGCAGATGGGGGTTCAGATGCCTTCACTACCGGCGACTCCAGCTCCACTACTTCCACAGCTTCTTCCGAGTCCGGCCGGTGCAGCACTTGACCCGATCAGAACTATGGCAAGTGTTGGTGGATTCGTCCCGCCCCCTCCGGTGTCTGAGTCCGGTCCAGGTGTTCAGGTGACCACTTCAGCTTCTGACTCCGCGTCAGTGCCAGGCAGCTCTTCTACAGTGTCGAGGTCCCTTGAGGCCTCCTACTCACAGCTGACAGGTGAGAGCACACCTGACCCACAGCAGTTCCTTACAGAGATCTTACCTCCAGAGCAGCCGCAGCAGTCCGACGACCCGACACTCTCAGCTCCAGTGACGACAGACTCTACCTTAGTCACTGCAGAGGTCGCCGGCTCTTCTTCAGTTCCCCAGACTGAGGCTACCGGCTCAGAGACCGAGGACCCAGTTGATGCAGCCGCGAGGACTCTCACTCCTTCTCCCGAGGACACCTCAGCTCAGGCTCCTCCTGCTCCAGATGCTTAGTCAGTTTTGGTGTTTGACGCCAAAGGGGTAGATGTCAGGGGAGATGTGAGAGTTAGGGGGAGTTAGTAGCACAGCTTTTGGTTCTTTGTGTGAACTCTCATGTATCATGTTTACTTTTATACATTCGTACCTTGGCTTGCTACTTTGGTTGGTGACATGTGCTTGTGCTTAATTTCATATATATATGCCATGTCATGCTTGTTTTGCGTTTGTGCTTGTCCTTAATATCCTTCTCATACGCGTTGTTTATTGTTACCCATCTCCTTTTATTCACAAATATACACTTTGAGGTTGTGTTGTCATCAATCACCAAAAAGGGGGAGATTGAAGGTGCATCTAGGCCCCTAATTCGATTTTGGAGATTAATGACAACATGATCATTGCGACTAACGTGTGTTTTGCAGCGGCATTCAATTAAGTTAGTGCAATGATGGGTTTTCATGGAATTCTTGGCCCCCATCATATGATTTATATACTTCGGATCAAAGGATATGCAATAAGCGTAGGGACAAGCTAGTTCCAAAGTGCCGTTTGGAGTTCAGAGGCATTTGGATTAGCTAGGTCTTTATTTTCCTTTGGCTGTACTATAAAGGGGGCAAGAGTTGTAGCTTGACCTATAAGACTAGAGTATTAGGGTGATGCACACTTGTGAAATTCTAGCACTATGTAGCTTAAGTGAAGCCATGGAACCTTAGAAAGAAGTTAGAAACTCAAAAACTTTTGAATTGGATGAGTTTCAGTAACTTAGAATAGGTTTTGCTGTGTACCACAGACTGTTGCGGTGGTGACCAAGATGGTCACCGCAACAGTCGGTGATGATAGGGCCATAAGGGCCTTGTGAAGGCAGAGGCCACCAACTGTTGCGGTGATGGTACTCAGGCACCACCGCAACAGTCGGTCAT
This sequence comes from Alloteropsis semialata, assembly GCA_004135705.1. Classification (NCBI taxonomy): domain Eukaryota; kingdom Viridiplantae; phylum Streptophyta; class Magnoliopsida; order Poales; family Poaceae; genus Alloteropsis; species Alloteropsis semialata. The sequence continues at coordinate 3,792,555 of CM014277.1, read as the reverse complement.
GTGAAGGCCAGATGGGCCCAAGTGATGGCAACCACAGAAAGTTGCGGTGCTCTGTCGACAAGCCACCGCAACAGTCGGTGATGATAGGGCCATAAGGGCCGAGTGAAGGCAGAGGCCACAAACTGTTGCGGTGATGGTACTCAGGACCACCGCAACAGTCGGTCGTGTCACAGTTACCGGTTGTTTTGTGTACTGTGGTACACCACCGATTGTTGCGGTGGTGGTCTCTATACGCCACCGCAATAGTTGGTCGTTACGAAGTTTTCAACATGTCGAGTACCAACGGCTAGTTCTTTGGTTTGGAGTATAAATACTTGGTGTATAGCTCCAATTCAGCTGTCTTGCGACCTGAGGAAGTTCATAGTCATATTTAGGAGCTAAGAGCAAGCAAAGCAATAGAAGAGGAACGCCATAAGGTTATTATGGATAAGATTAATGCTTTCAAAATGCTTCGTCATGAAAATGCTAATCAAATGTATTATTTCCTACAAATTTAACTTGCATGGCATGACCCAAGTAAAAAATGATTTATTGGTGCCATAAATAACACAAGGTTCAAGCCAGTTCCAGACATACAATATTGTACAGTGTCAATGACCAACAGCCACATGTAGCATTAATCAGATTACAACTAGAATTAAATAATCGTGGTGGGCAAGAAAATTTGTAGCTCTGTTAATACAGAGCTCCACCATCGCCTCCTCCATAGCCACCTCCTCCATAGCCACCTCCGTACCCACCTCCAAAACCACCAGAAGCACCAAAGCCAGCACCTGAACCACCAAAGCCTCCACCTGAACCACCAGGACCAGCACCTCCTCCTCCAAACCAACCTCCAAAGCCAGTAGGCCCTCCTCCGCATGTTGGAGGTGGTGGTTGTGCATACATTTGGCTGTTCACCTGGATGAACCGGAGCCGATCCTCAGGAGTTGGGCAGTCATCCAGAAAGAATTGACACCAATAACTGTCCCTGAACAGCTGCATTGCCGTGAACCAGACCGGGCTACCCTTAGGGTACCCATCAGCAACCACCAGCTCCAAGCATGCCTTTGCACTCTTTGCTTGCTTCTCCTGTTCCTTTCTAGCCTTACTCTCGTTAGACATCACCGTCAGGTCAGCAAGCCTGTTTAGTGCGTCTCCAGTGGAACAGCTCCTGCTCTTCTTGGTGGAGCCACCAGATGTGCCTTCACTGGGACTGGCTGCCCTCTTGCCTTTGCCTTTAGAACTAGTGCGACGAGAAGGCCCGACACTTGAAGGTGGCTGCTGCTGCTGCATGACATCTTGCAGCTCGTAGACGGTGATTGGCTGCTGCTGCTGTTCAACCTGCGCCTCAGGAGCGGCCACAGCTCCAGGGACTATTGCGTGGTCCCCAACCACAGTGCGGCCATGGAACACTGCATAGTGCAAATCAGGAAACTTCAGGGGTTTCTTCTTGAAGCAGCGAACATTCTTCCTCATCTGCAGCAACAAGGAAATAGCATGTGTTAGAAAATGATAAGTGACGTAGATCAGTAGAAATAGCGAACATTCTTCTCTAATCAACACAGCACAGGTGCAGTAGATCACGGGACACGTTATTGCAAGCTGAATATGTGATGAAAGGACTAGCTTCTTTTCTAGAGAGAAAAAAACGAATTGCATGAAAGAATCAGTGGCCACATTGTTGACTGACATATTATATATTGGTCTAGCTAGCAACATTTTATATGTTTACATAGTAACATTGCTGAATGAAATGTTCAGAGGACTGAAATATTGCAGGCTATATCATGAAAAGGATCATAGACTGAAATATTTATGCTTAAGCCATACAAGTCCAGGACTGCAGTACATATTCAGAGATGACTGAAGCACCAAAATAACACATTTCCATCTACTTTCCAGGTGAATATACAAATAGCATAGTAGTATGCTGTATAGTGCTAACTAATTAAGTAATCCAACAGTACATAAGACACCACATATAAGGTATATCTAGTTACAAGTTCTATCATTCTGTATAGACAAGGATGATATTTCAGATCATCAAAAGTCACTACCAATGCTGTAACAAAGATTATCTCTATCCATGAACATGTAACAGCAAAGAACTGGCTTGCATGTGTTGTAGAAAATGCATACCTGTTCTCGTTGCTGCCACCAGTCATCATCCGCGAGGATGGCGCCGGTTTGCGGATGTCGGGGGAGTCCAGTAGCTGTGCCTTGCAACCAAGTCCAGTTGGAGTACTTCCGGCGACATTGCTCCCAAAGGTTCTTCAGCTGTGCTCTGTCGCTCTCCTTGCTGGTCCGCTCAACCATCTTCCTAATCAAGTTGTTGTATCCTTCGTTGGAGGGGCAGGTTCCGGTAATGGTACGTGCTGCGATTTCCTCAACGCAGCTCTGTAGGAAAGCGTGGACCTCGTCGTCGCTCCAGTGTGCATGCTTGCGAGCAGCCATCTGTAACGCAGCGTTAACCGACCATCTGTTGGGTGAAAGAAACGGAGAAAAAGAGAGGAATTACCTTGGTAAGTCGATTGCAGCGAAGGAGGTCCCAATCAAGGGAGCGAGCTATTGCCGCTGGAGTGAGGCGCCGGACGAGCTGCCGCACGGATTCCTGCGAATCGACGACAATCTCGTACAGGCGTACGGCAACCAGGTCCACCTCAGCTTCTGAAGAAGGAGCGGACGACGCGTCCGAATCGAGCGAGTCGCAGGAGTCTTGACTGGAGTCCAGGGCGCCGGCCAGCTTCTTGCCTAGGGGAGAAGTTGATGGGAGCCGCGGACGAGTCGAGGGGGAGGCGATGTCCTGCTGACCTCTCTTGCGCTTGCCTTTGGTTGGCATGGCAGCACCGGAGGGCTCGGGCTTTATGGTGTCCGCGGCGTCATGCGAATCGGGGAGACACGCCAGAAAAGTAGTGGGCGGCAGATGCGACGGCGACTGACCTCTCGATGCTGTTGCAACTTTCCCTTCCTTCGATGTCCCTTCCTTCGATGCGTTCTCGAGGCAGAGAATCGTCTGCCTCAAGCGCGGCCGACCGCCCGTGCTTGAAGGGTCCCTATCGCGGGCCCGCACCAAGGGCACGCCTTGGCTTTGACTGCTCGGCGTTGGGCGGCGGCGTTGCTGGTTCAGAGCAGCGGCGCCCCCCAATCTGGCGCAGCGCGGGGGCGTGGCCAGCGGCCGCGTGCCGACGCGTCGGCCCCCACGGCGAGGAGCTCGATGGCCGCGAAAGACATGGACGCGGGCGCCGGGCGGTGAGAGGCTGGGCGGCCCCCGGCGGGTCCGGACAGCGGGCGGGCCGGTGAGAGGCTGGGCGGCCCCCGGCGGCTCCGGACAGCGGGCGCCCGCGGCTGCCACTTGCTCCGGACAGCGGGCGGCCCCGGAGGCGGCGGCGGAGGGGGATCGGGGGGAGCAATTGCGGAAGAGCAGCGGCGGAGCGCACTAACGACCAACTCCGGCCCATCCTGTCAGTACATGGGCGCATCAGTCGCGCCATGGACAGAGGCGCGACTAAAGAATAAGTCGCGCCATGCTTGGCGGCGCGACTCATTCGGCCATAAATGGCCTCCCTGGGTCCTGAGTCGGCCACCTTGCTGGCGCGACTACCGCATCAGTCGCGCCAGGGAGCGAGGCGCGACTAAAGCATAAGTCGCGCCATGCTTGGTGGCGCGACTCATTCGGCCCTAAATGGCCTCCCTGGGTCCTGAGTCGGCCACCTTGTTGGCGCGACTACCGCATCAGTCGCGCCAGGAGGCGAGGCGCGACTACCGCATCAGTCGCGCCAGAAAGCGAGGCGCGACTACCACCGACTGTTGCGGTCATGGCATTGGGTACGACCGCAACATCCGGACACTCGGTCATTGCAAGCAGACAAAACAACCACAGAATGTTGCGATGATGTAAAGTTGAGAGCCCACCGCAACAGTCTGTCATCCACTACCATATTTGGTTAAGTCCCTAGGCCACCGACTGTTGCGGTGATGGCAGAGAGTAACCACCGCAACATTCTATTAGTCTAACACATAGGCCACCGACAATTGCGGTGACCAAACCAGAGACCACCGCAACTTGCTGTCATTGCGGATTTGCATTTTCTAAGTCGATTTTGCTTTGAATTTTGCTAAACAAAGTCTTGTCTCACGTCCAAAGGTTCAATAGGACCTAAATCAACATGGATCGAGGCGCGAGTACACCATAAGTCACGCCATGGATCGAGGCGCGACTCCCGCATCTAGTGCATGCCGAACCACTTTCTAACCTGCATTAGTGCATGAAGCAATGCACCATTTCAACAATCACCTACTCACACGCCCTAGAACTCTATATAAATGAATCCTTCATCCTTTTTAGCCACTTCATGTAATACTTTTACCCACGAAAATCATGTAACATAGAAGAGAACACAAGATTGGTTTAAACATGACACAGACAAAGTTCAAAGTCTGCCAAGTTTGAAACAACACATACAGAGTCCAACAAAAGGAAAAAGGACATAAACATAGTACATGACAAAGACATGGGAATTCATACAGTTCTAGCATCAGGCCTAATCCGACTCACATCCAGGGAACACCTCGTCGTCGCCCCAATCCTCCTCGTCCTCATCATCCGAGCAAATGACGACCTCTCCTTTGCCCTTGGATTCTCCTTTACCTTGCCTTGCCTTTGGGTTGGGCAAATCTGACACTAGAGCCCTCATAGCCTCCAGCTGTGCCTCTTTTGCCCTCTGCCTCTTCATTTTCTCTGCCTCTCTAGTCGGCGGCGTCAGGCTTTCAAGAATATCAGCATCTGACCGCCTCCTAGAATTGTTCAGCCACACAGGCTTGTCCTTCTTCTTTCCATTTGGTCGAGGCCACAAACCCATCTGTCGCGCATCCTTCCTTTGCTTTTCCTTATGGAACTTGAGAAAGGTCCTCAGCACGTCTGGATGGAGTCCCGGTTTCTTTCTCCTTGCAATCTCATCCTGTACTTGCCGCTCAAAATAATGGGCCTCATAGTCACACTTTCGAGTACTCTGCAATCAACAAAACATACATTTCCATATTCAACATAAACATATGAACCTTATATAAGCGGATATTGATTTGAACTCACGCTAATGAACTCACCAAATCATCGCCAACCATATGCCCGCAATAGTATCCTATTCCAAGCTCCGAGGGCAGTAAACCATGATTAGCTACTACACCACAAGCACACTTTCTATCTGGGGCAGGGTCAATGTTCCGCTTTTCCCCCTTTTTCCTCCTAATCCCTTCCTGCTCAGGCCAATAACATTTGGGACCGTAGTCATATTCCGAAAATGAACAAACCGGATACCTATTCTGCTTTTGTGTAAAACATGAAATTAGCAACGACAACAAATTAAGCAATGCAGATGGATAGAAAGTAGATTACACTTACGGCTGTACGGTTGGGACACCCGAACGTGCGAGGCCAAGGACAGTTGGGCATCTGCCTACTAATCTCAGCTGGATCACCGCAATTGCATAATGGTGGATTTGACATACGTCTGGCAATGGCTTCTTTCTTCTCCTCAGCTGTCATGGGTGCTGGGTTAGGAGGAGGAGGTAGCCACCGCTGGAAAGTCTCATAATTCTTCGCGGAATTGGGTCTGAAGAGAAGAATGCGTTCATCCACCATCTCAGGGCCATCTATCCACTGAAAAAAGTTGCATTGCTCCCAGTCCTGCATCAACACAACCAAATTAGCAAATCTTCATAATATATGAGAGTTTGGGCAATCAAGTAAGACAGTCTATGATTGCATTATCTTACACGGTAATCAGGACACGTGTAGTACGCTCGAGCCGCAGTATCTGGATGCATCGATTGAGTGACCTTCGCAGGCTTCCCACAATCACACAGAGGTTGCGGGAGAGCGGGAAGAACAGGCGCATCCTTGCAAGACACGTCGGGATAACTCTTCTGTCCACGTTCCTTCCACTTTCTCTCACGCCACAGGGCATCCATTGATTTCCTGTAGAATGTGTCAACCCATGACTTTACATAAAAAAAAACTTAAACCATTCAAAATAAACGCACAAGCAATGTAACACTGTCTCACAAACTTACATTGCTGCAAACATACTTCTATTTCTAATCCTAAGTCATTCACTGCTCCATTCCACTACTAATAGTCCTGGTTTGTTGTCTTCTTTGGTTAGGAGGTCTATTTCTTTTGGTAGGATGCAAATTTTTTGGGCCCTCTTTGTGCCGTTCCATGCGGTGTCCTGGTTTGTGGCATATACCACAAAGTATTGTGGACTTGTCTTGGTTGAAGTCCCCGTAACCGTACATATCATCTCCATAACCATTAGATGCATCCATCTCGTTACGGAGACGCTTTTTCTTCCTTCTCCCAACCTTGTCCTTCTTTGTGGTACTATCCGGTATATACTCCGGACCGTTGTACAATGGCCAAGCAGAAGGGTCAAGTAAAGGCTCAAACCGGGGTGTCCAGGTCTTTAACACGGTAGCCTTTAGGTAAAACTGAGAGGTATATAAAGCGGCCCGATGATCCACCCCTCTAACACGACACGAAGCAATCATATGGGAGCAAGGCACATGCAACAACTGCGGCACGCAACAAGTACAAGTCACATGTGTGAGGTCAACCTTGTATATACGACCACCTGTACTCTCACCCCCACCGTTAGAGCATTTGCGGTCCTAACGGAGTACACATAAGAGTTAGGGTCAAACAACTCTGCTGCCATGGTATTCGCCTTGTCCTCTTCCGTGCTTAGCAGTTTTGCCGCACCTTTGCCCCACAAATTCTGGTTTGGCCTCGCATCAATTTGATTTTCGCTTTCTGCCACCTTTTAACAAAGTATGAATTGACCTTGTAGAAGGTGTACTCAACAATTGCCGACACAGGCATGCCGCGAATTCCTTTAAATACCTTGTTTAGGACTTCAGAGATATTAGTGTTGCAGACACCAAACCTCCAACCACCTTCGTCAAAGGCATTGCACCACTTATGCATGTTTTCCATTTGACTGTCAAGCCACTCTATCGCTTCTTGATTCATCATTTTCTTAAGTTTCGCAATCCGTATGCCAAAAGTTCTCTCAGCCTTCGATGCACATACCAACTTCAATTGTTTTATTACATTCTTGTTTTTGTGCCTATGCCATATGTTTGCAGCAAAGTGACGCATGCACCAACGGTGCACGATCGGTTGGTAACCATCAATGTGCTCTTCTACAGCGTTTAGAATGCCTTGGTGCCTATCAGAAATTATACAAATCTTTCGGTCTTGTCCCACCACATCCCTACGCACCAAATGAAGGAACCAAGACCAACTTTCATTGTTCTCGCTCTCCACCAAAGAAAATGCGAGCGGTAACAACCGATCCTCCCCGTCCACTCCCGTCGCAATCAACAAAGTCCCCCTATACTTCCCGGTCAAAAAAGTGCCATCAACACTAATCACCGGCTTGCAATGTTTGAATGCCTCTGCACATTGTGGAAAGCACCAATAAACACGCTGCATTACTTCCTTCGTTACCCCATTGTGCAACTCCACTGCACCCGTGGTCCTTGTGCACCACTTCGTCCCCGGATTGTAATGAGCAATAGCATGTAGAATCCGCGGAACTCTGCTATAGGCGTCAATCCAATCACCCCACAACATGGCCATGGCGTGTTGTTTAGCCCTCCATGCCTTGCCATACTTCACCCGATAATTAGTGAACCCGACAATTGCTTCAACGAGCGCTGACACCGAAACGTCAGGGTCAGCATACACCAATGAAGCAATCCGGCCTCCGATATATCGTGCCGTACACTGAGAGTGCTCGTGGATTCGTCGAGATGTACCACATGTGTGAGGCTGGTGCACTTTAGTTATCCTCCACTTCTGCCTTTCATCAGTCATTGGACGGGCCCATACCTTCCAACCACATTGGAGTTGGCATTTTACTGTGTACCGCAACTTAGAGTCAGAGTGCACCACATCGTATGGTCGATGGTGGCGCACCGAGTAGTCCCTCAAAAAGAATTTCAACTCTTCTATGCTGTCAAATGTCATCCCTCTCTGTATCAACTCTTGACGACTGTCAGGCTCTAGAGAATTAAGACGCAAGCCGGAATCACAATATGCCTTCTTAGGGGGTGCATGGAAGAGAGGAACCTCTGAAACACCCACATGAACTGCTCTAAGTTGTCTCAACTCCTCCATAGTGAAAGGAGCCAATCTTGCACCGAAAATTGTAGCCATACTAGATGACGGTTCAACCATAGGAGATGGTTGAACAAACGAGCGTCGATGCACCACATAGCTCGGTTCAACTGGTGTTTGTACACCATGCGTTGGCTCAACAAAAGGTGCTTCATTAACTTGTGTTGGCTCATCAAAAGGGGCTTCATTCATTGGTGTTGGCTCAAACACTTTTTCTTGTGTTAACGCTTCTCTCATTTCTTCTTCTTCTTCTTCTGATCCCACGGAGATATCATCGTCATCTTCCTCCTCAACATCAAAACTCCCCTCGTCGAAGTGATTGTTCACTAGACAATCATCATCTGAATCTGGCTCATTTACCATGTCAGCATCATATTCTTCATCGTCCTCATTCTCACCAACCTTATAATTACTTTCTACACACACCCTCTCACGAACTTCAACTACCAATTCAGCACAACTAACTTGGGACCCTTTCACCAACTCCTTGTAAAAAAACCAATCTCATCACATGAAATTCTCATAAGCACATAATGAGCCCTTTTGTCACCGGCATCAAATCTACCGTGTAGGATTATTTCACTCTGTTCTGGATCAACTTGGAAAATTGACTTAGCTCGAACAAAAACTTCATCAAATGAAGGAGGGCTATCAAATCTTGTGACTTCATGCTTCATCCTCTCAAACTCTCCATTCTCATTAACGGAACCGCCGGAGAAATAACGAACTAAGCGATCCATCTACACACATTTAATGGGCACATTTCTATTACCATTCATGGACTTATACAAAAACTACTAAAAGACCAACTATAACCAAATGTCAATACACTACTTACCACAACCCCATGTAAAAAGACCATTCTACAAATGATCTACATTAGATCATAATTCTCATTTCTTGAAAAAATTAACAACAATATCTACCCACTAAAATCTCATCGAAATCGTTTCATGAAACACAATCTACACGATACAAAAGCGTTACCATTAATCAATTACCCGATAACGCTCAACTAATCTTACCCCTTTCGTACTAAATTACCTAATCCAACCTAAACCCTAGGTTATCCTAGGGTTTCAAATGTAAAGACAAATAAGCAAATGGCACAAATCTACACGGATAAAGTGGACGAGTTACCTTCCCGGAATGTTTTACAACCGTTTCCCCTTCCAATCCGTGGAATAAACTGGGGATTTAGAGGGGGAGTTCGGAGGGGGCTCGGGTGCGAGGAGAGCCGAGCTCGGGTGCGAGGAGAAAGAAAGGGAGGAGGGAGAAGAAAGGGCTCGGGCTGCTGGCTGTATACAGGCGAGTCGCGCCACGACATTTGGCGCGACCAAGTCGCGCCAAGGCATGTGGCGCGACTGGCCCTGCCATGTCAGCCGCCGCGCTGGCCGCCCGCGGCCGGGCCGGCCGACGTGGCAGGCCAGTCGCGCCACATGCTCTGGCGCGACTGTCTCTTAAGTCGCGCCACGGCGTGTGGCGCGACCAAAAGGGTTATTTGTTGGAAATACAGTTCGGGTGGGGTTTTTTTTTAAAATTTCAGTTTAAAAAGGATTAAAAAATAAAAAAAAGTCCTTACTGAGCAGCCGAAGCATTGTTGGCTCCAACTTGTAGCCTTCTGCATTGCCGCTTACAAACGGTCATCTTCAGAACTCTGACTCCAGTGGGAGCTGCGGATAGTTGGCGGTGTGTCCCGTGTGCTTGCGTGGGGCATGGGCTGGGCCTGTGAACCGACTGATGTTGGGCCCCATCGGCAGCTTGGGACATTCCAAGCCCAAATCAGAATTCTCAATTCTCCATCGGAATTCAAAACTTTCCTCGAAAAATAAATTCATAAACTTTGTTTTTCTGAAAAATCATAATTGACATGAACCTTTTCCCAATAAAAAATAGTACTTTTAGTGACCGTGTACATGGAATTATCTATCTAACAATCCCTATTTTCTTTTGATTTCAGCAGGCCCGGGCACAAGGGCGTGCGAGCGGTGCGACTGAACAGGGCCCCCGGTTGGAAGGGGCCCCTAATTTTGTTGCGCAGGCATACAGGCTAGCAGCCGGCCGCCGGCCGCCGAACGCTCGCTCCTCGACTCCTCTATCTCCGTCCATCTTGCCCTCTCCCATCCGCGACTCCGTTCCTCGACAACGCGACGATCCAGTTTCGCATACTCACAGCCAGGCACAGCCGAGATGAGCGGACGGCGACAGTGCAGTAATTTTCTAACGACGGGCACACGCAGATGACCGGTGGGCGCCTGGCGACCAGCGAGCAGCAGACCTTCTCCGGCGGCTCCGATCAATCAAAAGCACCAGGTAATTTTCTATTTTTTGTTTCTCAATTCTGTTGCGGTATGCGAAGTACTAATCTTTTGTATGTATGTTTAAACAGTTTTCTAGATGTTTAGTGTCCTAAAATCGAAATCATTTCTTGATACAGATC
>CM014277.1:3769291-3780954 GCA_004135705.1 Alloteropsis semialata | reverse complement strand
GGGACGGTGGCGTCGAACGGGTCCTCGGCCTTGGGCAGGCGCTCGCGGGGACGCGGCGAGCCGATGGCGGGGGCCTTGGACGGCGGCGGCGACGCGTTGAGGTCCCGCACCTTCCGCGGCGCACGACCTCGATGATGCCGCCAGGGTCTTTGGCTTCTCCATCACCGGCGGCGGCCTTGAGCTCGCGACGAGGATGGCCACGTCCTCGGGCTGTTGGAGATTTGCGTCGGCTGTTGGAGAACGGAAGATTTGGGTGCTCCATTCGGCGGCTGTGCGTGACCTTTTTACCGAGAATGGGTCTCCTTTTTAGGTATATTGTTGGAGATAGCCTTAGTACTCACTCCGGTTTTTTTTACATGTCATATTAGCTTTGTCCTAAGTCAAAGTTATCCAACTTTGACCAAGTTTATACAAAAATATAAAAACATCTACAATATCAAATTTGTTTCATTGAGTTCACCATAGAGTATATGTTAATAGTACATATGATTGATATTATAAATGTCACTATATTTTTTTACAAATTTGGTCAAAATTTTATAACTTTAACTTAAGACAAAGCTAATACGACATCTATTAAATCTTTTATATTGGACTAAAAAAGAAAAGAAAATCCTCCTTTCACAAAAAAAGAAAAGAAAAGAAAATCCTCAAAAAAAAAACCCACCCGCGAGGCCGCAGAGGCTTCACTCATCACTCCATCTGATCATCTAGCCCAGGGAAAATCTTTCCCTCTCCTCCCCTGGCTGCTCCGCCGCGACACCCCAGGACAAACACTCCTCTCTCTCTCCCGCCCCACCGGCCGGCCGGCCGCCCACCCTCCCGCACGCCATGGACGGCGACGAGGAGCCCACGCGGTGCCCCTTTCATTCAACCCCTCACTATCCCTGCCCACTCTGCCACCGTCGGAGCCAAGCCCAAGCGAGGAGTCAATTAATCGAACAAGTAGAGCGGTGTGTTTGCTATCTTCTTCGTAGCCCCGTCCTCCCCATCTTCGTCCCGACAGCCATCTTATCCTAGTTCTGGCTTTCTGCCCCTTGCCCCCATGTATGGACTCGGATTGCTGTGCGCCAGAGCGCCGGTCATGGCGAGCCCGCAAAGCTGCAGGTTGTCCCGTCCACCCCGTACCGAGAGCCCCTCCCCTCCGCAGCTCCTGGCCGCACCGGGGCTCGCCGTGATTCCACAAGATTGGGGAACAGAACAGGGACAGGCAAGGGTATACTTGTTGAGTGTTTCGTGAGCTATTTGAGTAGTAGTAAATCTTTATATAAGACATAGTGCCCTCTGGCAAATTGGCATAGAATTCTAGTGTCTTTTGGCAAAGCCCCAATTTTTTAGTGCCCTGGAGCAAAAGACACCTTCTAACGGTGTCCTCCAGCCAATTTGGCCTTTTTCTTTACCCATTGCAGTCCTACTTCTTGTGGCAACTTTTTTTTTTTGTGGGGGAGGGGGGTGGAGATTGCATTTTTAGCTTCCTGGTAGTGCGTAACTCTGCATTGTTATTTACCCGTCAATGTTCTTACTGTGTTTAGGCACCGGGCAGCAATAAGATCCAGAAGAGCAATAGTGCATTCCAGAAAAACGCCCACTGCTGAAACCTCCCAATCTTCTGCAGAAATCCACAGGCCCTCGGAGGAGGAAGGTTCGACCATGTATGTTACCTCTGCCTCGAATTTTCCTCTGCATAATGCTTCGTGTTCCCTGCAGGCTTTTTATGCCTTTGGAATTGGCCTAATGAATCAGTGTGTGGCCTATTATCCCCTGATTACTTGTAAATATACTGTCAGTTCCCAACTTTTTTTTGCCCCATCTGTAGTTTCATAATTTTTTTTAGCCTGTATGTATCCAAACGCTCAGTCATAATCTGCGCTACCTAGTTCTTCTAGTTTGCACACCAGGCAATATCAGATACTCTTCTCAGGAAAATTAAGCTTCCCTTTTGTCATTTTTTTTTTGCATTTTTTACAATGCTAGCGCTATCCTAATTCACTGTTATTAACCCCCGTTGTCTGTGTTCTGTTTAGACGGCCAACAGCAAAATCCAGAAGACAAGAGGCTGCTGACACGACTCCCTCCCAATTATCTGCAGAAATCCACAGGCCCTCAGAAGAGGGAGCTTCGACCATGTATGCTATCCCTGCCTTGAATTTTCTCCTGCTCACACACGTAATGCTTAACCGTCTTGTTGCCTGCAAAGTTTATGCTGCTCTGGTTATGGCACGGACCTTTTATTCTCAGATTGCTTGTAAATTCTGTCATACTGTGAGCTCCTTATTTATTTTGCTTTTTTTTTGTAATTACATAATACGTGTTACCTAGTACAGGATTAGTATCCTGGAATTTCATCAGGAGCTTTTAACCATCACATGCTAACTGTTATGACCTTTCTTAGGGCTGAGGTGGATGCTAGCTTGCATGAAGAAGAACTATCAGATTGGATGTCACAACTGTAAGTTTTTCTTTCTTGTATTTCCTGGATGCAAGTTTGAGGAATGTGATAGGGTATTGACCAGCCACCTGAATCGAATTTACTTGTTTCATTTGATTGAGGGATGGAATGGTTGGTTATTATTGCATCATAATTATGGGATGACCTGATGATAAGCCAAGTGACCAACCCATTCTAGGACAAGTTCGCACCACAAACCAAAAACCACTCTAGTCTTTATCCCCTATTTTCTGCCTCTGAAGCTATTGGTAACTTCCATTCATCTTTAAAAAAATTGCAGCAGACTATAAATATCTTTCCAATAAGGTTTCTATATACCATAAGCAGATTTGATATTTTTAATGAATCACTGAGTTGTTGTGAACTTGTGATTGTCACCAGATCTAAGTTGTGATTATCAAATGATTGTATTCATCTCTAACTTTCTAAGGACTTCATCTCTCGGGGATATTCTTTCTAATCAGATCAAAATGGGCTCTGTAGGTTTGAGAAGTTGGACTCGGAGGCGAATGAGGATAATATGTCCTCTGAAATTCACAGCTCCTTGAAGGGGAAAGATTCAACCATGTATGTTATTTCTGCCTTGAACAGTTGAATCTGCTTTAGTGTAGAGAACAGTTAACATTGTCGACTTATGATTAACTGCAATTTTTGTATCCCTTTTATGTGGCCTAATAACGTTGTGCATGAACTTTTGTTCTCTAGTTGCCTGTGAATATTGAGCCTTTGATCTTACATTAGCTTTGTCCGATGGTTTCTTAGCTTGCAACCATTAGTTTTCTTCTGTTTTTTTTTCTGTTTGATAATGTTGCCATAAGCTTCTAGGTAAGCAGATTAATGTTAATTACATATCATCTTCAACTTTAAGCTTTTCATGCTCAACATCCCCTACACCATTATGGCATATCATGCCAATCTGTATGGTTGCTTGTTGACAATTATTTTTGCTGGGCTTAGTCTGCCATTGCTTATCCTTTTTATTCTTTGTATCCACTCAAAGACTGCATCTATTGTTAGATGTGTTTACAGGTAAGATCGCTGGCCAATCACACTATATTCAAACTAGGCCTACTTTTTTTAAAAAATTTTGGAGAAATGATTTGCATTTGTATAATATTATAAAATATGACATTTCTGATCTTAGGGTCAAAGTTGATATTGGTGGCTTGCACGAAGAAGATCAACTGTCCGATTGGATGTCACAGCTGTAAGTATTTTTTTTCTTGTATGTAATCTACTTGTTTTGTTTGAGGAAACAGGAGCATGGGGTGACCACAGATAGACAACCAATTCTAGGTTGAGTTGGTTCCTCAACCCATTAGCAATTTAATATTCGTGTCTTGCTTCTGCTTTGTGGGCTATTGTAACTTTCTTTCATCTTTGGAAACATTTACATTTCTCTTAGAAGGTCCTCTAACATTTGAGCTTAAGCAGATTTTATTTAATAAATGAACCTTAACATTTGTAGTCATTGTAATCTCCCCTAAGTTACCAAGGACGTATTTTATAGGTTATATTTGTTCTAATCAGATCAAAATGGATGGTTTAGGTTTGAGAAGTTGGATCTGGAAGCAAATAAGGATGATGACTTGACTGGTAACGTTGCTCACTCGACTAGTAACATTGCTCAAGGAGAGACACATTCTCTTTTGGAGGGGGGTATTTCTTCAGAGATCCACAGGTCCTCAGAGGAGAAAGATTCGACCATGTATGCTACACTCTGCCTTGAATTATCTTCTGGTAATGTAGATAATGATTAGCCTACCCCTACTTGTTTGGGATTAAAAAGGGCTTTGTTGTTTGGATATCATTGGTTAGTATTCATTACTGCAACATTTTATTTCTTTGATCTGGCCTAGTAAAGCTGTGTATGAACCTGTAAATCCTGTCAATATAGTACAACACAATCAATATTTCTTTATCTGCACACTTTATTTTTCCCCAGTAGTTCTTATCTTACAACCGTCAGTTTCTTCTGTTGCCTTCTTGTTAATTTGACCGTGTTCCATAAGCTTTGGAGGTGTCGGTTATTTTAATTCAGGATATCAGTTACCTTATGATGAAAGTTAGATGTTTTGTGGGATCCACAAGAGTGGAGACATGCTTTGCCCCTGTTAAATAACATGACACTGTTAACATGCTAACTGTATTGTGGCACTTGTGATCTTGGTTAGGGACAAGTTGAATTTTGGAAGCTTATATGATGACGATAAATTTGTCGATTGGATGATAGATGTGTAAGTATTTTTTTTTCATGGTTCATTTTGTATTTCTTATCTTGAGAATCCTGTTAGGAATGCATTATTGGGTGTTTTAAGGAATTTGGATGGTGAATTTGCTGTCTAATCCTTAGTCCTAAACGTGGCCCACTTGTTTTGTTTGAGAAATAGGATGATCTATCAGCACCTTGCTCCACATAAGTGTATATATAGTATACAAGTGAGGAATGGTGTAATTCCATCATAACCATGGGGTGCTCTCATGATGGAACAGCCCATTCTAGTTTGAGTCAGCTCCTCAAACCAGATACCCATTTTGTGAAAAAATTGCAATAGTCTAATGTGAAAAAATCATTTTAACCAGATGAAAGATTCTCCTGCCATAAGCTCTAAGTTACTAGGTGCTTCAGCTTTCTTAGATGTTCGTTCTAACAGATTGTAATGAAATGTTTAGGTTGAAGTTGAGGGGTTATGAGGATGACGTATGTTCTCTCCCTGAGGTGGATCAAGAAGAGGAATACCCTATTCAGGATGATGTGCCAGATAAGTTCAATGATAATATAAATGAGGAGGCAAATGGACAATTGTAAGAGTGTGAAAAAAGTTAGTTACAAAAAAACAATTGAGAATGGAATCAAGTGGATGAGTGAGGAATGCTTCTTAGCTTTCAAAAAATCTGCTGAAAATTTTCATTTTGAGGTTTGTCAATCCTTGTTTATTTGATTTTCATGTAATTCAATCAAAATTATGATTATGATTGTTTCCTTTTGGGTTTGTAGGGAATCGAGCACAGGTTTGGTGAGCTTCGCAGTCAATGTTTCAGCGTTGAGGCTTATGACAAGATTTTTCATCACTACAACTTCACTATTGATGAAAAGCATGGAAGTTCTGATGTTTGGACTTCAAAACTTTATTTTGCTGAAGTAAAGCAACTGTCTCATCGCAAGTCTTATCTCTGCTGCCTGCTGGAGCCAAATGGTTGTGGTACCATAGTTCGAGTCCTATTTTTTTTTTAAAAAAAAAGTTCTCAAAGTTAACTTTAAAGATTATATGTTATATTTGTATTTGAAGAGTTTTTCTTTTGTATTATTGCATAAGGTCACTGCTATGGATGCAAGAGCCAGGACATGTCTGACCTGAAGCATCCTAGTAGAGGTGGTTACGAGGAAGGAGATGCTGGTATATGTTCGCCTTTTATGGATGACCCCGAATATGATTCTAGTAGTGGCGATGATTATGACCATATCTGTTGAGAAGGTACATATGAATATGTATTTCCTTAGTAAATTTATGTCCTGAGCAGTTTGATTGTTTTTATAATGGTGTTTCTGTGTGAACTACCTGCTTTCCTCAGCTTGTCATTTCTTTTATGATCTGTAATTCTGTACTTGGTCTTATGTTGACATTTCTGTGCCGTCTGTGCACCTAGTGCGGCTAATAATTGCTAGGAATTTGTTTGGGGAAAAGTTTTTTATTAGAGTTTATGAAGTTAAATTTATCACTTAACTATGGCATGAAGCCTTTTTGCTGTGATATTCCTATTGCCATTGATAGAAGCTAGAAAATCTGTTGTTTGTATTTTTGTTGGTTCAAAATCTAGCTTTATTAATTATGCAGTCACTTTTGGTGCATGATGTACCCCTGTAGCAAATCAAGAAGCTAGGGTATGGTTCTAAGATTAGGGGTTAGTCAGGACTGCCCTTTTGTTGTAACTTCCTTTGGTATGTCAGGTTAGGAATTTTTGTATGTGCAATGCTCTGTCTGTCTAAAGGAGTATGGTGTCTATGTAAATTCAAGCAACTATGCATGAAATAGAACTTGAATTTGTTTATTCACTTGCTTTGGACTAAGGTGTCAGTGAGCTAAAATAAATTATAGCAGGGTATCATTTTCTTCAAATCTAGATAAGTGAGAACTTAGATGGGCATCTTTGTGATAGCCAAGTAGAATTTTTTGGGTGCTATGTACCTTCTCTTTTTGGGTGATCCATATGGCCTAGTGATACTTATCCAGGTGGCTTTACATTTTGTTTTACAATACACCATACAACATGACTGTAGATTAGTTTAGGAAAGGTTCTTTGATGTTGCTGCTTTGTAGTATTGTTATATCTAAGTTTTTGATGGTTAAATTTCTTTGGATAATAAGTGCAGGTTGAACACAATACTTGCAACTTTTTTATTGTTAATTGTTTTCAATGATTAGTGTATGAATCATATTTACCCATAATAAACAATAAACATTACTTACACTGCTTCTGAATTAAGATGAGAGAAGTTAAGGGAACCTGCCAAATCAGGCGGAAAAAGCAAAACAGAAGTTTTAAGATATCGATTAAATTTTGCAGATCCTTAAATCATCAACCCTGAATCATTTGATCTGGACAACAACCCATAGCAAGCCCCACACCGACCCACTGGCCCTTCTTCTGGACTTAATCCTTCTCCAGTCTCTGCAAGATCAAAGTCACCTTAAATGTAGGGAAGCTGTTTTTCGTTTTCTCCTTTCAGTTGAATATATGCTGGTTATAGGGACCCAACAGTTACTTCAATCTGTATTTATGTTTACCTAAGATAGTAACATTGAGTCGTGGACGTTTCATGTTGAGCTGCACACCTAGGCCTTTTTGTGTGTTGTGCCTATAATCGTTCATGCTTGTGTGGTTTTATGTTGCATACTATTGTCTACTAATAATGTACTGATACTGTGTGTATGACGATAACGAACTTGCATTCAACTTTTGTCTTCAGCTATGTATTATGGAAAAAGCTTTTGAGGTGCGCAACAGAAGTGAATTTAATACTTGGAAGGACAGTGAAGCTTTGTTTCTGGGGAGTGTGTATTATTGATACATATGGGATTCCATAAGGCTGCTGGCATTGGTTAAGTGCGGAAGGAGCTGTTTAGAAATACTAGTATTAGCATGCATGTAGGATGTTTGTGTTCCTGTCCTGGCAGTGTACTGGTCGACTAGGAGTATTTGTAATCCAAATGACTAGTAGAGGAGCCTAATGTTTGGCTTTTGCGTGGATATTGCGATGCCTAGTTCAGTATGATTGTATTGTATGAAGTTACACGAACATGCTAGTACTAGTGTATTAAGCACATTGTTTTGTTAATACGGGGCTCTGGAGCGGCCTTTGTTGGTCCCATGCACATGTTGTGCTTATTTTGATTTTCTTTTGGTAACATGGGAAAGAGAATGTACATGGTGAGAATTTATATATACATCCTGCAGACGATGTTGTACGACGACACAGCTGTGGCGAGTTTTTGAAATGTGGAATGTCTGCATGGCCCAGACAAAAGCACGGAGCAGCAGCAGCAGCAGCAGCAGAGAAACAGGGACAGCCTCCGAGGACAGGCTGCTGCAGTGCAGACGATACTCGTGACCATGGTCTGATTTTATGCACACACACGTCATATATGAGAACATCATATATGATGTCTTGTTTTTTTTTAAAAAAACAAAACGCCATATATGATGTCTTGTTTAAAAGGAGATGAGCACAGCCCTGGTTTGGGTCAGCAAAATTGCGGTGCGGGGAACAGCTGACATCCATTCTGACCGTTATTTCGTGTGGAAAGAAGAGAAGAGAAGAGAATTGAGAAATTGGATAGGATAGGAATAGGATGTGATATCAACAGTCTAGTCTGTATTATTATAGGGGTGTTTAGATGCAGCATTATGCATAGTGTTTTTACGTTATGCATAGTGTTTATCGAGAGAAAAAGTGCATTGGGGAACGTGCGTTATGCAAAACGTTATGCATAGTGCGTGAACTAAACAGGGCCTATATACTACTACTGGCAGTAGAGCAAGGGACGACTGACGACAGAGGCAGTAGGTTTGCCAAATTGAGCCACCAGACAGACACAGACAGATCTGCATCCTCGCCCACGCCTGCTCCCTCCTGTCCCGTGTGATGAATCCTCCTCGCCCACGGGACGGGAGCTGGGGCTGGATCTGTGCATCTTCGCCCACGGGACGGGAGGTCCAATCAAGTCAAGGGATCCCATTTGCTTCATCCCGATCCCGATGCAAGCTGCTGGGATCAGTTGGTCAGCATCCCTAGGAAGAGGAAGAAGAAACTGCACGTTGATATGATTGCAAAGGGAAAATGCTCTGCTCTGGGATGCATGGTGCAGCAGCCCCAGGTGAGTGAGCGGTGAGTCCTCTCCTCTCCTTGACCAGCAGCAGGCAACCGGAGACACACAAGAAAAGATGCCTACATCCTACTGCGAGTAGATCCATGCCGCCGCTCGGCTTAATTGTTGGGTCCCTTCCTCTCAGTTGCCCTGATTGCCTGCTTGCATGATGTAAGTCGGTTCCCACTATACCTTTCGTAATTGAAGACCAGTGGCGCGCCGCTGCGGCTCGGCCGTTTAGGGTTAGGGCTTAGAGGGAGGATTTGACCCGACGGATCTAAAAGGTTGCTGGAGGCGGCTGCAGGAGGATGGCCAGTGGGCGGTGCCAACGGCAGGGGAGAAAACTTATGTGGCGTTAGGAAGGACGGGCGTGAGTGGAGCGGGCCATTGGCGGTGGTGGAGACGGGCGGAGTGGATGGTCCTATGCCTTTGCATCGCTCAACTGATTGCTTCCTTGGTTCCTTCCTGTTCCTCCTGATGCATCCTAGCCAGCGACAGCATCTCAAGCCAGGTAAGTAGCTCATGTGATGGCCATGGCCTCTCTCCCCATCATCAGATCATCTCCTCTTGGGCTTTGGCTACGTCGATCTGCATCTTTAGCTCAGGCAAGTTCATTCCTCATCCAACTTAGCAAGTCCTGTTTTTATTTCCAACATAAGTGAAGCGCCCCTGCCTAAGCAGAGACTAAATGTGATACAATTATCAGTCCCAGGAGGCTGATACACATTTATTCAACAGATAGTTCAGAACCTTACACTCCCCGATGGGGAGGAAACTTGATACAAGCTAGGATAACCAAAAGGTAAACTACGGCTATGAGCCAGATGATGAACCAGACCGGTTCAACAAAAGGATCAGAGTTGCGCGACAGCGAAAGCATCTCGGGCAGGGCCAAACTCCACAGGCAAAGTCGGGTGCGGGCACGACCACCTACTCGGCGTCCTCAACGACAAAGTCCGGGTCTTCTTCTGAAGCAACAAAAACAAGGGTGAGTACAAAAGTACTCAGCAAGTCCAACCACACCCACGGAGGGGTTAACACAGAATTATGCACAGGATAAATCAAGGAATAAGGCTAAGGTTTATTTGCAATAAAGCCAGTTTTACTCATGCAATGGTTTATCAAGGAAAAACTTTAGCAAAGCAAGCTTTAAGTAACACAACTAAGTAAGTGGGGGTTGATCCACAAAGGATCCAAATTTTAAATGCTACCGGATTTCCCATCCGCCGTAGCTCTTGGCACAAAGCCGAACACTTTTCCAAAACACACACTCCAACCCATCCCAAAACCTTTGGTATTGTGACCAAGCCATAACTCGCCCATGACCGTGGGCACGGCTATTCGAATAGATTAGGAAACTCTGCAGAGGTGTACACTTTCACCACAAGTAGGGTACCGCAACACGATCACCTTAGTGCCAGTGCGGATCCTATCGAAGCCTTTACCCACCATAGCCAAAACTGCCTAGCCATCACGAGAAAATAACCAAGGGGTTTATGACACCAAGTCGGCAACCATGTCACTAAGACGGCACTTGGTTTTCTCGCTGCACACCTGCCACCAGACAACTAACAGCACGGCTAGTGGGATTTAGACTAAGCCCTTGCACCATACAAGAGTCGAGTGGTTGTACGAGATAAATGGGTTAGGCAAGATGAACACATCACCTCGGTTAAAACCGGACAAAATGGATATCTCCCAACTTGCTTAACCACAAAGGTACAAGCCACCAAATGGTATTTCACAAAGAAATACCCATCCATTTTATCCAACACTTTCTTTACTTTCAAAACCCAAAACCCAACTCTTTACTCAACACACTCACACTTTTCTTCTTTATAAAACCAGTAATTGTCATGATTGATTAAGTAATTAGAACAAGTCCTAAGCATTCTAAGCAAAGGTTATCAACCAAACAGAGCAAATCATATTTAGTGATAACTAGGTTATCAAGGAATGGTTTTAACAATCAAGGAGTGGCTATCCAACCGGGTTTTTAATAAAGACAATGCAATTATCAAAGGCCAATAGGTTGTGTTTATAAAACTGGGATAAACATGCATCAAAGGATGGAATTGGACTTGCCGTCAAAAGCTTCCGGGAGTTCCTGCTCGCGGTACGGGTCGTCGGATTCGGGCTCGCGGTACTCTCCTGCGTATTCCGGCTGCTCCTCCTCGATTATACCGTCGTCTACGGCACACACAACAAAACACATAAAAAGAAAACAATCAAACCTTTACCGATGAGCTCGAAACAGGAAATGATAGAATAAAATAGAAAAGATGATTATTTTGGGATGATTTGGGTATAGCTCGGCCGGAATAGATGAAAGAAAGACGTGTTCGAGTTTGGTGGAATTCTGGAGAAATTTGGCGCATGAGATGACGAGTTTAGGGAGGTATTAGGGCTAAACAGGGAGGTTTAGGGCCTAATTGAAAGGTTTAAAAGAACCAAGGGTCTTTCTGTAATTATTTTATATGGTGGAAGGGCTGATTTGTAATATTGGAAAGTGGTTGGATGGTTTGGGTAATGGCCAGGGGTCTCTTTTGGAATTGTACTAAAGAGATAGGGGGTTTTCTTGAAGTATTCTAAAGGGGGGGTTTTGGCAAAAGTGGCCGGCTCCTTCTTCTTTCTCGGTCGGAACAGAGGGGAGGGGAGAGTACGAGCCGGCGGCTCGGCGGCGCCGATTCCGGCGGCTCCAGGCCGCGGCGGCGGACACGGAGCGGCGCGGGGGCATGAGGGCGACGAGGGGAGCTCGCCCATGGGCTCACCTCGGGCAGGTATGGACCGGGGAGGCGGCGCGACGAGGAGGGGGCGACGCGGGTGAGCGGCGGCGGCGGTGAGGA
>CM014277.1:3734895-3758266 GCA_004135705.1 Alloteropsis semialata | reverse complement strand
GGCCCCGGGTCGCCGCCGTCGTGGTGCGGGCGCTGCGGCCATGGAGCGGAGTGCCGCCGCTGCTCCGTCCTCCGTCCTTCGTCATCCTCCGTTCGAGCCCCAACCGTCTTCTTCCTCGCGTGGCCGTCTCGATGCCGGCCATGGAGGCCGGCCGGCGAGGTCATCCCCGCCGGCCGTGGAGTTGCTGTTCAGCGACGGGTGGCCGTCTCCCCCGGAGTCGTGGGGGAGACGAACCCGGCCCCAAGGACGGCCGCGGGCGGCAGTCCAGTCCGGCGCGAGGGAGCCGCCGTGACGGCGGCGTATTCCCGCGGTGGAGGAGGCGGCGGGAAAACAACGTCGAAGTCGTATGCGAAGCCAGGCTGGCCACGGCTCCATGTCTGTGCGTCTTGTGGAGGATGAAGGGGCGTCACGGCGTGCAGCCATGGAAACACCACCTCCGTTCCATGGCTGGGCCAGCGGTGACAGGAGCGTCGGTGGTGGTGGAGGCAGTGTCGCCGGCAGTCGTGGCGTCACCGGCGGGGCTCCAACGTGCCGGACTGCCATGGGCGGGCCATGCGTCGGGCAAACGCCGGGGGCCAACTGCAGCGGGGAAGACGGGCGTGGTGCCAAACGGTGGCCACTGCAATCTCCAGCGCGCACTCCAGAGAAGCGGCGAGGGGGGATGCGGCGGTCGGAGATGTCCCGAAGGGCACGGCGGACGGCGCCTTGGAGCATGTGGCGGCGAAGTCCGCCGGCGGTGTGGCCACGGTGGATGGCGGACTCCACTGCATCGGTGATGGAGTCGACCATGGCGTTCATGGAAGGAACGTTGGGAGTCGTCATGAGTTTTTACTGTGCAGAAACTCCGGCGAGGTCCGCAAGAAGTCCGGCAAGTCCCCTCTCCCTTTCTTCCTACTCGACGAGTTCTTCTTGGCTTACAGCGACAGCGGTGGCAGAGCGTGCGTGCGTGATAACGTGTTAGAATGAAAAGTGAAAGAATGAATTGTATTCCTTGTTGAACAGTGTTGTACAGATATATACTAGCCCAAGAGACATGTCTGTTGGTGAAAGGGTGTCTACAGTGAAAAGGTGTCTATAGAAGAATACTATTGGGAGCGGTTACAGATATTGTAATTATCCTAATTGATCACTAAACTAATTAATCTTAATAGTAAGTATTCTTGGCACCTTGTCAATAAATGCAATTTATTTATGTACCGGGACCAAATTGTGTGATAAACTCCTCAAACTCATTAAATTGATCAAGTGCATGTGACATGATATTCAATTACATGATGCACCTATTTAGGGGGAGATTATCCTACAATTTGTGTCCTAGAGACTAACATTTTTTTTAGTGATCTTGTAGTCTCATGTGTGAGAGTTTGTCTCTCTTTGAAGCAAGCTATGTCCTTTGTTCAAAATTGGTAAAAGTGTATCTACCTCCTCTTTGGACAATAAATTATTTTATTGAATAGCTGCTTCCCATAATATAGATTAAATTCTCTTGCTTGTTTTTGTGACAAGATTGATGCATGTGAGCTTGCCTTTCACCCATATACACATGTGCATCAAGAAAAGGAATTTAACCTATATTGTGAGGTTTCATCTTTTAGTGATCCATTGTGCCTTTCCAATCCAAAGATCACTAAATGATGAAACTAGATCTTGTGCTTCTTAATGCATTTCTTCTCTATGATGTATATAAGGGAAAATTATAAATGAGAAGAAGCATTTGGATTATATTGATAACGCACAAGACTTGAGAAGTGAATCTTCACCAATGTGAAGAAAAGGATTAGCTAGAGACCAAGGTATGTTTTTCAATTTCATATATTCATTTCAAGGCATCTAGGTCTTCCCTCATGCTAGTGTGTTTAGCATGAAAAGTTTTATGCGACTATGATTGAGATCCCTGGCATAATTTTAATTTGTTTATTACCTTCTATATGCCTTGACCAAGATTGTGAATAAACTCCTCAATATTCATAATTGAATAAAGTGCAACTCAAAAGAAATTCAAAATTCTTATGCACTAAGGGGGAGCTTATTCCAATACTTGTGTCACTTGTGGGACTAACAATTTCTTCTAGTGAATTTGTAGTCACATGTGCTAGTGTATCTTGTGCTAACTCAATACTTGAATAAGAAAAATAATTATGAGAGCTAGCACCATGCTAAATTGAAATATGCACAAATCGAATGGGCTTAAGGCAAAGGTATGTTTTCATGAACCTTCTATTCCTATCTTTTGCATCTAGGCCTTTGTACCTTGCTAGTATGTGTTTTTGCATGTAATTGTTTCAAGTCATTTTGACCTTCAAATCTAGATATTTAGTTGATGTCTTCATTGAGAATTGACTTGGTGTCATCTCTTGCAAGATATGAGCTAAATATGCTATGATGACTATTGACTTGAGATGGATGCATGTCTCTTGTGGCATAGGGTAGTTTTTTGCGAAAATTCAACTAGCATGTGTAGGAAGTGTGCTTTCTTTGAAAATTTTTGGTTCTTGGTCTTTGTGGCCCGATTGACTCACTTGTGACTATTGTTCACTTTGTTTGATTGATGCCTAGTCACAAGTGGGAAGATTTTCTCAAGTCCATAAAATCTTTATCTATCTATCTATCTTTCTTGAAAGAATCAAGAAATGAGAAATAATTTGGATTATTCCATATTCTTCTGAGATATGCCAACTTTGGATAATATTCACTGCAAATCTAATGTCCAACCTTGTAAGGGCTAAAAGGATCAAAAGTTCATCAATCAGCCTTCTCAACTTTGCTGTTGAGAGGGGCACCGGTCTGACCGGTGCCCGGCACCGGTCTGACCGGTGTACCCCGGGAGTTACCCTTTTACCCCCTCCCGTGACTCAACAGTACATCCTTATCCTCATTCACCCTCTACTCCCATCCACGTCCTTTCCTCTCTCCTGCCCGAGCGCCCAAGTTCCCCTCTCATCCTCCATTGGCGATTTGAGGATTCAACCAAGGAAAAGCTCGCCCCTCTCAAGGATTCAAGTCTCCTTGGGCGGTTTAACCGGTGCCCTAACCGGCCCCTTGGATTCATCTCGAGTTCCTCTCTCCAAAGGTATTCAAATCTTGTTTTTGCCCGATCTATCAACTCCATGAGTAGATTTGAAATTCCTTGGGTAGAACATATCCTGGCAACTCTTAGAGACTATTCCTAGAAGATCTTTCAATTTGGTTGGGTGCATTGTGAGGATTGGATTTTGGGGATGAACTGCCAGGCACCGGTCTGACCGGTGACCCATACCGGTCTGACCGGTCAGGGCAGTTCAACTCCAAAATCTGATTTTCTTCAATATATTCAACTTTTATCTGCTTTAGGATGTCTCATCAATTTACATGATCATATCTAGTTAACATATCTGCTCAGATTGCAGGATGGAGCTATTGGCTCAGTTCTGGGGGTGATCGGTCTGACCGGTCACCTTGACCGGTCTGACCGGTCAAGCCCAGAACTGCTCCAATTTCTCCAATCCATGTGCTTTCTTTTGTCAAATCAATCAAATCTTGTCCCCTGGTGTCTTATGGATATTTCTTCATAATCTTTGTGACCCAGGATCAGCAGCTATGATTAAGGGTCATGATGCCGAGAGAAGAAAAAAGAGAAGACAAGAAGATTCTAGTTCTCAAGGTGCTAGCTCTGTGCGAGATGATTATGCAGGCCGATTGAGACCTAGAGGACAGAAAAGATCTTCAGTTGAGATACATGTTGAGGAGGAAGAAGAGGAGGAAATTGAGACTAGTAGTGATGATGAGGAGCAAAGTCCTTATAGAGTGGAGCCTCGCCATGGCAAAGGCCCGGCTATTGATAATGACAGCAGTGGCAGCGGTGAGAGTGATGGTGGTGGTAATGGTAATGGTGGTGGTGATAGTGATGGCAACGGTGATGATGATGGTGATGATGGTGACGGTGATGGTGAAGATGATGATGAAACTCCTGTCATTGTGAGGCCTAACTATCTCTATGGTACAAGAATAAAAAATTATCATGGGGAAGGGATGACAAAGGCTGTGCTGAAAATGAGAGATGCAGATCCTTACAGTGGGCCTAGGACAGCTAGTGATAATAGATTTTGGACTATGTTTCAGCAGGATTTCTACACCTCAGTTATTCTAAAGAAGTCCAAAATCACACATGAGGCTCAGTATGTGGATTGGAAACACATGACAGATCAGCATAATCAAATTTTTGATGAGATCATTGAGACCTGTACAAGACAAAGAATAATGCACATCATGGGTTTCAAGCAAAGCTGGAACAAAGAGATTATTGCTCAGTTCTATGCTACAGTGTACTTTGGCTTTAGGAATGATGTTAAAGCCATGTTTTGGATGACAAATGGAGTTAGATATCACATCACCTTTCCGGCCTTCAACAACATGTTCAAACTTGGTAATGAAGAAGGCCTTCAAATGTTGCATGATGAGGATGAACTTGAACTATCTATGATGAAGATCATGTATCCTCGCAATATGGAAAATGAATGGGGGAAAGTGAAGCATTTGTACACTTTCTATGGAGTTCTCAATAGGCTCTTTAGAAAGACAATAACCCCTAGAGATGGCAATACATCTGAGATTACTTCCTACCAAAAGAATTTGATATTTGCTATGAGACCTGGGGCACCTGAATTCAGTGTTGGGGATTTTATTTGGCAAGAGATCAAGCATGTATCTGAAAATCCAAAGAAGATCTGCAGCTATAGTCCCTATATCATGTATATGATTAGAAAGGTGACCAAGATTGATTTTCCTAGTGATGTGAAGCACAAACCATTGAAGCCTAATGTCAATAAACATCCTAGGATTCCTTCTCCTGAGCCAGAGATTCAGCATGAGCCAGTTGGAGGAGAGTTTGAGCAACAGGAGCAGCCTCAGCCGGCTCAGCCTGGTGCTCAGGCCGGCACCGGTCTGACCGGTACCCGGTACCGGTCTGACCGGTTCGGGCCTGAGCCCATTGTGTTCTCTCGCAGGCCAAGGGAAAAGCCCACTTCTCCCATCAAGAAGCTCTTCAATCTTTTTGTTGGCATGTGTAAGAGCCAAAGAGACATAGAGGTGGAGCAGCAGCGTCAGCGGAGGGACAACAAGAAGATAAATGATTCAATTAAGATGATGCACAATGCCATGAACCTTCAGCCGCAGCGTTCTCCTCCCTCTCCACCACCTCCAGAGGTTGAGATTCCATCTCTTGATGATAGGCTCCAAGGATATTCATCAGCAGGATACTTTAATCAGTATGGGAGCATATTCTTTCCAGAGGCTAGTTCTTCATCAGGTGCTCCACCAGTTCAGCCACAGCAGCCTCCAGCACCTCCACAGTATGCACATGTTCCTCCACTGTACCAGACCCTCTCTGCCAGTATGCCTAGTACGTTCTCGTCGGGCTTTGTGCCAGGCATGGTGGGAGGCACATATCCAGCAGGATCATCCTCTGTGGGTCCATCTTTTCATAGTGAGGGCATGATGGCGGGTTCTTCAGTTCCACCATTCAGCAGTGGCATTCTTGATCCTTCTAGTGATGCACCGGAGACCTCTGACATAGCAGCGAGGCTCTCTACTTCTATCTTTGGCTATACACCTCCTGTGCATCCCGACACTTCCGCTTCCTATGGTACTACTGATCCCACTCTTGCTCCTCCCTCTGAGATCACCGTATCAGATTCTATATATCTTATGCCTCCTCTCTCGCATTTGCATGAAGGACTTCATCTTTGGTCAGGGGCTTCACCTAGTGAAGGAGGAAATGGAGGAAACGGTGGCAATGGACAGGAGTGACTGCAGCTACAACTTCTCCAGGCCCTTTTATGGATGCTTGATGACAAAGGGGGAGAAGTGTTGGATTAAAGCTTCAGCTTTCAGTTTCAGGGCAGTGGCAGCAGCCTTGACCGGTCAGGGTGACCGGTCTGACCGGTCAAGTGTAGTTGGCAGTGGAACTTTGTATTAAATCTCGTATTCTATTCCTTTGTGGACTTGAGTACTTGTAATGTGTGCTATTGTGTGTAAGACCTTTATTTATGCTTCTAAGTAACTTTGTGTTAGTATGTGATGCATGGATTGATTGGTGGTTATTTTTATCCCTTGTATGTGTGCTCTCTGGGGATGACCGGTCTGACCGGTCACCTTGACCGGTCTGACCGGTCAGGCACCTGAAAGCACACATACATTTCTTTGTGTGCCTTTTCTTGTCATATGCATCACGGATATTTTTGTACACACACTTGTTGCACCCCACGGTTTCTGAGATACAGGGGGAGCTCCCATGCTTTTTATTGAGAAATGTGTGCTCTTGGCATGTGAGGCCAATTTTAAAATTCCATTCGAAGCACACATTAAGGGGGAGCTCACACTATATCTAAGAAACTAAAAGAGCTTAATTGTCATATTTGTAAGCTTTAATCGAGTTGTCATCAATCACCAAAAAGGGGGAGATTGAAAGTGCATCTAGGCCCCCATGTGGGTTTTGGTGAATTGTATGACAAAACGATTAAAGGACTAACTTGTTTGCTTAAGACTATGAGCAGGTTTTTATTTGTACATTCATGTTGTGATGTTGAATTATATATGAAATGAATGTTCTTTGGCTCATAATGAGAAAGGCAAGCAAGTGTGTGATCTCTTTGTGCATAAATAATGAATGACAAGCATGAGTGTTGATATATTTTGGACAAGTCAACAAAGGTATATCTATGTGGTTCCAATCTATGAGAAAGCTTGTTAATATATGAAGGGATCATGCATTCAAAGTGGAAATTGCAAGGCTTCATGCATTTACACCAAAGGGACATATGCTTATGTGATATACGTTGGTCTCATTGTTGGAAGCTTGCAATGGTTTGAATGTACTTTGTCAATCAAGAACAAGCATTTGAAGAGTTCTTTCAAATGGGATTTCAAAATGATGAAGCAAAGCTAAACTCAATATGGCAAGGGTAAGTGGTGAAGAAATCAACCGAGATGACTAGAGCGAGGGACTAAGCAAGCTTTGGCTAAGCGACGGCTTTCCATGTGTGCAAATTGCTAAGGTGAAGTATCTAGGTCCGTGGGGTTTCGAAGAACCATATCCAAGCTTTGTTGAGGGAAGCAATGCAAAGCATCAATTAGTTGTGATTGATAAAATGGAGTGACTTAAGGATTCAAATACACTTTCTCAATGGATGATGGAAAATCCTAAGTCACTAGCTCAAGTATGGAATTGCTCAAGAAAGTTAGCAATGTTGAAAGCCCTCAAGTTGACAACTATCAAAGTATGGCATTGATCAAAACTTGGAAACTCAAGAGGATGTCTTTGTGTTTATATTTATCCTTAAGTATAGGTACGCCGTACTATCAAGAGGGATGCAACATTTGCTTATTGACAAATATCAAAAGTGCTCAATAGTTGACCCATGTGAGAATAGCCTTGAGAGAGACACAGAGTGTACTAACAAATCCCAGCTCAACTAAACATCGTGTGGTTTTATCTCCGGATGAAACCTTGATCTAACTTGTGAGTTTTTGGGACAGACCTGACCGGTCTGACCGGTCAAGGGAACCGGTCTAACCGGTGTAGGCTCTAACGGCTAGTTTTTCAAATCAGCTCTGGCTGACCGGTCTGACCGGTCAGGGTGACCGGTCTGACCGGTCAGGACAGAGCTCCAACGGCTAGTTTTTGTGTGATGGGGTATTTATACCCCTCAGCCCCCCTCTTGGTGGGCTGCTGCTTCCACACGACTTTGACATATTCCAGAAGCCAGGAAAGCCCTCCCCAACCTCTCTTTGTGAGATTTGAGCAATCCTTGTGAGATTCTTGAGTTGGGTTGAGAGAGTGACTTGTGTGTGAGCATTGGAGAGAAATGCATTCCTTGAGCACTTGTGGTTTCGTCGATCAGCTGTTGAAGCATTTGTTACTCTTGGAGGTTCTTCCTCCTAGACGGCTAGGCGTCGCCCGGTGAGCTACCAAATTGTGTGGTGAGCCTCGGGATTGTTTGTGCAGGTTGTGCTTCACCTCCGGAAGGGAAGAAGCAAACTAGTGGAAGGAGGAGATAGCTTGACCTAAGTGGTGGTCGCATAAGCTTCCTCAACGGAGAGTAGGATTCACCGTACCTTGGTGGTTGCTTGGTGCGAGCGGTGAATCCAAACTTCGGGAAA
Organism: Alloteropsis semialata; assembly: GCA_004135705.1. NCBI lineage: Eukaryota > Viridiplantae > Streptophyta > Magnoliopsida > Poales > Poaceae > Alloteropsis > Alloteropsis semialata. Next base: position 3,750,130 of record CM014277.1, on the reverse strand, counting down.
ACAACTCCTTGTGTCTCCGTTGTGGTTTGCCTCACTTGTTGATTTCTAGCATATTTTGTGCTTCCGCTTCGATCTACTTGGGTGTGCTTATATTGTGTGCAGGGATAGCTTTGCCTTGCTGAATATCACCTACAGAAGCAACTCACCAAGTTTGGTTCGTGCTAGAAGTCAAGAAGAAGCTCGAGCTGCTGTTGGGGGAGTTCACTGCACGTCACCGGTCTGACCGGTGTGGAGCACCGGTCTGACCGGTCACGCCCTGGCAGCTAGAGCAAAAAGGGGAAAAGTTTGATTTTGCGGTATATCGCCTATTCACCCCCCCTCTAGGCGACATCAAGGTCCTCTCGAGCGCAGTTTATGAATTCAGTAAGACATATGCATGTGTTCCTATAAAGTTTGAATTTATATTCGTGTGTTTGCTAAGTAGGGTACCATTAGAGCAAAATGGGACGATGTTCGTACGCAAACTTTGTGCCAGTTGTGGATGGATGAAAAACAGGAAGGCAACTGTCCTCTGGGTAAAATGAATTGCCATGGTTGGAAAAACATGGAAGCGGAATTCGGCAGACGAACGGAGGTTCCATATCATAAAGGCAAGCTCAAAGCACGGGTCTCATAGCTCAAGTTGTTCTATGGCGCATTGAAAGTATTGCAACGTGGCACAGGGGGCGGCCGAAACCGAAAAGGTGGTTTCAAGGCATCAGCTCATGTTTGGGCAAGATTGAAACAGGTCATATCTTGCACTAAACTTTCACACCTAGTTACTCCAGTTCCCTAACTGATGACCGTATTTCGTGATGCAGAAGCTTTCTGAGGTGGAGCGCTTGAAGAGGGAAGAGCCCCCTTGGCTTTGTATGCTGGAGGACATGTTCAGGGAAGTGACGATCGACTTCTCCGCTATGGAGGCATCGGCGGCCGATCCAATCCCTGACAACATTGAGTCACAGGACAGTCCTGCCTGTGACACCGTGTCTCCATCTGGTACATCTGGTTGCCGCAAGAGGACATGCAGTGGGGCGACCAAATCCACTGCTGATAGCCCGTCCAAGATGAAACAGGCACCCCGTACACCTTCTAGTAGCATTGCACCAAAGAAGAGACAAAATTTGTTTATGAGGATATTTCATAAGGTGACAGAAACCCAGGAGCACACTTCAAAGGCTCTTGCCCAGCTTTCTGCTGTTCAAACCCAATGTAAACAAGAGGCAAAGCTGGCGTATCAGCAATGCTTGCAGTTGGCTCTGGATTCAGGGATCAATGGCGACAGTGATAAGTACTATTGCATTAGTCAGCATTTCAAGGATGAGGGTCACAGAGATACGTTCCTGTTGCTGCAATCAAATGAAACTAGAAGGGGGTGGATCCAGAGAGCTTTGCAGCATAGCCGCTAGCGTGGATAGTCAGTCACGGGAGGTTGTAGGATACATGGTCAAGTAGTGAGGTCACCTAATAATGTAGACAATAGATCGGACATTTATGTACTGTTGTATGATGGCATTGTTTTCCATGAACCTTGTGTGATTATTTGTGGTTTACATTAACATTGCTGTATTGTAATGTACTATGCATTAATTCTGTCCATTGTTAGCGTAGTACTGTCCTCTTCAACAACTAAGCTCATATATGTTTACTTTAAGTACCATATGTTGCACATTTTGTACTGCATGCCGCTACTTTTGGACTGATTGAAGTTCATGTGTTGCAGGCCTCCAGTCCAGGGGATAATGGTGATAATGATGGCACCGCTGCGGCTATGGAACATGAAGAAGGCAACGTGTCCAGCACGGGATCCGAAGGGGAGGGCACCAGTTCCGAAGGAGATTATATTCTGGAGTCAAGTGATGGTGACTCAAGTGATGAAGCTGCCGAAGAGTTGTACAAGGAGTGGGAAGAGTTGTTCGGAAAAGATGATCCTGTGTTCACGGGCATAAAGCTTGTCATGGAGAGTACAAGGAGTACAACTAAATTGTTGAAGAAAGCACTCGTTCTAGGTATGTACCATGACTCTGGATTGGGCAATCAACCTGGTAGGATAATTGCTGAGACTGCGATTGAATGGGTTGAAAGGACATTGCATAATCTAACAGCTTGCTACAACATGTTTAGGATGCATGCACATGTCTTCGAGTTGTTACATGAGCTGTTGGTGAACAACTATGGGTTGAAGTCAACTACAAAGATGTCATCTAGAGAGGCTTTAGGAATGTTCTTGTACATGGTTGGCCCTCCACAACCAGTTAGGCAAGCTGAGAATAGATTTGAGAGGTCGATTGGGACTATTAGCTGCAAATTCAACCATGTCTTATCGTGTCTGACCTCTCTTGCCAAAGATATAATTGCACCTAAGGACCCCACTTTCAGTTCTGTCCACCATAAGGTTGCCAACCATAGGGCTGCTCTTTTCTTCAACAATGCAATTGGGGCCATAGATGGCACCCATGTCAAAGTGGTAGTTCCTTTTGAAAAAGTGGGGCAGTATATCAACAGGAAGAATGAAAAAACCCAGAATGTTCTGGCCATCTGTGACTTTGATCGTCGATTCACTTTTGTTGCTGCGGGGATACCTGGCTCGGCACATGATTGGACCGTCCTGCAGGAGGCCATTATCAAGTATGGGCCGCAGTTCCCCCATCCGCCAACAGGTACAAACTTAATTTGTATGGTTCAACCGCTTAGTTTTGTTGAAGCAAATACTATGTGTTCAAGATATTAGCCGCCTCAAATCATTTTGATATATGACATTGTTTTTGTACACATAAACATTTGTGATGGTACTGGCCTATATCTACCTTCCCAAGTTGTGTTAGGAAACTCTTGTTTTTTTCTTTCTTGCAGTCAATCTTATGGTCTGCTAAATTTCCTTGCGTGTGTTGAAAATGTTTGTTCGGTATCATCCCCATTGGCAAACTGAAACAGTTAAACACTTATACCTTAGCAATCTCCATATCCTCTTTGCTAGCATTTACTTGCACACAGAGTTTGCACACAGGCCTAGGCCTAGGTATCGTAAAAATCAGTAACTGGACAGTGTTGGGATGCCTCCATTGCTACTGCTCCTTTATTTACCTCCAAAAATCAGTAATCTTGATTTTGGTCTTCAGTTAACCAACGGCACATGACCCGGTTACAGCGTTTGTACTTCAGTGTTCAAAGCTTAGTCACTGCACAGCAGACTCTAGTCATAATTTTTTTTAAAAAAAAAAGAAAAGGAAAACAAAAGGAAAAGGACCAGTCACTCTAGAAGCTTGTTCCGTGCAAAAAATTGGTCATGATCACCATGTTCAACGGATGTTTGGATTTAGCAGGTTGAGACAAGCAGACATGAACTTTTGGCCATCAAATCCGTCATTCCTGTTTTGCCAAAAGCTGGTAGATGTGAGCCACTTTGAGCTACCAATATCTTGGCATAAAACCAAATGTTTTTTTTCCTGAGTGGATAGCATGAAACTAAGTGAAACAAATAATCAATGTGTATCCCCATTTCTTCTTGTTTTTAGAGCAATTACCTAGGCCTTTTTTTTTACGATACCTAGGCTTAGGCCTGTGTGCAAACTCTGAAACAGTTAAACACTTATACCTTAGCAATCTCCATGTCCTCTTTACTTGCACATATCTTGATGCTGACTGACCAACTAAAGAACACCTCTAGGGTCCATGCCATTTTCTGCATCCTGATCCTAACTGAAATATATACAAAATGTCAACGGAACAGAGCATGCTAGCATGTGTAAATGTATATATCATTTTAAACTGTACAGCTTCCAGGTATTCACCAATTACTGTCTTCCTAGCACCCTACCCCCAAAATAGTCTGACAGTAAGGAAACAATATGCTATCATCTGCATCCATGGACAACTGTTCCAAATAGCTTATCCTGCCTACTGCAGTTTGGAGCCCTGTTCCACTTTCTTACAGAACTCGTCTGCAGCAAGGCCTTCATTCTATTCTGTCAGATAGTTCACATGTACTTATGTTCAATGAAAAAATTGAAGAGGTGCCCGTCAGCAAGGGCATTGAGCAAATATGACAATTAATAAGTGCTTAGTTTTGTTGACGCTAATACTATGTGTTTAAGCTAATAGACAGCTGAGATCATTGTGATATCTTAAATTGAGGGGGCAAAAATTTTTTATACTGAGATGTGTGCTTTGTAGTGTATTTAATGTCATTGGTCCATTATACATGCAGGCAAGTTTTATCTGGTTGACGCGGGGTACCCGAACCGCCTGGGATATCTATCACCGTACAAGGGGACAAAGTACCATCAACAACAGTGGAGACATGGACCCGCACCATCGGGTGAAAGAGAGGTATTTAACAAAGCTCATTCATCTCTTAGGTCTGTCATTGAGCAGTCTTTTGGGGTGTTGAAGATGAAGTGGAGAATTCTGTTGGCTATTCTAAGCTATCCGGAGCGAACCCAAGCCAAAATTATTCTAGCTTGTTGTGGACTCCATAATTTCATCGTGGACAATGATGATGATGATATCGACTTTCATTTGGCTACGGATTTCCGTCTTGTGAGAATGGTCGACGGAGATGTTGACGAACCACAGTAGACTCATGAGCCCGATGAAGTTGATGATGACACAGACATGAACGGTGTCCATGATGGAATTGCACATGCATTGTATATGGCTGGACGTAGGCGTTGATAAGGATTGAACTTGTTTGAACGGTGAGAGATGTCATGTGTAGGCGTAATTTGATGTACGTGATTGTAATTAATGGTTAAACATTCCTGTATATCTGTTGAAATGAAAACTCGGCGCAACAATGTGTGTGCAATTCATGGAATCAAATGGGGTGCACTTAGCAATTTTTGTTCTATGGGTACAGAATGATGGGTGTATGTAGCATTTGTTGACTTGGGGATCAATTTTTTGTCCCAAACACGTCAAAAGTTTTGCAGGTCAATTTTTTGATCCCCTTCCGAACACGCTCTGGATAGCATTCATTGCACTGTAAGCTACTTTTGCCTTGTTGTCCTTCCCATTGACTTCATATATATACAAGAATTTTACAAGCAAGTGGTTGCAATTGTTAAGCGGTTCCTATTATGTCAAAACATTTGTGTATTAAAATTTTAAGACTCCCCATTGCCTTTCACCCCGTTCGGCTGGCTGGTGCTGATTCTGGCTGGTGGCTAGTGCTGATTTTCTGTGAGAGAAAAGTACTGCTGGCTGGCTGGTGGCTGGTGCTGATTTTATGTGAGACTGAAGTACTGCTGGCTGGTTCCGAACCAGCCAGGCGAACAGGGTGTTTGTTAATACGTTGCTTCCGAACAACACGTTTGCTTTCGAATCAGGAAAAAGTGAAATTAACTTTTTATAGGATATATCATAATTTTTTATCATTATTTTGAAAAAATATAAAATGTAATCATAAATTAGTAACTTTTAGATTAGACTGCATTCCAGCAGCACATTGGCTGCATCCATTCGTATCTTCCCGTCCCCGTTCCCATTGCCAGCGCAGGAGGTGACGGCGTCGTCGTCTCTCCGTGTGCAAGGCAAAGGCAAACAAACGGCGTGACGTGAGCCGAGAGCGGGAGAGCGCCTCCCCGCGGCCACCGCACCGCGTCGTCGTCGTCCCCAGCCGAGCCAACCCAACCCACCCCAGCGCCACCCGCAAAACGAATCCAACCCCACCACCTCAGCCGCGGCGCGGCGCGGCGCGGACCCCCGAATCCAGGCGCCGGTGCGCGCACGGCACCGCAGGGCGCGGCGCGGCCATGGACATGGACAGCGTCGAGTGCCTCTCCCTCCCGGACGCCGCCATGGACGTGGACGACGTCGACAGCCACCCACACCACGCCCACCACGGCCACCTCGGCCTCACGCTCCACCCCGCCCACCTGCCCTCCGCCGGGGCCGGCCGAGCGTTCCCCAAGGTCGTCGTCTCCGACCGCGCCGGGGCCGGCGGCGGCGGCGGCGCGGGGGCCGGCCCGCTGGTGATCTCGCCGGCCACGGGCGTGCACGAGCTGCTCGAGTGCCCCGTCTGCACCAACTCCATGTTTCCGCCCATCCATCAGGTGGGTTGCCTCGCTCCCGCTTCTTCGATCTCAGATGGGGTTGCGTGCGGATTTGGGGATCTCGGTGGGGGAAAAGCCGGGATCTTCACGGAGGCGTCGAATCAAATTGGCCGATTGTTGCCGGATTTGCCGTGCCTCGAATCAAATTGGCCCATTCTTGCCAGATTTGCCGTGCGTCGAATTTGGGGATTTTTGCTCCCTATATGACCGGGTCGTTTAGGTTCCAATTAATTAATTGCGATCAAGAGCCTAATAATTGGGCTTGTTTGGATTAGTCAACTGTAAAACCATCTGTGAATTGGGGCTTTTCTTGTCAGACGATTTGGTCACTTTCGTTATATTTGAAATGAATCGTGTGTTCCACTTTGGATCTGAGCTGGATGCAATAAGCTTTACTGAATCTCTCCTTGCCAAACGTGTATATTTGGATTTTGTGAGGATACAGACATTGCATTTGTTGTTTTCCATAGCTGCAAATGCTTAGGAATGGTGGGAAACAAAATGTTGAGATGGTTATTTGTTGCTTCTTGGTCTCATCTTGTCCTGTTGTTGTTAGTAATTCACAACGTCCCTAAAATGTACTGAGGTGCTGGTATTTTATCTGGTCTACCATAGAATTGTGATACTACTGCTGAACCCAAATAGTCGACTGTGACCTTTTGAATGATGAAAACATCAGTTTTATGGAGCCGGAGATGAACTGGAAGATAAAAATTAGTATACTTCTCTATGAGAACCCAAATGTCATGATAATCCATTTATCATGCTTCAGTCTCTTGGTGTGGTCTGATATGACCTTACCTTTGAGTTCTGTTTACTATCCTCTTGTTGATGTGCTCAGCCTTGGTTTTATTTGTTATTATTGATTACCCGATCTGCTATTGTTTTGGATGTACTACTGGCTGTTGTAATTTTGTAGTTCCTTTTGCATTCTAGTGTGTCCCCATCAAGTTTATGATGAAGAAATAACAGCTGAGCTAAATGGGACAGAGAGAAGTTGCTTCTTTGTGTAAATTTGTCAGACAGATTCTTTTCATTGCCCATAAGTTGTGCAGTGGATTCATCTTCTTGTGTGAGATAGTTTGCTAATAAGATTTTTTAAGGCAGCTAAGCCTAACATGTTTACACTCTGTCTGTACTCGCTATGCCAACTTTGAGGGAACACCTGAAAAATGTGGAGCCCCTGTATCTCACATAGCAGCATAACTTTCTAGGTTCCACCATGAAAAAACATGTCAAACATGCAGTAGGACAGAATAGGTGTTACCCGTGTCGTATACATTTCCCATTTGTTATTTTGCTATATTTAATTTTATATGAACATCAGTACATAAGTTTATGTTTCAAACTCAACAGCTGACAAGCACCTGATCCCAGTCTCAATAACTGTTTTAGTATGTGTAGCAGTAGCATGTAAATTCAGACTAGAGGTAACTCCTCTTTTAGAGAGGGGGAAATAACTAGTCTGGTATTTGATTTTTCTGGTTATGATGAATGGGCCTGCATTACTGTTGCTGTATGTGTGGCTGAGCACACATAACTTGGTGTTGTTTGCTTTTGGTTAGGTTATTAGATTATTATCTAACTAATAATTCATACATATGAGCTCTGTTTGGACATGAGCTGACATTTGGGGATGTATATGTATGTCTGAACATTAGGTTGACATTACTTTTTTGGACATCTGATTCAAAGAACAGCAGTGTTCACGTCAGATATTTTCTCATGCCATTTTGCTAGGTAGACTGACTTGTCACGGAAATTAAAGTGTCTTTGTTTCTGTAGTCTATTTTTGACAAGATTTTGTGATTCAAAACAAGAGAATATAACTTTGGTCAGCTTGATGGGACAGAAATAAGCAGCAGTGGGGACGAACAGATATGCGTCTAGAATGAGAGTTAGGTGATGTTTGTACTCTTGTTGCCAGGTTTTCTTATGGTTAATAAAAACAGTGGGATTGCCTCCATTTCAGGCCAAAGAGAAAATCTTGATGAAGTGAATATGAATGGATGTGTCCACTCTAACCTCCTTTAATGTAGCATGGCTGCATGGACATTTTCTTGACCCATGGTTGTTTAAAACATGATTCAGTGATCCACATAAAATATACGTATCAGATTTTAGGATACTATGGACTGAAGAGAAGAACTTATCTAAAATTCCCGTGTTCCCTTGCTCCAAGTCTCAATGGAATTCTTATATCCAGTTTGCATGCTGAGGATATACAAATATATGTATGAAATGTCTACCTCTAGGCTCTAGTTAATGTGTCCTTTTGTGTAGGATGCATCTACATGGCAGTTTTAGAACATAGTTCTGTGAGTGATGGATGTGACTATGATATGTCCTTAATCAAAAGAAACACAGAATATGAATATATTATGCAAAAGGATTTTACCCCATACTTCTAAAAGTTTAGGTCATATCTGAAGGTTTGGACAGACATGGATATTATGCAAGTTGCACATGCGCCATTTGTCTACACCATTTAGTTTGGATGTGTGCTACACAAGTTCTTTACTCAAAATTTGTTTTTTGGATGCTGTAACATACATCACAATGCGATAGTGCACCATGAGTGGTGTCATGGGATAAGATTGCATGTAGCACATTTTTATCCACGCCCACTAAACAGGGAACTTTGCATCGGGCTGTTAATTGCATGGTCAACCACAGCCTATTGGGGACTTGGGAGTCAGAAATATTTTTGATAGACACTAATCAAGCATTTGCTCATCTAGTTTTTATTTAATGCTGCCAGCAAGTCATCATGGTAGGACATAATCACATAATTGAATTGATATGCCTTAAACATGCATCCTGTATCTGTCAACATAATATTTACTTGTATTCTGGTTTGCATATACTGGCAGCCTAGGTGAGACCTTTACTTCTTTAAACTTGCTACAGATGTTCTAGTTTCAAGGAGTACAACAAATGGGCCTTGGGCAACGACGGAGGAAACCGAGAGCGAGTATTGTCAGGTTTGGAGTCCGGCCGAGAGACAGAGGTGGATCGACGTTGCCTCCGTCCTAAATATATAAAAAATAATGTCAGACCGGCTTGTTGGTTATTAGTCGATCGATTCAAATCAAATTGGCTTTAATTTATTTTGTAGAAAAAAGAAGAGAGGCCCTGCCCTGCTGGATTCAAAGCTCTTGGTATTTACCCTTCTTCTTTCTTACTGCAAGCTGTAATCGAGCGAGACACCAAACTCGGCTTGTTCGTCCTTCCCTTTCCTCCGCTAGCGCTAGCGCAGCGGTCGCGACACCCGGCCCGGGACCAACCCTCCTCTCTCCCCACCGGCCGCCCACCCTCCGGCACACCGTGGATGCTGACGAGGAGGCCCCTTGGATTCGCGCCCTCACTATGTTCGTGATGGCTCGGATCGAGGTCCCAATCCGATCGAGCACACTAAGTTGAGTTTGAGTTGTGGATCGGCTTTGAGATGAGGGGAACTTAGAAGTTGTTTGAATTGAGTAGAGCGGTGCGTGTTGATGGCCCAATCCAACCCACCGAAGTTGTATGGTCTATGGACCTAAGTTGTTTGGGGGTTATACCTCTCGAGTTGTGCGGTCTTTGGACCGAAGTTGTATGGTTTTAGGACCCGGTTTTCCTCATAAACTGGGTCAACTCTCTTCTTCTAATAAAAATTCGGGAAAGCGTAAGCTTTCGCCGTCCGTTCAAAAAAAAAAAGAAGCAGACTGGTGTGCTTGCTATTTTTTTTTTTTGCATTTTTAGCTTGCTACTAGGGCGTAACTCGTGCATTGTTATTTACCCCCTCAATGTTCTTGCTGTGTTTAGTCGGCGGGCAGCGCAGCATTAAGATCCAGGAAGAGCAATAGAGCGTTCCAGAAAAAACGGCCGCTGCTGAAACCTCCCAATCTTCTGCACAAATCCACAGGCCCTCAGGAGAGGAAGCTTCGACCATGTATGCTATCTCTGCCTTGAATTTTCTCCTGCTCACACACGTAATGCTTAACCGTCTAGTTGCCTGCAAAGTTTATGCTGATCTGGCTATGGCACGGACCTTTTTTTAATTCTCAGATTGCTTGTAAATTCTGTCATACTGTGAGCTCCTTATTTATTTTACTTTTTTTTTGTATAATTACATAATATGTGTTACCTAGTACAGGATGGAATTTCATCAGGAACTTTTAACCATCACATGCTAACTGTTATGGCCTTTCCTAGGGCTGAGGTGGATGCTAGCTTGCATGAAGAAGAAGAATTATCAGATTGGATGTCACAACTGTAAGTTTTTTCTTTCCTGTATTTCCTGGATGCAAGTTTGAGGAATGTGATAGGGAATTGACCAGCCACCTGAATCGAATTTGCTTGTTTCATTTGATTGAGGGATGGAATGGTCGGTTATTATTGCATCGTAATCACGGTCTGATCGACCTGATGATAAGCCAAGTAACCAACCCATTCTAGGACGAGTTCGCACCACAAACCAAAAACCACTCTACTCTTCATGGTCCCCTATTTTCTGCCTCTGAAGCTATTGGTAACTTCCATTCATCTTCAAAAAAAAAAAAATTGCAGCAGACTAAAAATATCTTTCCTATAAGGTTTCTATACCATACAGCTTAAGCAGATTTAACATTTATTTATCATCAAATGAATCTTTGAGTTGTTGTGAACACGTGATTGTCACCAGATCTAAGTTGTGATTATCAAATGATTGTCTTCATCTCTAGTTTTCTGAGGACTTCATCTCTCGGGGATATTCTTTCTAATCAGATCAAAATGGGCTCTGTAGGTTTGAGAAGTTGGACTTGGAGGTGAATGAGGATAGTATGCCCTCTGAAATTCACAGCTCCGCGAAGGGAAAAGATTTAACAATGTATGTTATTTCTGCCTTGAATATTTCAATCTGCTTTAGTGTAGAGAACAGTTAACATCGTCGACTTATGGTTAACTGCAGTTTTTGTATCCCTTTTATGTGGCCTAATAATGTTGTGCTTCGACTTTTGTTCTCTAGTTACCTGTGAATATTGATCCTTTGATCTTACATTAGCTTTGTCCGATGGTTTCTTATCTCGCAACCATTTGTTTTCTTCTGTTTTTTTTTCGGTTTGATAATGTTTCCATAGGCTTCTAGGCAAGCAGCTTAATGTTAATTACATTTCATCTTCATCTTTAAGCTTTTCATGCTTAACATACCCTACACCATTATGGCATATCATGCCAATCTGTATGGTTGTTTGTTGATTTTACTCGACAATTTATTTTTTGCTGGGCTTAGTCTGCCATTGTTTATCCTTTTTATTCTTTGTATCCACTCAAAGGCTGCATCTAGAAGTTTGGGATTGTTGTTAGATGTGTGTACAAATAAGATCACTGGCCAATTGCACTATATTCAAACTAGGCCTACTTTTTATTTAGTTTTTCGAGAAATGATTTGCATTTGTATAATAACAAATATGACAATTCTGATCTTAGGGCCAAGGTTGATATTGGTGGCTTGTATGAAGAAGATCAACTGTCCAATTGGATGTCACAGCTGTAAGTATTTTTTTTCTTGTATGCAATCTACTTGTTTCGTTTGAGGAATAGGAAGTCTCGGCCTAGCTCCATCTCATGCCAGAGAAGCATATGTCTAGTATAAAAATGAAGAATGTTATGATCCCACCAGGAGCATAATGAAGAATGGTATGGCCCCACCTGGAGCATGGGGTGACCACAGATAGACAACCAATTCTCTAGGTTGACTTGGTTCCTCAACCCATTAGCAATTTAGTATTCGTGTCTTGCTTCTGCTTTGTGGGCTATTGTTAACTTCCTTTCATCTTTGGAAACATTTACATTTCTTTTAGAAGGTCCTCTAACATTTGAGCTTAAGCAGATTTTGTTTAACAAATGAACCTTAACATTTGTAAATGAACCTTAACATTTGTAGTCATTGTCATCTTTACCAAGGACGTATTTTATAGGTTATATTTGTTCTAATCAGATCAAAATGGATGGTTTAGGTTTGACAAGTTGGATCTGGAAGCAAATAAGGATGATGACTCGACTGGTAACATTGCTCACTCTACTAGTAACGTTGCTGAAGGAGAGACACATTCTCTTTTGGAGAGGGAGAGATCCACAGGTCCTCAGAGGAGAAAGATTCGACCAAGTATGCTACCCTCTGCCTTGAATTATCTTCTGGTAATGTAGATAATGATTAGCCTACCCCTACTTGTTTGTTGTTTAGATGTCATTGGTTAGTTTTCATTACTGCAACATTTTATTTCTTTGATCTGGCATAGTAAAGCTGTGTATGAACCTATTGTCACTACCGGAAACAGTAGGTTTGCCGAGAGCAGGACCCTCTCGGCAAAGAAGCAAACACCCTCGGCAAAGGGTTTGCCGAGAGGAATTCGAGCAAGGCTCTCGGCAAAGCTCACTCGGCAAACTATTTATCGGCAAAGGAGCCTTTGCCGAGAGCCAAGACGCGGCCACTCGGCAAACCCTTTGCCGAGAGCCCTGGCAGCCTTCGGCAAAAATATAATACACTGACGGCGAGGAGACGGCACGGTAAGGAAGGAGTGGGGTCCACCCGTTACCTTTGCCGAGAGCCAGGACGTAAAACGGTCGGCAAACATAACGGCACGGTACTGTGGAGGCGGACTCAACGGTTGTTGGAACGGGGCTTTGCCGTGAGCCTCCACAAAAGCTCTCGGCAAACCTCCTACTTTTGCCGTGAGCCGTCGCCATAAGCTCTCGGCAAACCTCCCGACTTTGCCGTGAGCCTGACCCAAACGCTCTCGATAAATATCCCGCTCTTTGCCGTGAGCTCAAAGGTAAAGCTCTCGGCAAACACTGGTCCTTTGCCGTGAGCCTGGCGCTCAAACTCTCGGCAAATAGCTGGAACCAAGAACCAGAATTGGCTCTTTGCCGAGAGCAGCTCTCGGCAAAGGTCGGCAAAGGTTACAGTAGGGCGCCATAAATGGCTCTTTGCCGAGAGCTGCTCTCGGCAAAGGCCCTGTTTGCCGAGAGCTTTGGGTAAATGCTCTCGGCAAAGAGCTGTTCCTGGCACCTGTTTTATTTGTTTTCGCTCGTATATGGTACCCCCACTCAAATTCATCACAACAAACATATCCAATGCATCACAATAAGCATTACAGGCAGTTCATATAGACATTTCACAACCACAAATAGTCCACAACCACAAATAGTCCATAATTATTACACAACGACAAGTTCGACCACATATCCACAAGTTTAACAACTCAAACAAGTTCGACCACATATCCACAACGTTATCAAGTTCAATGGTGAGGCGGCAAGGCAACAAGTTCAAAACCTAGTAAGGAGGCGGCCTCCATTCCCATGGGTTGCTCTGGAAGGGTTGAGACAAGTCTTGATCCTGTTGGTCTTGTGGGTCTTGAGGTTCTTGTGGCTGAGATCCCGGCCAAGCCCCCAAAGGCTGAGATCCCGGCCAAGGCCCTCAAGGCGACCTGCGAGTGCGAGGCTGACTACTACCAGGCGACACATGGGCAGCAGGATCATTTGAGGCCGCCGATAAACCCTGCACAAAGGAGAATAGATTGCACGTGTGAGACAAGATTTAAGTTAGAAACTCATAAACTAAAGCATTTATACTCACAGGGGTGTGTTGGCGAGGCGGTGGCTGAAATTGAAGCTGAGGGGGAGGTATAGAGACTTGAGTGCCCACACTCTGCATCCAAATGTACATCTGGCTCAGAACTCCCTCTAAGTGCTCCCGTTGGCTCCTCTCAGCTTGCAGATCGGACTGCCACATAATAGATGTTAGAATTCAAACAATCGCATGCCAGAATCAATGAAAGACGAGGTAAACAGAAATAACCTTTAGACTCGCTATCTCCATCTGGTCAACCGTCATACGTGGGCGTATGGACTCGCTTCCGCTCGGCGCCCTTGCTCGAATCTCGGAGAGTCTTGGCACCTAGGTCGAGTCGATCGAGCCATCGCCCAACCAGTAACGCCCATGCTTCTTCCCTCCTCCCACCTCCATGACGATTTGTCCATCAAAGTCCTGGGTGATTGGGTCGTACTCTGGCCCATGGACTTCCCTTGCCCTCTCTGTGTACGCATCAAGCCGCGGGGCGATGGTCGAATTGGTGAACGCCGAGGCCGGGGTCTCCAGGGTGTAGTCGATGTCGGCCGTTGCCCTGCCCATGTGAGCTAAAGCGTATGCCTTCACCTCACCAATAGGCTGGCCACCATGTGAATCAGACTGCGGACAATGAGTAAAAGACGGGCGGTTAGCAATTTATCACTATGTCTAGCTAGCATCAAAATAAAGAAATGAATCTGCTTACATATCTTTTGGCGTATGCCTTGAGGCTTAGGTTGCCTTGATGGTGCGATGGTCCTGGCATCTTCAAGCGTCTGTCCCGGGCAATGTTATGCTTCTCCAGCCACTCGGGAGAGCACCACCTGTCCACCATCCTTTCCCAAGCTTCTTGGTGATTATTGCACCAAGAAGGAGGCACCTGCAAGTCATCAAAATGAAGGTAGAAGATCAAATGAAGCATGTTCATTGTCCAAAAAGATGAATCTTGATGTTATCAGTTACCTGGAGAAACTGCTCCCTGGTCAGCATCATTTTTCTTGCATCCTTCTTCTTGACCTTCGTGTGAAGCTCGGTTGCGTAGTAATTGACGATGGCCTGGATGCGCGCCTCATAGTGCATGTCATGCAGTAGCTTTTTGCATGCTCTGTGAGCATTTTGCTGCGCCCTTGCCTCATATCCATCCTCGCACTTGAAGAAATCCTGCATATACACGCAATGCTTCTTAGCGTAGGTATGTGATGAATTGAGTAATGTCTGAATGCGATGAATTGAGTAATGTACTACGAGGAAGACTTACCCACAACTCCTGCTTCACCCGCTCCGCCTTGTTCTCGAAAACCCTCCCCAAAGGATCTTCCTGGTCTTCAGCGGAGTAGTAGTGCTCAAAGTACCACGCCGGCTCGTAGTTAGAGGCATGCATCACCATGCCAGGGAAGTGTTCCTTGCACAGAAGGCCCAGTATGCCGTTGACCAGGCGTGTGTGATCACCTACGCCCACCATTTCCCAATTCCTGAAAAATGATTACAATGAAATATTATGTTCTTCTGAAAAATAAAGAATACCATATGAAAAGTAAAGATCAAGTCAAAAGCACTTACTTTTGCCCAAAAGGTCTAATCACCGGGCGTCTGTGTGGAGCCGGTCGTCTGG
>CM014277.1:3695803-3727181 GCA_004135705.1 Alloteropsis semialata | reverse complement strand
ACCACGGGGTGCTCTCATGATGGACCAGCCAGCTATAGCATGAGTTAGCTCCTCAAACCAGACACCTAGTTCGTGAAAAAAAATCGCAGTAGTCTAATGATTGACGGCACTCTTTGAAGGTTTCTATGCCTTAGATAGAAGTTTATAATATCGTTTTAACCAAACGAAAATTTTTTCCTGCCATAAGTTCCAAGTTGGCTTTCTTAGATGTTCTTTCTAACAGATTGTAATGAAATGTTTAGGATTTTTTTTTAGCGACCGTGCCTTAGCACGTTTTTCATTAAGAAGAAGAGGACACAGAAATTTTTTGATACAATTAGTCATCCAAGCGTGATGACCAAGAAGGCAGGAGCGAGAAAGAAAAGTCTGGGGGCTACATGATTACAATGGTGCGACCTAAAGAAGCGAGCACTTGAGAGGAGGGAGGGAGGCCAACATCGGACAGAGGAAGAAACCCTGCTAGCGACCATTTGTTCATCTCATCGATAATGTGGCTGAAGAGTTCAGAGATAGACTTGCTGCATCTATTGAACACCCTGGCATTTCGCTCCAGCCATAAAGACCACACCACCAGGACAACCATCGTATCCATTATTTTGCGCAGGGTCTTGGGAATTCTTGTTCTTGAACGCGCCCACCAGTCCGCCAGGGAAAGATCAGCTGGGGTCGGCGTCAGTGCTTGAGCGCCAACCCAACGCAGTAACCTGTACCAAACTTGCCGGCTGAAAGAGCAACCAAGTAGAAGATGTGTTATCGTTTCGGACTCTTGACAGCACAGGGAGCAGGTGTCAACATCTTGTAGCCCATGTCGCTTCCGTCTTGCCGCGGTCCAGCAACAGTCATGCAGTGCTGTCCAAACAAAAAATTTGCACTTCGCAGGTGCCCTCGATTTCCATAACACCTTTGCGCCCGGAATTGCATACTGTCCCATAAAGAAAGCTCTATAAGCCGAGGCCGTGGTGAAATTCCCATCCGCAGTCCATCTCCAAACGAATCTGTCACGAATTCCATCTTCTAAAGCAAAATCTTGGAGCCGTTCCCAGAGTTCCAGGTATTCAAGAATCACCTGAACCGTAAGTGCCCCATTGATGTCACGCGTCCATCTCCGGTTCTGTAAGGCCTCCATCACCGTTCTGGTGTTTTTGACTCGGGGGCCAACTGCTTGCAGCAGACGTGGAGCAAAGTCCTCTACTGATTTTCCATCTAGCCATTTGTCTGCCCAAAAAAGCGTTCTAGCGCCATCGCCGACCTGGACCGTGATCGAAGCATGAAACATGGCTGCAACCTGGGGTTCAACTTCATCTGGCAGGGAGTTCCAAGGCTTATTGTCCTCCATCCGTTTGGCCCATAACCACCACATCCTGAGAGCGTGACCAAAGATCACCAGATTCGGTATTCCAAGTCCTCCCAAGTCAGGCGGTCTGCAAACCTTAGGCCAAGCTAGTAGACAGTGACCTCCAGAGACAGTTGCTGTTCCCTTCCATAGGAAAGCTCTTCGCCTCTTATCAATTTGTGTAATCGCCCATGGCGAAAGGGCAACGGCAACAGCCGTATGAATAGGAATAGCTGACATCTTTACTTTCACTAAGACCCCGCGACCGGCCTTGGTCATCATGTGTGCCTTCCAAGTCGGAAGGCCTGCTGCAATTTTGTCCACCAGAGGGATTAGGTCAGCTTGGTGATAGAAAGTGGAATGCCAAGATATCTGCAAGGGAATGACTCCAGCTGACCCGAGAAGAATTGCATGAGCACAGCCGTCTGGTCCAGGTTGCACTGGATTGGAGAGATCAGGCACTTGTTCGGATTTATATGCAAGCCCGAGGCCGAACCGAAAAGCTCTAGTATGACTCTTGTTAGCACCAGGTCTTGTTGCACCGGCGAAAGAAACAAGACTACATCATCAGCATAAAGGTAAGTGCGCTCCTTAATCTTGTCCGTTCCCAAAGGAAGGAACAGTCCCTCCCTGTCCGCTAGATGCAGCATGGAATTCAAAACTTCCATAACCAGGACGAAAAGCATGGGCGAGAGGGGATCCCCTTGCCGGAGTCCTCTGGCATGGCAAATCCGGCGACCAGGCAAACCGTTCAGAACTATTTTGGTGCTCGCCGTGGACAAAAGCAGGCTGATCCAATCAAGCCATCTCGTCGTGAATCCCATGTGCTTCAAAACCCGTAAAAGGAAAGACCAGTTCACCGTATCAAACGCCTTCGCAATGTCCACTTTGATCAGTGCTGCCGGCTTCTTGGTCCGATGGAGCAGTTTTGCTGTCAATTGGACAGCTCTGAAATTGTCGTGTATAAGCCTCCCTCAGATGAAAGCGCTTTGGTTTTCTCGTATCAGTAGAGGGAGCTGTGTAGCAAGCCTGTTGGACAGGACTTTAGTGACCAACTTAGAGAAGCTGTGTACCAAGCTGATCGGTCTGTAATCCCCAATCGAAGCAGCATCCTCTTTCTTGCGCAACAGAACCATATAAGCCTGATTTACCAGGTATAAGCTGCGCCCATCCAACGACCATAATGCCTGGAAGGCTCTCATTATATCTGCTTTGATGATGGGCCAGGCGATCCTGTAGAAGAGCCCCGTGAAGCCGTCTGGACCATAATGTTTAGGATGAAGTTGAGGGGTTATGAGGATGACGTGTGTTCTCTCCCTAAGGTGGATCAAGAAGAGGAATATCCTATTCCGGATGATGTGCCAGATGAGTTCAATGATAATATAAATGAGGAGGCAAAGGACAATTGTAAGAGTGTGAAAAAAGTTAGTTACAAAAAAACAATTGAGAATGGAATCAAGTGGATGAGTGAGGAATGCTTCTCAGCTTTCAAAAAATCTGCTGAAGATTTTCATTTTGAGGTTCGTGAATCCTTGTTTATTTGATTTTCATGTAATTCAATCAAAATTATGATTGTTTCCTTGTGGGTTTGTTGGTAACCGAGCACAGGTTTGGTGAGCTTCGCAGTCAATGTTTCAACTTTGAGGCTTATGACAAGATTTTTCATCACTACAACTTCACTATTGAGGAAAAGCATGGAAGTTCTGATGTTTGGACTCCAAAACTTTATTTTGCTGAAGTAAAGCAACTGTCTGGTCGCAAGTCTTGTCTCTGCTGCCTGCTGGAGCCAAATGATTGCGGTACCATAGTTCGAGTCCTATTTTTTTTGAAAATTGCTCAAAGTTAACTTTAAAGATTATATGTTATATTTGTATTTTAAGAGTTTTTCTTTTGTATTATTGCATAAGGTCACTGCTATGGATGCAAGAGTCAGGACATGTATGACCTGAAGCATCCTAGTAGAGGTGGTTACGAGGAAGGAGATGCTGGTATATGTTCGCCTTTTATGGATGACCCCGAATATGATTCTAGTAGTGGTGATGATTACGACCATAGCTGTTGAGAAGGTACATATATATTTCCTTACTAGGCCCTGTTTAGTTCCACCGGCAAATTGGCAAATCGGCAAATTTTACTATTCATCAAAGGGAATCTCACATGCATGAAGTACTAAACGTGTGTTAATGACAAAACCCATTCCATAACCCCCGGTAACTTTGCGAGACGAATCTAATGAGCCTAATTTGCCCATGATTAGACAACGTTGTGCTACAGTAAACAATCTCTAATGACGGATTAATTACGCTTAATAGATTCGTCTGGCGATTTTCCGTCCATCCGTGTATTTAGTTTTATAATTAGATCATGTTTAGTCCTCCTAATCTTCGATTTAGAATTGCTACAGTAAATTTCGGCAACTTTCCATTCCAACTAAACAGGGCCTAAATTTATGTCCCGAGCAGTTTGATTGTTTTTATGATGGTGTTTCTGTGTCAACTACCTGCTTCGCTCAGCTTGTCCATCTCTTTTATGATCTGCAAATCTGTACTTGGTCTTATGGTGACATTTCTGTGCCGACTGTCCACCAAGTGCTGCTAGTAATTGCTAGGAACTTGTTTGGGGAGAACATTATTTTATTAGAGGTTGTGAAGTTAAATTTATCACTTAACTGTGGCATGTAGTCTTTTTGCTGTGATATTCCTATTGCCATTGGTAGAAGCTAGAAAAATCTGTCGTTTGTACTGTGTATTGTTGTTTAATCTTACTTTTTGTTGGTTTAAAATCTAGCTTCATATATGCAGTTTCACCGGAGGGGTCGGGCCGGGGAAACCGGTTTGGCAAGTACTTTTGAAATTTACACAAAACGTACTTAACTGAAATTAATAGTCGAACTGAACTTGGCCCCCAAAATCACCGGTAGCTAGGACTATTTACCAATCACTACCGATAGAAGAAAAATTCGCCCAAAAATCGGCGAAAACCAACCGAAATTGAGAACCCTGGGTTAATTTCACCCCGTTAATATACATCAGTAGCCTTCGTGAGTCTATAAATTATTGTCCCCGTTAATGGATGGTTGACAAGGATTGGTCATGCAAATGATGATATCGATATGATTATTGTAAGAACTAGCTGAGAAGGAAATTGTTAATAACCTCCTCCCCTGCCAATTAATCAGAAGAGTGTGTTGTTGAATAATTCTTGTGTTTGTTAGTTTAGCCGTTTACTTCAGGGTTGTAAGCGCATGGCTGCTCTGTTAGCTGTGCGCGTTTTGT
Organism: Alloteropsis semialata; assembly: GCA_004135705.1. Classification (NCBI taxonomy): domain Eukaryota; kingdom Viridiplantae; phylum Streptophyta; class Magnoliopsida; order Poales; family Poaceae; genus Alloteropsis; species Alloteropsis semialata. The sequence continues at coordinate 3,722,573 of CM014277.1, read as the reverse complement.
GCTCTGACGTGCGCTGGTTCGCACGGGAGCGCGTCGTGCGGCATGCCTTAGGCGTTTGGGATGGCACTCGTCAAGGATAGGCGTGGCGTGCATGTCGGAGGTCGTGGACCTCGTTTAGCTGAGTCTGTTTTCTTATATGTTAATGAATCAACAGAAAACGCTGCCAGTTAGTTACGCAGCACCAAAAAAAAAACAAGATCGTGTTCCTGTGTTCCACATGAGTGCGTGAGTTTCTCTGTGTGTGTAAGTTCTTGAGCTCGCCGGCGTTGCGGACAGCGACGATTCTCCGGCGATCTCCGACATGTGTGTGCATGCCTGTGTCAGATATATGCATGACAATATATAATTCTAATACTGCTAACTGACGAATTAATAAGCTCCTTCCATGGTCAAACTTAAAATCCTGGCTGTTGACGCTTTTCTGGCCAACACACCGAAAATCGCGCTAGCTCGCGCGGATCCGCAACGGATCGATCACCTGCAGCACACCCAGTCAAAACCGGTAAAACCGGTTTGGGAAACCGGTGAAACCGGTTTCCTAGGGTTTGCTGCGTCGACCTACGAACGCCGGCCCGAGAGGGACCCCGCCAGGGCTGGCGCACCTAGGGTTGTTCTGAGGTCGGCAGGCCACTCAGAACGCCGTCAAACGCCGTAGAGACGAAGCACGAACATCAGGAGGGGTTGGAAAAGTTAGGGTTTGGAAAGGATAAAAAGTAAAGGTACTTGTATTTGATCGATTGGGTAACCCCTCAATCGGCCATGTCCCTTTATATTTATAGGGTGGGGAGGTCTTACCCCGCAAGGAAATCCTTTTACAAGTCATATTCCACACGGATCTTCAAATCTACTAGGACTCTGTCCAAAACCGGTTCCACCGGTTTGTGCTGCCAGATCAGCTGCAGTCACCAAAACTGGTTTTACCTATTTCCAAAACCGGTTTCACCGGTTTTATCCACGTGAAGATCTTCCCAGAGCCATAACTCTCTCGTCCGAACTCGGAATCAGACTTTCTATATATGCATTTCGATCGTCTTGATGCAAGCTACGCAATGGTGCAATAAAAATGCTAATTTGACAATGTTACAGAATCCGGTTCTACCGGTTTCTAAAACCGGTTTTACCGGTTTGTCCAGATTGCAAGCAAACCTCCATCGTGCCAATTTTGATCGTCAACATATGCCCCCTATTTTCTGGTAAAGCTTGCGTAGCAGAAAACATAAAAGCACAAAAACAACACTAAGGGCGATGTTTAACACATAATCCATCGGCCTTTTTACTCTAAGGGCGATATCACAAAATATCGGCCATCTCTTGCAAAATCTTGCTCAACAATTTTACACATATGGTTCTTATACGCCCGATAATGTGTAATCATTTGCTGCAACCACTCTACATTTGTATTCATTCAATTTATACAAAAGTGGTCTAACCGACTTTCAGTCGGCTTTATCGTGGCAAATCCATAATGTGAAATGTCTACACCTGTCAAGCACTTAAAATCACCATGCACCGCTTTAATAGAACTATCAGCTGCAACATAAGCCGATGTATCACCATGCACAACCTCTAGCTTATCACCTACCCATTGTATCAAGAATTGATGCAAACTAGAAGGTACACATTGGTTCGCATGTATCTAATCACGTCCCAAAATCAAACTAAATTTACCTTGAGTCTCAACGACGAAGAATGCGGCAATCAATGTCTTGCTTCCAATGGTGAGATCCATAGTAACAATTCCTTTAGCGCTTATAGGATCATCTCCTCCCACACCACTTAAAACCATATCAGTCTGGATCAACTCATCATCTGAACATCCCAATTTCTTGAATAAAGTATAAGGCATTAAATTAACAACTGCTCTACTGTCAACCAGCATACGAGAAATTGGCCTCCCTTTGATATGACCTTTCATGCATAGAGCTTTCAGATGATCATCATTATCTTTGGGCTTCTGAAAAATAGCTTCTTGTGGCCCAAAATTAAAATAAGCTATCCCCTCCTCCGAAGGTAAGTGCACCCCATCAAGATTAATATCCATATGCTCTGAGGATGACTCATAATTCAAAAATTGTTAATCATCCTTAATCTGGAAATCCGATGATAATTTTTCATCATAATGAATTGAATCAGGAGCAATAATATTAGGAATTAGAGAAACCTGTACCGTGTCAACCAAATCCACCTTTGCTGCCGTGGAAACCGGTGCTATCGGTTTTGAATCCGGTTCCACCGGTTTTGCTGCTGAGCAAATACCAATCTTGATCTTCCACTCCTTCTGAGGAATCATTGGTCTATCCTTGTTCAAATTTTCATTCTCCTGTTTCTCCAATTCCTTCTCTTTATTCTCCTAAAATCGAAGTCGCTGCAATTTCCTCTTTTGTGTACGAGTTAAACCTGGAGGACACTATCTTGGCAAGAAATACTTAGACGTATCATTATCACTTCCATTTTTCTCACCATGAACAGCAGCAACATTCTCTTGGACTGATATTTCAACCTTATTGTCAATTACAATCAGTCTTTTGCCATCGTCCTTTGAAATCACATCAATGCTTTCAACCTGTGTGACATCATTATCAGTAATCTTTTCTAAGCCATCATCCATTTTTTGTACCTCCACTTCCTTCTTTTTGACACGATAAATCTGTTTTGGAGGAGCTGCATACTTTCCTGGGAAAACCGATGTAACCGGTTTGATAATCCGGTGCCATCGGATTTACTCAGCTGATCCTGACTTGATTGACGAGGTGCCAAACGGTCTTGCGCAGAATATGATATCTGGTTATGAACTGACTTCATAAATGCATCACATTCTGGATAAAAATGTGGATACATCATAGGATAGTATGGCAGCCCATCTCACTAAAATCACATGTCGGATATGGAGAGCTAGAAGTAGGAGAAATCCATGACATGCCTTGATGTGAGTTCTGAAGAGGATGCAATGTGACAAAATCATCCTGCTGCTTGGTAGCTCCTTTTTGAGATGAAGTATGTCTTCCTTGATGAATAGGTGACCATGTTTTCTTTTTTACCGGCCGATCACTAGTAACGCCCTTTTGATTCACATATTCGAACAATAGCTCATCATGGGTTGATTTCTTCTTTTTATATACCTCCTGATGCTTTTCCAAGTTCAGTTTCGAAGTTCCAACCTCGGGACGTCCAGTTTTAAGCACCTTGTGATGGTGCTGCCCAAAACCGGTTTTATTAGTTTTAGAAACCGGTTTTACCGGTTTGGCCTGTGCAGCAGGCTCAAACGGTTTTTTTGAAGATCCTTGCCCCCCCCCCGAGTTCCAAAGTCCTTGTAGTGACTTTGAAAGTTTCTCTACCATCAGGAGTTTTCTCAGACACCACCTCTCTGACCACTTGCTTGTCTTTTAAATTTTTAGGCTTCTCCTCACTGATGATGACGTTTTTCCCCTTAGTTGCTTCAGCTTGATGCGGCCGAACCAATACCTTGGGTTGCTGTACATCAACGGTGTTGGCAGAAAGAGAAACATTATCCGCTGGCATATCATGATAATCCAATCGTCCTTGATTTATGGCCGATTGCACCTGCCGACGGAAAATATTGCAATCAACAGTAGCATGCAAAAAGAGTTATGAAATTTACAATATGCACGCCCTTTCAATTCTTCAAATGGAGGTATAGTGTGAGACATCTTGATGTTCCCATGTTTTAACAATTCATCAAATATACGATCACATTTAGAAACATCAAAACTAAATCGCATTTGTTCTTGCCGATCCTTAGGAATCGGCTTAAGAGATAGACATGTATATGCTTTATCTTCCGAAGGCCAGACTAATTCAGCAACATAATCACCTTTTCTGTCATCGTCCGAACCATTATTTTTCACATGTAAACTAGACTGATGAGATCTAAAAGCATCTTTATTGATTTTAATTTCTGCACCTAATGCCTGTACTAAAACTTGGTTAATCGAACGAGGTTTAAAGCCTCCAATTTTCTCTTTAATAATAGATCTCAGACCATCAACGACAATATGAGCAAGATCTTTATCAGAAATTGACACATCATAACAACAGTTTCTTATTTCTTTGAATCTCTCAATATTATCACAAATAGATTCATTATCTTGTTGTTTAACCGATGTTAAATCTGTCAATTTTAATTCTTGATGCACTGTAGCAACATGTGGCATCGACTGAGTAACATGAGGCATATAATTCAAAGGAACAGAATGCATTGTTTCAGACTGTCCATAAGATGCTACCAAGAAACCGGTTTGACCGGTTTCATGAACCGGTTTAACCGGTTGTGCCATAATCGGCATTTGCGGATTGCCTCGGTACGATTTGTTGTGGAAAAAAGTTTATCGGCTTGTCATACTGTGAATCTGCAGGAAATTCTTCTAGTACAGCCGATGAACTAGTCTGAACTTTCTCATGTTGCTCAATATGAGGAATATCATAAGGAATAAAATTACTAACACAATTCCCCTTTTCTAATGTATCCATTCTTTTTGATAGTACAGATAAAAAATCTAATCTCTTTTGCACAGAATCAAAAGTAACCACAGGTTGATCAATCGGAGTAGATGATGAATTGCTTACAGTGGGTATTACCTCAACCTTCCGATTATCAATCTTGAACGCGGGCATCATAAATTCTTGTGTTCTTGATACTATGCCCTGGTGATCTTTCTTCAGTCCCATTAGAAATTGATTCTTGAAAAATTCTTGGGCTGCTTCAAACTTCTGACGCTCCTCTTCATCGAGTTCATCCATGGAGGACACAACGATATTGTCTTTATCCAGATCTGAAATAGAGCCCATCTGGCTAGGGTTAGGTAGACCGGTTATAGAAACCAAGATCTCTTTCCCCAGCGGAGTCGCCAAAAATGTGTTGACGTTTTTTCTGGCCAACACACCGAAAATCAAGCTAGCTCGCGTGGATCCGCAACGGATCGATCACCTGCAGCACACCCAGTCAAAACTGGTAAAACCGATTTGGGAAACCGGTGAAATCAGTTTCCTAGGGTTTCCTGCGTCGACCTACGAACGCCGGCCCGGGAGGGACCCCGCCAGGGCTGGCGCACCTAGGGTTGTTCTGAGGTCGGTAGGCCTCTCAGAACATCGTCAAACGCCGTAGAGACGAAGCACAAACAACAGGAGGGGTTGGAAAAGTTAGGGTTTGCAAAGGATAAAAAGTAAATGTACTTGTATTTGATCGATTGGGTAACCCCTCAATCGGCCATGGCCCTTTATATTTATAGGGTGGGGAGGTCTTGCCCCGCAAGGAAATCCTTTTACAAGTCATATTCCACACGGATCTTGAAATCTACTAGGACTCTGTCCAAAACCGGTTCCACCGGTTTGTGCTGCCAGATCAGCTACAATCACCAAAACCGATTTTACCTATTTCCAAAACCGGTTTCACCGGTTTTGTCCAGGTGAAGATCTTCCAGAGCCATAACTCTCTCGTCCGAACTCGGAATCAGACTTTCTATATATGAATTTCGATCGTCTTGATGCAAGCTACGCAATGGTGCAATAAAAATGTTAATTTGACAATGTTACACAATCCGGTTCTACCGGTTTCTAAAACCGCTTTTACCGGTTTGCCCAGATTGCAAGCAAACCTCCATCGTGCCAATTTTGATCGTCAACACTGGCCGTACGTAGATATTCCACCGTACAATGCGTATCGTGTGGCTACTGTCCACATAATAAGAAATATTAAATTCAATACGAATACTAAATCTTAAATACTAGTAGTATTCATGCATCTTTCCAAAAAGAGAAGAAGAAGCAAATCTTAAATTATTATTCCCAGCCAGCCTACATAGCAAATTAAGACGATGTACTATCAATTATAAGTCCTCATATATATGGTCGTCAGCATACATGCACTGATGCACACTACTGCATGCACATGGACGATTGTGAATGTGACGGTTGCTTCCTTATAGAAACACAAGAAGACTGCCCGGGAAAGGCTTACCTTGAACAAGCTGATGGAGGGGATCATCATCATCTCTATAGATCGAGAAGCTAGCCATGTGAAACAACCCGGATTTTCAAATACAAGAATCCGAATCCCTGTACCTTTGTGATAGTCCCAGAATCAACAGTTATCACGTACAGAACTCATTTCAGTTGGATATCACATCCATACAACGAAAACAATCATCAGAGTTAGCTTACAACAAAGATATAACGGAAAGCGTACTGTTACATGCCCCTTGGGCTAAACGACAATATGAAAACCAACGCAACGGTAACTAGGCTTCACGCCATCTTCATCTTCAAAGCGCCACTTCCACAGGCAACACTTGAGCATAGCACAGCAACCTTCTCACCAACCCCACTAGAGTTGGTCTTACACTTCGAGTATTCACCTGTTCATTCACAAACTGGCCCCAAGGATTGGGACAGGTCCACGTCACCATCCGTAATGCAAGCTTTAAGGTGGCCTAAATCTAGTATAAGAAGTATCAAGGATAGGCTTAAGGTTAATCCTATGCAAGCAGCAGCATCTCCATCCCAAAACCATTCTCACAACACCACGAGCGATCCTGGCGCACCAGGTACCCGTCACCAATATCTTCCACTCATCACTCTCTAGGCGATGTGAAAGCTCCCACCCTTCACATCTCAACTGCCCGAGGCAGGCCCTACTCTAGAGGGGAGGTAGAAATCCCTAAAACAATGGCGGATTGTGTGAAATTCACAGGAGTGTCCATTGACCGTGGACGGCGGCTATATATAGATTAGACTCTGCAGAGTTTTGTACACCTGGACCCACTCGGGCTGCGAGGCGGTGTACGGCCGCCTCGAGACGCAGCCCACAGCACAGACCCTAGCCAGTGAACATTACCCTCCTGCTTTTCTCGGCTTAGGATACACTGAAGACGCAACTCGGTGTCCGAGAACTGTGATGGCCTCCCCCGCGGTGGCCAAGTCCCAGGGTATGAGCCTCCTTCGGGAGACAAAGGTCTCCGCCTTTTCCCCCACACACTTCCGCTAACTCCTTACAGTCCGGGTACCGCACTTAACTAGGCTGGCTGGAACACCCCCCAGTAGGTGTAAGTGGTGTGCACGAAGTTCTGTGAACCAGGCAATCCAACTCGGTTTTTGGTGCCGGGATGAGCGTCACCGTCAAATAGCGGCTCCACCTCCAGTGGTCCGCTCGCGCACCCATTACAGGTATTGCCGCCAAACTCCTCAAGTAACACAAGATCACGTACCCGCCACAGGTACACCACAGGATGCGCCTAAGTTCGCACCCCAAGCCCTCGATACGAGATCGAGTTAAGCTGCTCACCCCCGCAAAGTTCCCAAAACCCCTTACTCCTTTCCCGGGTTTTTGCCCCACACACGCCAAGAATCCTATTACATCCATCCCATACACATGCAAGCATAGCATGTTCGTAGCATCAAAGTGTATTAGGTTTATCAAGGATAACGTTAAATAAATAAGGCCGTGCAATAGGTCATTATCATCATCATGCGAGAAAGTAAAGCACTAGCATTCTAATAGCAATGCGTAATAGGATTCAAAGTAGGATGGGCGTGGACACCTGTGACTTTGCAATCCAAACTCATCTTGACGTAGTCGTACAAGTCTTCACTTGTCGAAGTCCAAGTTGACGAAGTCCGAGTCGACGGAGTCGACGAAGTCTTCTAGATCCTCCTCAGATCCTAGTACACGTTTGCATAAATAAACAACGGCATCTAATACGAATAAACTCCTAATAAGAAACATTAAGAGCCAAAAACACCAAACCTCATACTAACGGGTAGCTCATGATTTTAGAAGGGATACTGAAATTGGTTTCACATTATTCTAAGCTAGGCTTGATTTTATATGATTTTATTTAATAAAACCCTTTCCTAGATTTTTATTCATTCCGCAAAAAGGGAAAGGAAAACAACTGATATGTGGCCTCACCGAAATGCGCCACATGCCAGGCCCGGGTTAGCCGTGCTAACATCGTCATGATGTCATCACGTGGGATTAGTTTTGGACATCGGTAGTGGGCCCTACCGACGTCGGGGTGGACCAAGTCAACAACCAGGGTTGATATGGTCAACGGCTCAAGGTTCGGTCAGCGATCAAGCTGGTTAGCGGCCAAGTTAGTTGGCTAAGTTAGAGAACAGTTAGCGAACCCTATGCATCATTGTATGGGTCCCATTGGTCAGAAGGCTAGGCGGATCAAGTCAGTGGGGTACACATGCTATCTTGTGGGCCCCGTATTGTTAGTGGCCCAGATAGTCAGTTAGTGGGCCCGGCTCGTTAGAAGACGGGCCCGATGTGTTAGTGGGCCGAGATAGACTGTTAGCGGGTCGATACTGGGCCGACAAGATTGAAAGGTATACGGGTCAGGTAGCAAGGCATCTTGTCTAGACGGCAGCAAAGCTCGGATCCGATGCAACGAGTTGCACACAAGTCCGGGTGGTCTCTGGTGTGATTCAAGGTTAGGCCGGGAACAGGCTAGGCGGAGGTTGGTCGGAGCGGCTATGGATCAAGAAGGGTCACGGTTTAGGTTCAAGGTCGAGGCAAGGGCGACGAAAGGTGTTGTTATAACTAGGGGCGAAGCAAGGTTGTCCATGGTTCTGAGTCGAAGAGCGAGGACAGGGTTATCACGCGAGCTCATGGTCATCCACGGCCGCGACAAGACGCAAGCGTCGGGCAACCACAAAGCTTGGTGGGTATGCGGGCTGCGCGACATGAATCCGTGGCTTGGCTTTGGTTGGGCGAACGCGTGCGGGTACGTGGTCATCCACGACCGCAACGTCGCTGGGATGAGATGGCTTGATATCGGCTAGAACGCTGGTTCATTGCGTTCCATGACCGCGACGTGGTTGGCAAGGTAACAACTTGGGTATGGTCAGGGACAGCAAGGTTTCGACGATGGGGTTCGCAACTCGATGGTCGGCGCACAAGTGACGACGATCGGCAGCAAAACGAGACGACTAGGACATACACAGATGGTTTGGGCATTTCAACAAACACTTGAGGGGGCGATATCAAGAGGCGCTATGGTTGGGCTGCGAGGGAATGGTGTGGTAAACCTCGACGGCTGCGGCACCTGCAAGAACACCGCGGCACGAAGGCCGAACACAGAACTGCAGCAAGGCAGCGTCAAGACGGGCTAGGCATTACATCGAACACATCGTGGGCAAGGTCAAAGGCAGCCATGGTTGGGTTTCCTTGGGCATGGCTTGGTCATGGGACAACAGCACCTGCACAAAGCACTGCGACACGAAGGCATGCGGCAATCCAGCGGCTCGACGGCCGGTCAGGCAAGCAACGGGTACAGATGGTGGTGGTGGTTTGGTGCTCCCCATGGCCGAACAGCAAAAGGGAACAGGAAGGAGATGGTCACGGTGGTGCTAACCTTTGGGTTGATGGCGAGGTGGTCGGCACGGTCGGAGGGGTAGCAGGTCAGAAGCTCGGCGTCGTCCTCTCCTTCAGCTCGCGGTTCTGCTTGAGGCCGGCAGCAGCGATCTTGGTTCGGCGTTGTCGTTGGTCAGCGGCGAGGCCCCGACCGGCGTGGCGCAGATGGCGTTGTCCTCCGACTCCTGCTCGCGGCGCACCGGTCCTGCTGCTGCTCGTCGCCGAGGCACCGCGCCCGTCCGTGCCTCCGCTCCTGCGCCCGCGCGTGGGCCGCGCGCTCGAGCGCCGCGGTGCTCTCGTCCTCCTCCGGGCCTGCCGAGCCCTGCTGCCGCCGGTCCCGCTCCCACGCTCGCAGCCACGCGCGCCTGCAGGTCTGCGCGAGGCCGCGCGCGCCACATGCCGCTGCTGCTTCCTGCCACTGCTCTGCCTGCTCTGCTGCTCACGCACGTGCTGCTGCCGATTTGCTGCTCCGCTTGCTGCTGCCCGCTGCTCTGCCCCCTTTGATCTGCTCTGCTTCGTGCGATTTGGAGAGAGAGAGCAGAGAGAATTTCCGTGGAGAGAATTTGGAGAGAGAGGGAGAATTGGTGAAGGCAATTGATGCTCTGGTGCTTGTCTCGTGGAGAATTTTAGAAAGGGAAGAGAGATCGGGAGGAGGTGGAGTTGCTGCTAGCCTCTTGCGGTGGAAGAAAAACAGCAGGAGAAGCCGGCGGCTGCTTGGGTAGATGGAGAGGAGAGGGGAAGGGTGGGGATTTATAGGAAGGGATTAAGGCTAGGGTTATGTTGTGGGCTTTAGATGGGTCCAGATTTGATGGGCTAGAATATTATCAGCCTATGAAATAAATTTACAATAATTTATTTCATAAACCGTGAAACAAATGAATTAGACTAATTATCTAGATCGAATTAATTAAGAAATAATCAATTCAAAATCCGGATAACGTCGTCACAATTCAGAACAAATTTCATAGATATTTGGGATGAATTAATCAGACTATTTTCCAAACCAGATTAATTAAATTAATAATCAATCTGTTCAAATGAAAAATAGCGCCATAATTCGGATAGGTTTTTCTGGAACTCCGGATTGATCTGGACGCCGAGAATTTCGATCTAGACTTCGATTGGGATTAGAGAGATGGATGATCGGTCCGATATGTTAGTGGATCAACTGGCTGGGAGAACGGATATGTTTTGGGTAGCGGCTTTTGCCACAGGGTTTGATCGGGCGAGTTAGTTGTTAGCTTTAGATTTATATTTGAATTTGGAATTCAAATATAAATCACACTCAAAAATCCAATTAAAGCCGAAGAAAAGCCAAAACACTCTATCCTAAATTTAACCTAAGCAGAATTAAAAGGTCAATTTTAATTTCTTAGGAATTTAGGGAGTCACAAGAAGACAATCTAAGGTGTTTTCACAACAATGCAAGCAAAAATTTTGAAATCCACATTTTTGCAATCAAAGAACATTCCGGAAAAATCCGGGATGTTACACCATGTGTGCATCCCATTCCCAGTGCAGCTATGCATGACCGAAGATCGGAAGAATGATGGCATGCTGCTGCTGCACGCTGTAGGCCGGCCTGTAGGGTGGGCAGATAGCTAGCCTATAAGATCGATGATCGAGTAGCCTCCGATCCGATCCTATATATGTCGTCTATCCCTAATCCCTGTGCAGCTATATACGCTAGTTTGCCTGTAGGGTGGGCATATGCAGATCCACAGCTACAGCATCATGCAGCAGCTAGCCGCCGTGCATGTGCGGAGAGCTCGATCCGATCCGATCTGTTGAGGCATATGCATGGTTAATTTGACGAGCAGAAGCAGGACCGGTAAGTTATGCAAACGTAGTACGAGATCAATATACTGGAAGAAAACGTACTGGAAGAAGAATGCAAGAGTTAGTTCCTACTGTCAGATAATGTCGTTGTAATTCTCACGTACTATAATTAATAATATCTAAGTAATGAATTAATAAGCTACATTACATACTTCAACTGCATGTGGTGTGCAGTGGAGGTGGAAAAGGCCGGCTGGTAAGAACACGTCTGGTTGTCTCAGAAAAGAAAAAAAGAAAAAGCAAGAACACGTCTGGAGGAGGGCAGAACAAGCTAGGGATCACAGGCTGGACAAGCTAATAATGGTTCAATTGAGGTCTGCCCTGTCTTTACATGAGTTGATATCTCAGCAGACGAATGGATTTATATGCATCTCTCCAACTTCTTTCAAAGTGCAGACAAGAGTTCAGGTTGAGCTTTGAGATCGGCGCTTTAATACTGAGAAAGGTTTTAGGAAAAACTCAAGAACTGGCAGAGGCTTCCCGGAATGATCTGCTTCTGATCCACAATGTGGTAGTAGCTGTCGTCCTACATAATCTTCATCAGGATGCATGTATGAATTGTCACCATGTGACCATGTCCATTCTCTTTCCCAAGTTAAACTAACAGAACATGTGCATGGGACCAACAAAAGGCTGCTCCAGAGCCCCATATTAATTAACAAAACAATTTGCTTAATAAACCAGTACTAGTATGTTCGTGTAACTTCATACTGAACTAGGCATTGCATGGCAATATCCACGCAAAAGCCAAACATTAGGCTAGCTTCTCTACTAGTCATTTGTATTACAAATACTTCTAGTCGACCCAGTACACTATCAGGACAGGAACAGAAACACCCTACAATCCTACATGCATTCTAAATAGTATTTCTAAACAGCTCCGATCCGTCCACAGTACTAAACATTGCCAGCAGTACTTACAGGATCCCATAGGTATCAATAATACACACTACTCCCCAGCAACAAAGCTTCACTGTCCTTCCAAGTACTAATTCACTTTTGTTTGGCACCTCCAAAGCTTTTTTCCCATAATACAAAGCTGCAGACAAAAGTTGAATGCAAGTTTGTTATCGTCACACACACAGTACTAGCTGGTACGATATCAGCAGACAGTAGTATGCAACGTTTCATGTTTAGCTGCACACCTAGGCCTCTTGTGTAGGTCCAAGTTTCTTTTTCTTAGTTTGTTATTGCACGTCACAAAGGATGCATCTAGCTGTTCATGTATATTTTGTACAGCAGTGTAAAATCTAATGTCATTAGTTTATCATGCTTCTTATCTAATTGCATAGCAATTTGTTAACTTCTGATTGTCATTTGTTTTGAGGGCTTAACAGATGAAGAATTAGTATACCCTATTCTTTATGATCGGTGCTTGAAGTCGATTTACTTTCAGTACCATTGTATCTTTCCATAGTAATTTACGATGCAACGACTATTATTCCTCTATTCTTCTGAGAAAAACAAATGCATTTCTAATGGGGAATAATTTAAAAACTCGACCTGGGGGCTAAGAAATGGGGAATAATTTTGCTGCTGAGATCCTTTCAGTCGTCCCATAAAAAAAAATCCTTTCCAGTCTGAAAAACAAGTGCAGTGCTTATGGACAATAATTTTGTTGCTCAACTTCTTTCAGGATGGATCGACTACTTTGAAGCCGTGACTCTGGTTGGTTCACCTTGTGCGTACATATGAGCTTCTCAAACTAAAAAGCTCGTGAGGACAAAAAAAAAAGTTTATCTGGACAGTCTATGACTTGTGCAATGGAAACATGTGATGGTGATGCTTACCAAGTACTTGTGCTGCAGTACACCTTGTGATAACCAAATAGCAAATGTTCATATAGAGAAAAAAAAAAGTTCTCATTATTTTTTTCCTTTTGGCTGGATGAGCATATCTGTATGGCTTCCTTCCATACTATGTTTGTTTGATAAATGGCCACAAAGATGTACTCCACAGTAGATGTATCCATGTACAAGTATTAAATAATTACATCTTTAATAAAGCCAACCTCTCAGCTAGCCTTAATAGCCAACCCAATTATATGAGCTGACTATATTATTAGTTTAGAAGATGACATGGCAGTTGTATTCAGCCAGCAGCAGGCTAAATTATTAGCCATGCTCTTATGTCAGTGTGGGGCTTGCTGTGGATTGCTGTCCAGATCAAATGATTCAGGGTTGATGAATTAAGGATCTGCAAGTCATATCTTAAAACTAGACACACCTTTATTGGTGGTTGCGTCTTAGTTGCTTCTTTGGCAGAGGTGCAGAGTTGTAAAAGCTTCTATTTTGCTTTTCGCCTGATTTGGCAGGTCCCCTATATATACATATCTTAACTTCTCTCATCTTAATTCAGAAGCAGTGTAAGTAATGTTTATTATGGGCAAAATATTATTCATACACTAACTATTCAAAACAATTAACAATAAAAAAGGTTGCAAGTATTGTGTTCAACCTGCACTTATTATTCAAAGAAATTTAACCATCAAAAACTTATATGTAACAGTACAAAAGCAGCAAGAACGTCACAGAACCGCCTTTCCTAAACTAATCTAATCAACAGTCATGTTGTATGGTGTATTGTAAAATAAACCGTAAAGCCACGAGTCCATATGGATGGCGCAAAAAGAGAAGGTACAAAGCACCCAAAAAATTCTACTTGGCTATCACAACGATGCCCATCTAAGTTCTCACTTATCTAGATTTGAAGAAAACGATAACCGGCTACAATTTATTTTAGCTCACTGACACCTTATTAGTCCAAAGCAAGTGAATAAACAAATTCAAGTTCGATTTCATGCATAATTGTTTGAATTTACATAGATACCATATATACTCCTTTAGACAGACAGAGCGTTGCACATACATAAGTTCCTAACCTGAGATACAAATGGAAGTTCAACAAAAGGCCAGTCCTGACTAACCCCAAATCTTAGAACCATATATACCCTAGCTTCTTGATTTGCTACAAGGGGGTACAGCATATACACCAAAAATGACTGAAATTTACACAAAACTTAACCGGCGGAACAGCTAGCAGATGGCACAATCTGTCGATAAATAGTGCTCCTCCGATCCATCGGCTTCCCACACACAAGGCCCAAACCACCACCGTACTTACCACACACTGACACACACCCACACCGGTACCATCCATACCAGCCAGCATGGGCATGGCTTCCACCGCTACTGCCGCCTTCTTCGTGCTCATCCTCACCATGGGCGAGCTGACCCCGCTGGCCTCAGCTGGAGGCGGCAGCACCGGCAAGCTGTCGCCGGGAGGATCTGCTGGAGGAGGCAGCGCTGGCGGGGAGGGCGAGCTGACGGCGCCAGGGGGATCTGCTGGAGGAAAGGGCAGCGCCGGCGGGGAGGGCGAGCTGACGGCGCCAGGAGGAGGATCAGCTGGAGGCAGCGCCGGCGGGGAGGGCAAGCTGTCGCCGGGAGGATCTGCTGGAGGAGGCAGCGCTGGTGGGGAGGGCGAGCTGACGGCGCCAGGGGGATCTGCTGGAGGAAAGGGCAGCGCCGGCGGGGAGGGCGAGCTGACGGCGCCAGGAGGATCAGCTGGAGGCGGCAGCTCAGGCGGCGAGCTGATGCCACCGCCATCTGCTGGAGGCATCGAGGGCAAGCTGGGATCTGCTGGAGGAACAGCCAGCGAGCTCATTCCGGGATCAGCTTCCACATCGACTACGACAGCTGGTATTTCCGCACTGCTCCAGCACGAGTTATCCCTGCTTGATCTTGGGAGCACCTGCTCCATGGACTGGGTCCAGTGCCTGTTTGAGACCATCGGATCCTGCTTGGTCGTTGGACTGACCTGTCCCGATCCTGTGCCCATTGTCGAGTGCTACATCGCCAAGTTCATCATCTTGAAGGACTGCTACGGCACCGGTGAGATGGTATCAGCTAGAGGCAGAACCCTAGGATCTGCTGGAGGAATCGCCAGCAACAAGCTCATGGCAGGATCGTCAGCTGGAGCAAGTGTCCCTGCTGCCGCCACGACAGAGCCTGCTGCTGGTGTTTCATCTCTCCCTCTCCGGTATGAGTTAGCTCTACTTGATCTTGGAAGCAACAACTGCTCCGATGACTGCATCCAGTGCCTGCTTGACGCCACTGGGTCCTGCTTGGTCGATGGATTGATCTGTTTTGATCCTTGGGTCCTCATCCCGTGCTTGATCGACAAGTTCCTCATCATAGAGGAATGCTTCGGCACCAAGCGAACGTAGATGTGTACGTACTATATATACGTATATGCATGCTTAGTTATACTGGTGTGGCATGCATGCCTAGCTTGATGTATGTTCAGGAAGGACCGTATCCGGCCGTATGTATACCTTCAAATCAATTAGCATGTGCGTGTGTACTGTATGGCCTGTATTGTGTCCAGTCTCCAGTGTACTACCCTATACATATGTATGTGTGTGTAATCTGGCATGGCATCACCGAATAAATAAAGAGACAATGTTAATTTTATCATTTGACCTGATGTAGCAGGTGCAAGCTCACCAGTCGCCGTCCATATTCTTGACGATGGATCCATTTGCTATATACTCCCTCCGTCCCAAAATAAGTGTTTGTTTAGCCTTCAAATTTTGTCCCACAAAGAGTGTTCATTTAGCTTGTAGTAAGGACCATATAATTAAATCAATCCCAAAAACTCAGAAAAAAATGCATGGAGAAACGCATGGAGCCAATCAAATGCTTGATTGATGCTATCTTTCTTGTTCCAATGCAGGTGCATTTATTGACAGCGCAGTTTTCAATCACAACTACCACGAGTAATTAGGGGTAACATGGTCATTTTCTACTGAAAATTTCTAAACGAACACTTATTTTGGGACGGAGGGAGTATAGCTTATTAGTCAAGGCGCGCAGTCACAAAAAAAAAAATATCGCCGATCTGCCGGATTCATGTAGTAACGATCGATTACTAATAGGAGGGATCTAGCAAGATTTTGGTGTTGCCCAAAGTCCTTCTATATGTAAGTAGGCAAGCACCTCATAATTAACTGCCAAACTACAAATTAAAATTCCTGGAAATATAGCAAAATCTGGTTGTTGCAGCAAAATGGAAATATAGCCTCACAGGATTTGGTTGTTGCAGCATCACTGCATTTGGCGCAGGTGGTCAAAGAGTTTTTTACCCTAGCATATAGATGGCGGTCTATTCTACGGGTTGATTGTCATTATAGTGGATGTGCTTTTTATATTCTTTTAGTAGGCTGTGTGCACTGTCCCACTGTGTAGAGGCCAGGAGTGTTTCAATGTAATGACCTTGAACAGAAAAAAAAAGACTTTTTGTTTTTTATTTTATGAATTACTCATGTAGGGTTTTCATGTGAACAGCCAAGTTCAAAACCATGTTCAGATCTCAAGTAGTAATGTTCAAGCCAAGTTGAAGACATGTGTGAAATCTGCCAAAAGAAACAAACTTCTCTGTACAACAGTGCCAGACAAAACATGTTTCCTGGTGACCCTTTTTTTTTCTTTTTTCAATATGGGAAGCTTTATAAATCTTAGAAAATTATAAGATGATACATCAATCATATTAAGGCCACAATCATACTGTTTGGTGTTGGTCCGATGTACAAATTTAATTTACACACTTTTGTAGGCAGGCAAGCACTGGCATAGGCGTAACCGCCGTACCAAAACAAAATTCTAGGAAATGGTATAATTAACGATTTAAACCCCTAGGATTAATGGCATAAATTAATACGTGTACAACATCTCTTATCTGTCTATTAGATTTGAATTAACTCCAAATAAGCGTTCTCAATCTCTTCAACTCTTCCATATCATTCCTATCCAATGCACCATCATCTCCCCTCATCCCAAAACCCATGAATTGAGACATATTCTCTTTTCTATTTAACGTTTCTCGATCTTCATGTCTAAAACAACGATGGCATTATTGAAAAAAAAACAGTCAACTGGACTTTGTTTTTTTTCCGTGTTTGTTGCATTATGGTCCACTACTACAGCAGGAGCATCACAGGCAGTTCGGTTGCCCACATCACAGGCGGTTTTCAAAAGTGGCGCTGGTTAAGTGGCGCTGATAATCTCATTTTCACAGTCGGTTTTTAACCGGCTGTGAAAACTGATTTTCACAGCCGGCTTACGTCATGAACCGGCTGTGAAAATAGTTTCACAGCCGGTTTTGGACCTTCAAAACCTGCTGCGTCAGGCGCTATCACAGCCGGTTTTCATCCAAAAAACCGGCTGTGAAAGTGTATTTTCACAGCCGGTTTTCTTCTAAACAAAACCGGCTGTGAAAGGAAATTTTCACAGCCGGTTTTCTGCAAATAAAAACCGCCTGTGAAACTCATTTTCACAGCCGGTTTGAAACCGGCTGTGATATGTTTTTCCAGAATAAAAAAAAATAATTAGAATGTCTCAATTTTCACAGCGCAGTAATTCACAAATATATAATGCATTCACAATTCATCACCAACATAGTACATTTGCAATCCATACATCATTTCAGCCCCATTTATCACAACCTTAGTCACCGCGTTCCCGGGTCGATCGGGTCGAGGAACGGGGACGAGGAACGTGGTACGCCAATTTTCAATACGGCTTGGAACGATGAGTATACAGCTTCAGCACGTCCCAAATTAATATGGACCATGATCCAAGTTAATTTGGGACGACGTTCCCGGAACGACGAGAAGGAACGAGGGACGCGAACCCATGTTTATGGATCGATACTGTTTGAAACGATACTTCAACTGAAAATTACCCAAATATCTTGGCTGACAGGTCACAACTCACAACGACATACTCTTAGTTCATACATAACATAAGGAATTAACTGACTTAATTGTCTAATACTCAAAGCTAGAAAAAAATAGCAGCATGATCCATGAGCCATGCCATGACTGAAGACTGATCACGATGGACTGACTTGAACTCCTGATGAACTCCTCCTGATGACCACCAGCGTCTATGTCTTCACCATCGGCCTCGGCGTGTATGTCTTCATCATCCTCGGACCGCCAGCGCTTCCTAGACCCCGATCCGAACGCCATTACAGATGAGAGGGAGAAGTGTAGGAAACTAGGAACTGGGTACTCCCGTAGTCCCGTACTGGACTGGAGCAGAGAGGAGGGACGAGGGAGAAGGAGAAGTGCAGGAGCCTTGCCCCGATGCAGACGCTTGGCCTTCCGTTCCCACGGCGGCGCGGTCGAGATCCCGCGGCGGCACGGTCGAGTTCCCACGGCGGCGCGGTCGAGTTCCCGTGGCGGCGCGGTCAAGTTCCTGCGGGCGGCGGGATCGAGTTCCGCCGGCGTTCCGGCCGCCGTCCCGGCGCGTCCCCGTTCCGCGATTTGGGACGACGTTCCCGGGAACGAGGATCGCCGCGTCGACCCGCGATCCCGGTGACTAAGATCACAACAGCCAATTCAGCCCAAAGAACATACTCAATTTTCAGCCCATTCACCAGAATTATAATACATTCAGGACATCAAAATTGCAAGGTACATTCATGTTTTCATCTTGCATCAAAAGAAAAGCACTAGAAACAGAAAATGTTGCAGCACCACCATCCAGCTACAGTTTGGTTGCACAAGACCAGCTTGTTTTTGGTTCAATTTTGGTCCATCTCAACCTGACAAGCACATCACCAAATATTTATATCAGTTGGCAATATTAATTTGCAGTGGAAATTACTACAATGATCTCTAACAAAGGTATCATAAACATTCAATACAATGTGCTTGGTAACTGATAAGTATAATTATCTAGGAAAGATATCTTGAGCCATCACACCCATTCTAGGAGAACAGCAAAATCAGTGGTCTCCATGATGGAAAACTCTTCATTCCACATTCAGAGATGTTGGTACACATTGCAATGCATGGTTAAATCTGTTCAGATCAACTCCACGACATAATTTATATTTCTCAAAAAATCAGAACCATATGTAATATTTTAAGTTTTAAATTGTATAACTAAAAGCTTAATTGATCCATAGACTATGCAAAAATCACAAAAGATAGTGTGAAAAAAGAGTCACAAAAGGTGCAACAGGATCTGGCATAGTCAATTAGCAATTATTCATCAGCATAAGCCAATAGTCTAATTCTGTCTAGTAAGCTACTGTAGTTATCTATGTTGCAACCAACCATGTACCTTTCGTAAGAAAATGAGGTTCTGTTATAGTAAAAAAATTGATTATGAATTGGACCCTTGGTCTGAACTATTAAGAAAATGAGCATTGATCATTACATGATTTCATGGATACAAATGGTTTAACCAATAGGAAAAGATAACACAGTCATTATAATTTAACTATGCCAACAAATGATGGAGACTTAGTTTAACCAACAGGATACAGCCATGATTTTCATGAACCATTAGCTGGCGTGTATGCAAACAATAATCATACATGCATGTTGATTATGCGTACGTACCCACGCAGCTAGCATTGGTGACTTGTGTTGAGCCCACTGCCTCAAGCCACAGCACCCCCGGCGAACCAACGGCAGCTCACACTGCAGTGCTGCTGGTGATATTTTACTAAGTGTATTAGCAATCAATCAGACTAGTGCTACCTGCGCAAAAAAAATGGGCATAATCAGACTACTGCAGTGCCACTTGAATTTTAACCTAACATGCAGTGCCACTTGAATTTTAAACTAACATGGTACAGTTAAATTCAAACCTAACATGCAGATTGTATCACACATGAATTTTATATTTCTTTGACTAATTTACTTTACAGTCTTGCACTTTCTTTGCTCCATCCAGCTTCAAGTCTTTAGCCATAATGCTTCAGCAATTAGCAGGATGACACTACAAGAAACAAAAATGAAAAATAATTACAGCATGAACATAACCACATAAAACTAGCCAGAGTCCTGTCTTTAACAAGTTATCAAATGCTGTTATTAACCACCAAGAATTAATATGTGAATCAGAAACCAGAAGTTTATAGGATAAAGTTCTAACATGCAAGATTAGAGCACTGAAACTAAGTAACAGAACACAATGACAATACTAAAAACAATTCAGAGCAATCAATCAGTCTTGAGTGTTCATACTAATGGTATTGCAATAACTGAAGCTGTATTCCTAGAAATTATCTAATTGCCTTTTATGCTCTGAGATTTAATAGAAATCAAACAGGTACATTTCACAAAAAAAGAAAGAAATCAAACAAGTAGTTCGACATAAAAGAGCAGATACAACAAGAGCAGCTCACCAACTGAGTGAGCCCACTAGACTGGACACTGCATTCGCTTTACTACTAATAGGCAAGACATGGGAGCAGTACCTGAGCGGATTGACTAATCAAACGAAGTAAACAAGAGAGCATATTGTTCGCATAAATAAACAATAGGAGATTAACTAGTGAAATACACCATCAGATCCAGCAGCCCCAATGCGATGACTTAACTAAAACCAAGCACAGTCGCCCCAATGCATCTACCGACAGATCTAGCAGCCAAGCATGATTTGAGAGGGGAGAACTTATCTGGGAGCAGGGCTAGGGTTCGCTGGTGAAGCAAGCCGGTAGCCCCCAAAGCAGCCCCCAGCCTTCAGCACACCGCCACCTCCATCACCGCGGCGACCACGACGACCCTGTGGGGGCCGCTGCCGCCTTCTGCTCCTCGGTCTCCGCCTGCACCTCGCCCATGGCCATCTCCTCCTCGACTCGAGAGGGCACGCGGGCGCAGGCGTCGAAGAACGTCGGTGCGCCGCGGCCGCCCGCCACCGGCAGCAGCCACGCGGGGGCAGAGTTAGCTGGCGCAGAGAGGGGAGAGGAGAGGAGCGGTAGGCAGCAATGGCGCGGTGAGGTGGAGGCGGACAAGGAGGGGAGGTGGAGGCGGATCTGAGGAGGCTGAGGGAGTGACGGGATGAAGGGCGACGGAGGTGTGCTAGGGTTTCTTTACTCCATTTTATACCACGGCAGCGCGATCACAGCCATTGGATCGACAGTGGACGGTCAGCACTAGTTGGGCCATTTGGGCTGAAACGGGCCTTGTTTCATTCCTGGTCCATTTAATGTTTTTCTTTTTTCTTTTTTCATTTTGTTGCACATTGAAAGTAATTACAATTTGAATTACATATATCTCAAATAATATTTTAAAAAACAAAAAATATATATTTTAAGTATTTCGGTTCTATTATATCTCATATTCAGAAAATAGATGAAAAATTCAAATGTTTGCTAACCATATTTCAAACTTCTACATGCAACTTTAGTATAAAATAATGACAATGATACTAAAACTTCTCTAAATATACTATAAGTTGACATGGAATCATTTTATGAATGTATAATCTTGTCATAAAAAATTTAGAAGGTTTTGATAAAGTGAGACTATACATTGTTCACAAATGACTACATCTCTAACATTGTTTCATATAACTCAAGTTAAACTTTGAGATTTGAATACCTCATAACATTTTTCGGAGAAGGTTTAGCCATTTCCGTATTTTTTTTGCAAAAAATGCCCAGAAATTCAAATAAAGCATGGAAAATCATTAACGTTGTCGAAAAAAGCCGAAACTCGTCCGGGGCAACTTATATGCATCCTAACACCTATGAAAAATGATAAACCTTGTATATGAGCATACAAAGTTTTCTCGGTGCAGAAACGTGAAAGAATACGTTAAGTCCTATAGAAGTGTGTCGAGTATGTTTGAGATTGTGAACAATGTGCAGTACCGGGTTCTCAAACTGACAAGATCTCTCTGCGATGGAGTCATGCATTGAAATAATAGCTCATGGAAAAAATCCAACAATTTTCGGAGAAGGTTTAGCCATTTCCGTATTTTTTCCTCAAAAAAATGCCCAGAAATTCAAATAAAGCATGGAAAATCATTAACGTTGTCGAAAAAAGCCGAAACTCGTCCGGGGCAACTTATATGCGTCCTAACACCTACGAAAAATGATATACCTTGTATATGAGCATAGAAAGTTTTCTCGGTGCAGAAACGTGAAAGAATACGCTAAGTCCTATAGAAAGTGTGTCGAGTATGTTCGAGATTGTGAACAATGTGCAGTATCGGCTTCTCAAAATGGCAACATCTCTCTGCGATGGAGTCATGCATTAAAATAATGGCTCATGGAAAAAATCCAACAATTTTCGGAGAAGGTTTAGCCATTTCCGTATTTTTTGCAAAAAAATGCCCAGAAATTCAAATAAAGCATGGAAAATCATTAACGTTGTCAAAAAAAGCCGAAACTCGTCAGGAGCAACTTATATGCGTCCTAACACCTATGAAAAATGATAGACCTTGTATATGAGCATACAAAGTTGTCTCGGCGCAGAAACGTGAAAAAATACGCTAAGTCCTATAGAAGTGTGTCGAGTAGGTTCGAGATTGTGAACAATGTGCAGTATCGGCTTCTCAAAATGGCAAGATCTCTGTGCGATGGAGTCATGCATTGAAATAATGGCTCATGGAAAAGATCCAACATTTTCAGGAGCAGGTTTAGGTATTTTCGTATTTTTTTGTAAAAAAAATACCCAGAAATTCATTTAAAGCACGGAAAATCATTAACGTTGTCGAAAAAAGCCGAAACTCCTCCGGGGCTCCTTGTATGCGTCCTAACACCTATGAAAAATGATAGACCTTGTATATGAGCATACATAGTTGTCTCGGCGCAGAAACGTGAGAAAATACGCTAAGTCCTATAGAAGTGTGTCGAGTATGTTCGAGATTGTGAACAATGTGCAATATCGGCTTCTCAAAATGGCAACATCTCTCTGCGATGGAGTCATGCATTAAAATAATGTATGACTTAGGTGGCTCAAAGTTCTCATTAATGTTCAATTGATACTCACAAAGTAGCGCGTGCACCTCTTGTTGTATTTTCTTAGCTCGGCTCCGAGTGATTGGTCCAGTTGGGGTTGGAGATGTAGTCGGCGCGGTCGGAGTACTTGGCAGAGTACTCGGAGATGTAGTCGGCGAGGTCGGAGTACTTGGCAGAGTACTCGGAGATGTAGTCGGCGAGGTCGGAGTACTTGGCAGAGTACTCGGCAGAGTGGTCGAAGTACTCTGTGAAGTCGTCGGGGTACTCGGCGGGGTCGCCGACACTGGTGTGGTCATATCATCCTCCCCCCCTTGAAAAAGAGTCGTCCTCGACTCGTCCAATCCAAAGAATGGAGAAAGGTCGGACACGTTGAAACTGGTACTCACTCCATAAGTACTTGGCAGATCAATCACATAGGCTGTAAAAAATTGACAATCATTGCCACCAGATTCCGGCCGCATTCCTTTGTTTTTTTGTTCAAAAAACCGGCTGTGAAAATAGTGACTTGAAAAATGGTTTCTGTAGTAGTGATACTAGTCAGGGACCCGATAGGTCCTTTAGGAGGGTTCATGCAACTGGGTTTCAATCAACTCTTATAAACCTAGTGCACAAGCAAACAATGATATAATTAAAATAAGGGTCATGCACCGAGGCTTGCCCAGATTGCAGGATCAAGGTTAGCAATGTCAGTCACTGGGTCTTGATCAACTGGTTCCTCATCCTTCAAGCTTCTATCAAATCCCAGGTCCGGCTCCACGATCACAGCGTCCATGTCAATTTGGAGAACTCGTTTTTACATGAATAGGGTTGCATACAAAGGCAGTTGTAGCAGGTCACGTATACATGCACTTAAGCACCAGCGCGCACCCAGCGGCACTGTCGTATGGTTGTAGTCCGTACAAGGCCCTAGGTCCCTGTAACAACCTAGTTTTTAATCAATGTGTTTTATCTTAAGCATCTGCTCAATGCCAACCTGGACTACCAGTTGAATCTAGTCCGACCCGTTTGATCTAAGCAATTTCACGGTCGACCAAATTTTGTCATGACTGTCTGACTTGTTTTGCCAACTCGTTCCACCACGACTAAGTCGCCCAGCTTCTATCCGACATGTTTTAGCTCATCAACTAGAATATGACCCCACCTGCAACCCGTTCCAACTGATGTGAACGTGATTCTTCTTTCTGTTCCACTCTTGATGCATCCTTGTCTTCCTCCTTGGTGAACCTGAGCAATAACAACATGTATGACTTAGGTGGCTCAAAGTTCTCATTAATGTTCAATTGATACTCACAAAGTAGCGCGTGCACCTCTTGTTGTATTTTCTTAGCTCGGCTCCGAGTGATTGGTCCAGTAGGGGTTGGAGATGTAGTCGGCGCGGTCGGAGTACTTGGCAGAGTACTCGGAGATGTAGTCGGCGAGATCGGAGTACTTGGCAGAGTACTCGGAGATGTAGTCGGCGAGGTCGGAGTACTTGGCAGAGTACTCGGCAGAGTGGTCGAAGTACTCTGTGAAGTCGTCGGGGTACTCGGCGGGGTCGCCGACACTGGTGTGGTCATATCATCCTCCCCCCCTTGAAAAAGAGTCGTCCTCGACTCGTCCAATCCAAAGAATGGAGAAAGGTCGGACACGTTGAAACTGGTACTCACTCCATAAGTACTTGGCAGATCAATCACATAGGCTGTAAAAAATTGACAATCATTGCCACCAGATTCCGACCGCATTCCTTTGTTTTTTTGTCCAAAAAAATTTATTGCCGAATATAAATACTAATTGTCGATAATAAATACCAACCTTTAACCATGGTGGAGGTGTGAAACCATCCAAATTCGGCCTCCTACACGAAAAAATTGGTGAGAAATGGCCTCTAAATTGATGAACACCCTCTCCATAAAATTCATCCAAAAATTGAAAATCAACCCACAAATGCATTGGTGGAAATGAGGTATAGCTAGAGACCAACCTTTTGGTAAGTTGGTGAGGTATATCCTTCAAAAATGGAGTCTTTTTGAGAAGAATTCGAAAAAGTGGCCGTAACAATGGTGAAAATGGTGTTTGTGTCGGGTTGGGGAAGAAGGAGGGGAGGGGAGGCAGCTGATTTATAGGTGCGCCATTTTCACAGCCGGTTTTTAAGAAAAACCGGCTGTGAAAACACATTTCCACAGTCGGCTAACGAAAACCGGCTGTGAAAATGCATTATCACAGCCGGTTTTTCTTAAAAACCGGCTGTGAAAAAAGCCTGCAAATGTCAGGGTTTGTCAGGTGAAAAACCGGCTGTGATAGGTGGTTTCCACAGCCGGTTTTTTAGCCGAACCGGCTGTGAAAACCTAGTCCTTTTCACAGCCGGTTCGGCTAAAAAACCGACTGTGAAAACCATCTATCACAGCCGGTTTTTCCTTTCCCAGCCGCAGCACTAGAAAAACCGACTGTGAAAATATTTTCTGCGCCACTTTCAAAAAACCGGCTGTGAAAATAGTGACTTGAAAAATGGTTTCTGTAGTAGTGGTCCTGCTGATCTCATTTGTATTGTCTACCATCGAACCCCATGCATCAACGCACACATGATTCCTGTCCATGTGCATGTGCGATTTCGTGCTCCCATGGAAGATGGATGACCAGTTCTAAACTTAATTGGGATGCAGAGTGACAACATATATATAGGATGAATCTAGCTTGCATTAGTTGTAATTGTGTACGCTGGCGAGCATGCATCCACGAGCAGCCATAACCGTCCATACCAAAGCAATGTACCAAGTAATCACTACTACAAAATGTGTTTACACCAGTGGGCAAGATTTTCACCGCCGGTTCGCCCCACAAGCCAGCTGGGGACGATTTTCACCCCCTGGTTCAGGACACGTACAAAGCAGGTTCATGATTAGAATTGGCGGTAATCAGCCATAGTATAAAGCCCCTACCCCTCACCTCTTCTTCTCCTGTTCTTCTCCTCAGAGCGCCGCGCACCCGTGAAGATCCACTTCCGACGCAGGTGCGCCGTTCACGTTCTCTTATCTCCTTGGGCACTGCGTTTCGCTGGGCTAGTGCTTGACTTGGCATTATATTGCTGGTGCTTGGCTTGCTGTGATTTGGAAAAAGAAAGAACAGAGAAGGGAGATAGAGAAAGAGAGAGAGAGTGTGTGAATGAGTGATTCGCTTGGCTTATCAGCCACCAGCCAGCAGTACTTCAGTCTCACAACAAATCAGCACCAGTCACCAGCCACCAGCCAGCCAGCAGTACTTCAGTCTCAAAACAAATCAGCATCAGCTACCAGCCACCAGCCAACCGAACACAGGGTGAATGAGTAGCAGCTGCTTGCATTGGGACAAGGAGCAGAGCAACGGTGTGGCCCCCAAGTGAATAGGGGGGAACAGGGCCAGCTGCGGCACTGCAGCAGCGGCCTCCTGCCCTCCTCTCGTTCAGTTTTTTCTGATAAGGGAAATTTTATTATATTCCAATGTTATTACATCGAGATGATACAATACCATGGAACAGAAATTCCCGGCCTCTGCATAACATGGATACACACAGCCAAAAATAAACAAAAAGAGAAAGAGGCACCCTAGTGACTATCAATCCGAAGACTAGACCGCCACTCATGTGCCTGGGTAAAAAACTCCTTGGCCACATGCGCCAACTGTTGAGATGCCACTGCAACCAAATCCTGCGAAGCTGGCTTCTGTAGGATAGCCCAAGTACGAAGCCAATGGATAACCGAGTAGATAACCTGCAAAGGAGAGATAATATGTTTCTTTTCAAATACCAGATCATTCCTGCCTAGCCATAGTGACCAACAA
>CM014277.1:3637471-3677808 GCA_004135705.1 Alloteropsis semialata | reverse complement strand
CTCCGCCCCTGCCTCGAGCAATAATCTTTGGTTGGTTCTCTCGATCTCAGCTACATGCATTGTTCTTGGCTTGCTGTGTGTGCAGGCATGGAATCCAAATCCATGTTTCAGCAGGCCTGTTGGGCAGCATTTTGCTGCTCCCTTCTCGCGTTCTCGGTGGCGAAGGGGAGATGCAAAGGACCAGGACTGGACGAGCAGGAAGAAGCATCTGCATCTCTCGATGTGGACCTCACCTGTTCTCGATAGATCCCTGCGACGCTCTTTGGGGTCTTCTTCGAGGTAACTCTTCATCATCTTCAATCTCCTCTTTCCGTTAACAAATGCTAATGGCCTCGAGGGGGGGGGGGCACCTGCACCCCGTGGCACGGGATGTTTTCCATAAAATAAAACATGCAAATGATGCAAGTCGTGCTGGTTATGAGGGAGCTGTTGAGTGCGGGTGAAGAGGTGGAGGCCTTGCTCACTTCCTACTCATTCACCTCATTCGACCTAGCTCTGGAGAAGTAGGGAAAGACTTGCCAGAGAGTTGTGAACCGTTGTTAGTAGGGTGGTTTGTTGGTACTCTAGTTTGGCTTGATGAGGTTGAACTCTAGTCACTCAGTCACTTTGGTTTGACCAGACTGATCTCTAGTCACTCTTACTGACTATTAACGAATTGGCAATGACTCGTATGGAATTGTAGATTATACCAGGGATCAGGGGACTACCTTGTGTGGGCGATAGACGACCTAGGTGTGCCCAAAATTCTATTTTTTTTATTTTGTTTTCTTCTCCTTTAGTTTTATTTTTATTTTTATTCCTTTGAATATTATTTTATTTTTATCCTGATTTATTATTCGATTATTTTTCTTTCTCTGCTGTTTTTCCTTTTCCTTTCCTCTCTATTTTCCTTCTATTTCTGATTTCTTCATTTTCTGGTTACCATAAGAGCATGACTGGTTAGAGAGGATGGGTTGGAGATGAGGGATATGTCCTAAAGTAGACACTATCTGCTGGTGGACCAACAAAAGATAATATATATATATATATATATATATATATATATATATATATATATATATAGAGAGAGAGAGAGAGAGAGAGAGAGAGAGAGAGTCATTTAGAGGGCTTTTCTGGAGTTGGAACCTCTAAAAAATGGTGGATCTGTTTAGGGGGTATTGCTGGAGTTGCTCTTATAATATGATACTCATGAAGTGGCATAGTTTTGACAAAATGATAACTTAGCAAAGTGTAGTTGGTTAAAAAAAGCTACTTTTGTTACTTGTCACAAAGATCAGACAATTAAACATATTTCTTTCGAATGTCATTATGCTCAAATTATGTGATTTGTTATTTTTGCGGCATTAGGTTTGGTGCAGTACTATCTAATATGTTTTGAATTGGCTATTGCGTATTGAAAAGGATTTAGAACCGCTGGTTCTACTGAGGTGACCGCTATATATTGTCATTATAGCTATTAAGCTATATAGAAATGTTGTAGTTTTGGAGAAAAATATAACTCTTTTCTAGATTGGCACATGGGCTTCACAAGGCTTGGTTGTTGCGGCATCACTACTATATGATTGGCACAAATGTAAAAGGAGTTTCCTATCCAGTGAAATAGTTGATCTCTAGTCTACAGATTAATTGTCAATTGAGTGTTTGGGCTATGGTCTTGGTCTTTGATTCTTTTTTTAGGAGTTTCCTATGCGCGCTTGCCGTAAATAGTTAACCTGATAACTAGCTCTAAGCCGTTGTTGGTTTCTGTAAAAAAAAAAAAAAAACATGTGAGACTTTCTATTAGTGCAGAAACCATGTTTGTTGAACGACTTTTGCTCACTCATTAATGTAGTTTTGTGTAAAAAAAAGTAACATAAATAACATGTGGATCCACCTATCAAGAATATCGTTTATGATGCCATAAACAAATGTCACAGGACCTACCTGCCAATGAGTCCTGCATGGGGCCACCTGCCAATGGATCTAGTGGGGCCCACCTATAGTGGGTCCTGTGAATAGTTACGCACGGGACCCATGAACAGTTTCATGTTACTAGATTTTCTCCGAAACTAGTTTTAGTACACTAAGATAGATTTTCTCCATAAAAAAAGTTATACCACGTATCCTACCACCCTTTTTGGAATATGACAATATAATCGATCGCCATATTTTGTTCTAACAAAGAAGGAAAAAAGAATCCTGAGTAGTAAATGCCATGCATAATTGCATATATATACGAATGTCGCAAATTATTTTTTTTTGGTTGACATCGGCAATGGAAACAATTAATTAATGGAGAGCATGCGAACAATCGCCAAACAATCAATTCCATATCACCTGGACGGATTATTTTCAATTGATGATTAATTGATTGGCATGCAAAATTCGCATATAAATAAACACGTAGGACAGAGCAAGTGATTTGAAACCCGCCAGCATGAAAGTGATGATGACCATGGCCTCCTCCTCCTCCTCTTATTCCATTAGCCGTGTGATGAGGGTCGTCGTCTTCCTCTTTGCGCTGATAGTAATCTCATCCAACCACAGCAAGGCCCAACAGGACGGCATCGACCCACTGCTTCCGATTTGCAAGACCGTCGGCGGTGGCAGCCGCTACTTCGGCATCGACTTCTGCATGTCGGCGCTCGGCTCCGACGGCCAGAGCCGCAAGGACGAGGGCTATCTCAACTTATCCATAGTCGCCGTCGACCTCGTGAAGACCAACGCCACCAGTACCGGTGCAAAGATCGGCGGCCTGCTCAAGAAAGCCGGCACGGACGATGCCACGAAGGAGTCCCTGCAGTCGTGCCAGGCGCTGTACAGCGGCATAGACGCTGCCTAGTGGCTTTGCTGCCTGGTTGCGCCGCCGCGATCAAGGGCGGCCAGCTCGACCCGTGCGGGCGTTAGTCTTGGAGAAAGCGGCAAGCGCGGCCAAGGAGTGCGAGGACCAGTTCCCCAAGCACAATCTGGCGTCGCCATTGACGGTCGAGGACGACTCCGCGTTCGAGTTGGCCAAGCTTGCCGTTGCCCTGCTTGGTTTCGCTGGCTAGCTGATCGATCTTAAGATGAGCACAGCGATTGGCTGAGGCGTTCACAAGGATTGATGTGTGTTTGATGCAGCTTTTTCCATGGAAATAAGATGAGCATAGCAACGCAGTTTAATTTAAAGGCACACCGCACACAGTACATTATTGTGTTGTTGCGATCTCAGTAACCTGGATTTCCACCAACGTCGCCGGTGGTGACGGCGAAGAACAACGACCCGTTCAAGCCCGCCAAGCTTTCTGTTGCGTTGGTCAGCGGTGCAGATGGTCTGTAACTCACGATGAAGTTCCACAAGAGGGAGCTTGTTGCATTGGGGAAAAAATGCATGCGTTACTGCTTCTCTTTTCCTTTCTCTTGTTTCTGTTGGGCAATCTTGTACAAGAATATATGTGGAGCAGCAACATGCCAACATATATACCGAGATAACAATAAGACAACCGAATTACAACAATCTTGTCGGAACGAAAACTTTCAGAATCAAATAGAACAAAACAGCAGATCATGAGAAGAAATATTGGCTTCATGGTATGCCTTCCTCGGGGTCGGGGTTCTCTGGTTGGGGACGAGTCAAGATGCCGGCGTGAGTGAGGAGAGACCAGATGTGCGTCAGAAACTCCCCTCCTTGCGCAAGGTGTTCGATGTGCGCCTTGGCATTGTCGGACGGGGCAATGTAGAGGATGGTCTCTGCCCAGAACTCGGCCAGCACCTTCCAGCGTTCAAACTTGTTCTCCATGCTCTCTAGCATTGTGCCAAGCTCTAGTCCTCTGGCGAAGATGGTATCTTTTATCTCTGGATTTCTCGATGGCATTCAGCAACATATCTCTGTCCCGCCTCTCGGTTCCCAGGGCTGTTTTGGCTTCACAGATCACGTGGTCAAAGACAAACTTGGTATCTGCGAAATTCCCTGGAAGCAATTCTGGGGCTTTAGACATCAGGTAAGCACAGTACTCTGATAATTTGGTTGCGACCTCTCGGTACTGATGGCCTGACAGCTGCTTCTTTTTTCCCTCTTGTGCAGATCTCACAACATCTGCCTCATCCCATAATCTGATTTTGCAGTAATCGGTTGCAATGTGCCACATAAGCATCCTCTCTGTCTGAGTCTTATTCTCCAGTGCCCATGAAAGCTGTCCAAAGACACCATTGCGCTGCAACGATGCCTTCCCGTTAGTGAGGATGGCCATCACTATTAGACTTAAGCGAGTATACAATCTCTGCTTTCATCAAGTCAGGTAACTCCACAAAGCTCACACCTTTGCTTGAAAATGGATTCCCTAGAGACAAAAAACATTGAATGAGTTTACCAATGCATGTCGTAGGTCCAGAGTAAAAGGCTTTCCTGGGGCCAAGGAATCTGGAGCCTTCTATCACGGAGTACTGCCCTATCTTGGCCTGCCAATAACCGAATCTGGGGCGCCTGCTAAGAAACACAATCAGCCTGCCAAGGGAAAATGGGATGAAGCTAAGGATCCTTCTTCTGAAAGAATGACAAGCAAGTGATACAATTGCCCAATCTGATCCCAGGTATAGTATGGACTGCAATGCTTCCACTGCAAGGAGTGTTGCAAGGATCACTGCCGTAATAGTGGTATCTTCTCTTCTGGTATTCACTTCGATGACTGGGTTATATGAATTGAGAAATGGTGATTTAAATAGCAGGAGCACTCCCAGGACAGATGTAGAAATCATCTTCAGAATGGCCATTTGAAAGAAAAAAGTCTCCATCTCAAAGATAGAAGCATACTTTGTGTAGAAGTAGTCGTAGAGGAATCCTAACTCTACCTCAATTACCCTGAATGCTTCTGTGTAGACATTTTTGCTATTCTCCAATAGCAACACTTGAAGGACAAACTGACGAGTCTCTTGGAGGCCAGCTTCAGCACAATCCATCCCAAAGAAGCGGCGCTTCAGCAAGTGAGACAAGGCAAAGGAAAGGCACACACCTTTAATCTGCGAGCTGGCGACTTTGAGAGATGAACGCATCTTCATTGCACCTCTTCCATATCATTTCTACAGTGATGGCATCTTCCTTCTCTTCAGCTTCACCTTTCAGGTTTGTTCTGTAACCACACCAGTGCACCAGGTATTTGCCAGGATCAAGCTCTTGGGAACCCAATCTTGCGTTGGCGGCCCGACGCTTCATGTAGTCAGCCACCACTTTGCTGGGTTCGGAGGAGTTGACCATCCACCCTGCAACGGCTCCGAACATATTAACAGTGATAGCAATGGGAGTCATGCAGTATACAAGGGCGATCACAGGCTGACGCCACTCTGTCAGGCCAAAGAGGTTCTTGCCAGTTTCGAGCAGGTCGACGATTATAAATGCATAGATACCATACTGGAAAACCAAAACAAACGTCGCTTCCACTGCTTGCTGTCGTCGAGGTCGTAGGCCGTGATGGAATTAGCACCTCCTGCAACCAGGAACAGGGAGAGCGCCCACACAGGATATAGCCTATTCTTGACAGGAGAGGACTGCATCAGGCCAAGGGTGTAGGTGATCAGAGGCGGTTGGAGTGTGTACACCAGCCAGAGACCCCCTTGGATGAAGAAACTATTGCTCCGCCGCCGCATGGAACCAAATATGAGCTGGAGGAACAGAAGCATGGTTGCCGCCGACATGAAAACCTCCACTCGGATTACTGTTTGCCGTGGATTGTTCCGCCAGGGGCACAGCGCCTCCTGTGCTGAGGTAATGTTGGCTGGCTGCTCAATTTGCTCCATGGACCTCATCACCCCTTTGCCAGCCATGCTTCTGAAATTCTGATCTAGGCTGCTTGGGAACTGGGAAGCTTTGTTGCTTTCAGGCACAAATAAGTTTGTGTTCTATAAATGCTACTGCCATGGTGTTTGCATCTTCAATACCAAAGCAAGAGGGGAAAAGGAGCTGAGTTCCAGCATACACGTTGGTTGAGTAGGTTACTATGATGCTCCCTAGCTAATCCCGATGAGGATGGCGTGGGATCAATCACGTGTGCACCCAAAGAATCTAGTTCTTTTCCACTAGAGGACTAAAGAATCAAGTTCTTTTTCTTTGGACAGGCAAAAGAATCAACATGCTCTTACAGCAGCAAGTCAGCCTATGATGCTTTCTTCTTTGGAACCATCAAGTTTGCCCCTTGGAAACGGATTTGGAAAAGTTGGGTTCCCTGGAGTCAAAGCAATGATTCAGTCTGTATATTCATCGTTTCACAATGCCAATGGACATGCTCAACTGCTCTCTGCAGCTGTTTCTTTTCTTCTGAAGAATACTCTGTTTCTCTACCAACCGGTTGCCCAGTGATAAGCAACGCAGCCTTGGGTGGCTGTAGTACAATCACCATGCTTAGGCCAGACAGCAAGAAAAACAATAGCCTCGTGGCATGTGGCTGCTGGACACTGCACAGCTACACAGCAAATGACGGTCTAAACAGAACCAATGTAACAATGTATGACTAAAACAAGCAAGCACCAAAGGATTAATGAAGTGAATTCAGAGGTTAGTATAGTGGATCAAAAGAGAACAGCTACTCGAGAGTCAATCATCAAAGACAACAAAATCTTTACGCTAAAGCTCATGGCTTACTTTCTAGACCATGACACCTGCATATAGGGCACATAAGTCTCTTGCCAACTTAGATATAGGTACTTTTTTTATTAAACTTAGATATAGGTACTGATGGTTAACGTTACACTCAACAGGCTAGAGCGTGAAACGAAACTAGCACATAATGAGTCTTCAGCCTTCCCTTGTAACATGTTTCAATAAAAAGCTCATCTTATGACAAAGGTGACACCAACATCAACTAGTAAAGAATCGGGAGCAAGCTCTTCAGTTACCATAGTCATGAGCTGCACTTTATCAAGCCAGTACCTGCACATTGAAGAAACGATAGAATGTAAAAAGCTTTGCTAAATGTTTTGAAGGGGAATGACAAAAAAAGAATAATATTTACAAGGATTATCAGGCAACTATCCAGGACTGTATTGTGATACTATCTCAAATGTTCGGTTGTCCACATGTAATTTCTTCATCAAAGAAATCACACTTTCCACATTCTCAAACTAAAATGGAAGTTTGTCCAACAAATGTATGCCAAATTCACAGAACTCTGTGTGTGAGCTAAAATGAGTAACCAGGACAACATAGTAAAACATATGCCAAACAGGGTGGCCGTAATAGACATGCTATAGGTACTTTAGAATTTTTAAGCAAACACGATGCATGACATACAAGAGAGCATTACATGATGAACTATTAAGCAATAACCCCATCAGCGCAGAGTATAACCAATCTGTTAGTTACTGTGTTATGTACTGCTGCAAGGAAATTCTAATTAAACAGTTGAAAGAAAATTGCTGTATTTTTAAGTTCTACTGAACTGAAACTTCAAGGAATTTCTGATGTAACTCATGAATGTCCCCAAAGGCTGGTGAAGCTTGTGACGCCACTGATGTAAGGTTTTTGCCATGGCCGTGCTTGTATCAGTGACTACTACTAATGACCTGGGTTCAGACTTAACACTAGGTCAAATAAGTAGATGCGCCAATTCAGTGTGCGTATATGTGTGAATAGAAAGAATTGAGTAGATAGGTGTGGAGAAAATTGTAATCTGAACCTATTCCTGAATCTTATTCTACCGCATCCTCTCTACCACTTTCCCTGCCTGAGCTCTCATGTGTTCTACCAGACTCTCTGTCTAACTCTATTTTATTTAATCTGAAAAATCATTCGGCTGGCTGAAGTCAGAGAAACAATTGAATTCTGTAAGCAACACCGTTAAGGGATGGGTAACAAATAAAATTTAACTCCCTCACAAGACACTTGTTCCACTTTGTTTACTGCTCTGAGAAAATGCCAATCCACAATGGGCAAATGCATGATAGTGATTAGCAACTAAATTTTGAAAAGAAAAAGAAATAGTTGATGTATAGCAGCATCACAACATCAACGTACCAACAAAACAGTAGCAAGACTTGATACAAACATTATTCATACTTGTACGAACCAAACAGTAGCAAGACTTGATAGAAACATTGTTCATACTTGTAACTTAAACTTACAAGCAAAAGACATCTCACACGTAATTATTTTTAAGTGAGCTCATTTAAAACCAAAATGCGGACAAAATTATAATGCATAAATACATACAGTAAAAGTGATTGTGAAGTTGTGAACCATGAATCTCAATAAAGTTATCCCAACAAAGATTAAAAAATTAGGATCAGTAGTTTTCTGGTGCAGTTGAACTTGTCAGCTGTCACTAAAAGCAATTAAGCAAGGCTCTTCATAAGTAGCAAAGAAGAACCATTATTTCACAAGGTAAGAACAGAGCAAGTCAGAAGTGATGATTTTAGACGCATACCAAGATTCATATAGAGAAAAGAAAATTGCTTGGAAAAGAAAAACGGAACGAACTTTAAGCTATAAAATGTGCCAATAGAGTTACTGATTTGTCATTCAGTTGGTTCAAGCCTTGGCTCCTAGCATCTGGGTGGAAATTGAGATTAAAAAAAAGCATCTGAGTGGAAATATCCATACTACAATATGCAAATTAATACCTTACAGTGCAAGTTACATATATAGCAATAGAAAAAAACTAACATTAAGCTATGCAATCCTGAAAATAGCATAAGACATCAAAACACTGTATTCAAGAGTTCACCAAGCAGCCAATTTACATATATAATTTGGGACTTGCTGTGTTCAACAAACCAATTATAGGAAGAACTATGCTTTCTGGTATACTTGCAATGTAAATGCATGCTATTACCTGGTGGATATAGATTCGTGAATGGATGGATAGTCGAAGTCCCATCATGGCTAAAAGGACTTGTTTCAAAAATCTTTTCAAACTGCATTGACTCGAGACAGACCATGAAGACACCTCTATATGTCGACACAACTATCACATTATCATCCCCATCAAGTCCAAGTACTGTTTTGTATTCTGGAAACCCCCATGATAAGAGCGAGAGAAGCTTGTCCAGTTCAATTGTTCCTCCTAGCATCCACCGAGCAACACCATCAGAGTCGGGCGTCCTCTCCCACAGTTGAGCTTTGAGGTTGGCTGACATGACCATTAAACTAAGCCCACCGCCCTTTGCTAGGGTAGTCAAGTAGAGGCCACGATGATTTGCATAGACATCCCCTGGCAGTGGCACCTTTATCACAGCTAGGTTCTGGCTACCCAAATCAAATTCAAGGATGTGAAGCTGACTGCCAAAGCCAAATAGAATCCAGTAGAGGGAATTCCCAACCAGGACATTCCGATATCCAACAATGAAGCCAGATTCAGACTGGACCGCTGTGGAGACGACATCACCCCATACACCGGTCTCTGACGAGTAGACGCAGGCATGTGCACGGCGGCGACCGTCCCACGCCAAAGCCACCTTAAAAGGGCCCTTGTCGCCGGAGGCACAGACTACCGCCCCTTGCACATAGCCGAACCTGCTCCAGCTAGGATCCGAGAAGTGCGGAACGCCTATGAGGTGGTGCTTGCCTGCGACGGGGTTCCACACCAGCACCTGGTGGAGGCCGTAGCCGTAGTCGTGGCGAAACCTGTTGATGAGGAGCACACGGCCGTGGCGGCAGCCTTGGAATGTCCAGGTGTACTCATCGCCGCCGCCTTCGCGGCGCACGGGCACGGAGAAGCGCTCGGGCGGGATGGAGCCCCGCGGATCCGAGATGAAGCTGAAGGAGATATCTTCGTTTCCTGGTTGGGGGCGTGGTAAGGAAGACGCCGAGGGGCTTCCAGTGATGCGCGCGGAAGCGGCGGAGGAAGTCGGGGTCGGTGACGAGGCGGCGCCAGCGGGTGCAGACGAGGGACGCGCGGGGGAGCGAGGACGGCAGCGCGGGGAGGCGGAGAAGGATCTCGGAGAGGAGGTCGTCGACGTCGATCGGAGAAGCCGGGCTGCCCATCTCGTCCTGTGTTGCTTGGGAAGGCCGACGATTGTTCCTGTTGCCGGCGACGGGGCAGTACAGGGGCGGCGGCGGTTGAGGCTGAGGAGGAACTTTTTTTTTTTTCTTTCGGAGATACTCCAAGTTGCTCTTTTTTTAACGCAAGGAGAACTTCGAGTTGAGTCCATCTTGGGCTGATGATGATTCTTCCTGGGCTGGGCTGACGGCTGACTAGTTTTTTTTTTGATAAAAAGTACCCATCACCATTAAACTGAGACGGAAACGTACAACGACGAGTACACAAA
The DNA here is from genome assembly GCA_004135705.1 of Alloteropsis semialata. Taxonomy (NCBI): domain Eukaryota; kingdom Viridiplantae; phylum Streptophyta; class Magnoliopsida; order Poales; family Poaceae; genus Alloteropsis; species Alloteropsis semialata. The sequence goes on along the minus strand of CM014277.1, from coordinate 3,667,596 downwards.
CGAGTACATACGCAAAGGATACAGGTAGGGCATCAGTACATGCCAACTATCATAGAGGACCCTAGAAAAAAAAGAGAATTACAGATAGATCCCTTTCTCCCTCTGTGAACACCACAAACGCCAGCCATCCGAATCCACCGAAGGAGGAAGACGACGACCAGCTTCGCCACTGGATCAAGCATAGCTCCATCGCCCAAAGGCTTTGAGAGAAGCCGCAGTAGCATCTCGCCCCTAGAGACGAGAACGAACAAACCCACAAGCCATCGGAAGATAGCGAAGAAGACGAGCAGATCCACTCCCCAGCACACCACAAACCCAGCAGACGCCCTCCTACATACCTTGCAACACACTGTCGGCACCGTAGCAGAAGACCGCCAAGGCACCAGACAGGACCATACTCCTGTACAAGATCCACCAAGAATCGATGCCCCAAGCAAGACATCAGATCCAGTGGAAACCAGCCTCACAAACCTCTCGCTGGCACCGGAGCAAGCACCACCGAAACGAGGATGAATATGCAATATAGCTGGTGGTCTTTTCGGGGCTTAAGAAGAGGTGGCAGGGCCGTCGATGGCCATGTGCGAGGTGGGCAGCCGCACAGGGCCCCCAAATAAATGGGGCCTCAAACTGCTAATATGCTATTAACTTAGCCATAATTACCGAGGGGGGAAAAGGCCCATGCATGCCTTTTCGTCTGGCTGTTGGATCGCGCAGCCTTGCCCGTTGTTTAGTTAATTTTAGTGTTTGATTAGTTTTCTATAATAGGCTAATTGCCCCCATATTAACTAAACAACGGGCAAGGCTGCGCGATCCAACAGCTGTAAGTAATGTCATGTAGACCAATTGCGAAATTTCTGATGACATAAATTTCCTCAATTGCTCATTCGAATTTCTTCGATCTTATATTTATTGCAAACAGAATTTTGTTAACCATCATGAGCTCATGAAAGGAGTCTTTCTAAATTTAAGTTGTTGAATCGTGATGGTCTACTTTTTTTCTTATTATTTGAAATATTTTTAAATATTGTATGAAATAGCACATACTGAAATTATGACTTACAAAAATATGTGAAAGCATGCCCTACTATTTAGGCTAATGAGTTTTTTTAAAAAAAATTTAGGGCCTCATTTTTTATTTCGCTCCGAGGCCCAAAATTCCTGGAGACGGCCATGAGAGGTGGCGTACTGGCATGGGCTGATATGCATCAAAAACACTTCTCACATCCGAATAAGATATTGCATAGGCTAGGATAACCTTTCTATTTGTAGGAATCGATCTGATGAGGGCCTGTTTAGATGGATGGGAAAAAACAGTAAAACGTCCCATCCAACTATTCATCGAAGGGAATCTTTCATGCATGGAGTATTAAACGTGTATTAATGACAAAACCCATTTCATAACCCCCCGATAACTTTTCGAGACGAATCTAATGAGCCTAATTTGGCCATGATTAGACAACGTCGTGCTACAGTAAACAATCTCTAATGATGGATTAATTAGGCTTAATAGATTCGTCTCGCGATTTCCCGTCCAACCGTGTATTTAGTTTTATAATTAGATCATGTTTAGTTCTCCTAATCTTCAATTTACAATTGCTACAGTAAATGTCAACTTTCATTCTATCCAACTAAACAGGCCCTGATTGACCCACTGAAGACGTCAGATGAGCATGAGCCATCAGTGCTTGTGCTATGCGTGAGCAGAGCATTCACTGGACCAAAGCGTGTGCTCTGTTTCAGTTTTTCTGAAGAAAGGCTTTGCTTCTCGACCAACTAGTTAAAAGCCTTGGTTGGCCAGAATGAGATGCAACCGTACAATCACCATGATGCACCAAGTTTGAGCTAGACAGCAAGCATCCAAGCAAACAATAGCCTTGTGGCATGTGCCTGCTGGGACACTTCACAGCTACACTAACGGGCTCACCAGCACCAACGTAACAATCTAGGAGTAAAACCAAGCAACAACAGGGGATTAACAATGCGAATCCGGTGATTAACATAGTGGATCCAAAGCCAACGGCTACTCAAGCAAATTCAACTGCGCTTCATGGAGGGCACAGACAACAAACTAGCACATAATAAGTGTCCTACCAACTAGACATACATAGGCACTGATGGTTACACTCAACAAAGCCAGAAAGTGAAACCAAACTAGCAAATAATCAGTCAGCAACCTTCCCTTGCAACACGTTCCGTCAAAAGGCTTGTCTTATGCCAAGGGAGACACCGAGATCAACTAGTGAAGAATTGGGACCAAACTCTTCCCAGCCTTCCTTTGCACATTTGCCACCAGCTCCCTCTCTCCATCCCTTTCCTGTTAATGGAGTTGGTACCAATTCTCAAGACACGATTTCTAGCAGTTGTTAATGATGACTCTAAAGTTGTGATTCTGTTCACCAGAGAGTTCTTCTCATCATCAAGTAAGAAGGCATCGATCTCCACAAAATTCACACTGTCACCATCAATCAAAGTTTCTTTGAATGAATGCAATGCGGTAAAAAGGACAGGGGAAGTTTCTTCTGTGCTTATAGGACCATCTTCAGAAATGTCTCCTGTGACTCCAGTTTCCAAATTCTGCTATGGCATAAAGAGAATTCATTATAAGCAATGATCTAGGCTTTTGCATAGACAAATTTCTGCAGGGAAATAGATTCTAATGATAATAATACATACCAATTTGTTAAGCGTTTACAGAAGCAATGAAACTGAATAATATATCTTTGTATGCACTACTGTCATCTCATATTGGTTAGCATTGTAAAGTAAGTGGACAAAAAAGTCTAGCCCCAAATAACGACAATACATCACTTTACATCCTTATGTATCATATAATCTGAACAAACCCTCTTGCTATCATATACTATTGAGCTCATCTGCTATGAGTTATGAAACCAGACATGTTACTTCATCTAAACCTGAAAGCCAATGGCAGATTTTAACAACAATATAATAATCCAATGCTCTCATGTAATGCAAACCACGGACAATCTAGGGACAAAACATAATTTATCTACATCTTGCAAACATAAGCATGGGCTGACCTTGTTGTGTATCAAAGAAGATGGCCAGGTGGTCATGATGTAGGGATCAACTGGACAGTGCCAACGAATGCTTTCCTTATGAAGCAAATTCACCTCGGCTGTTTCCAGGCAGAAGGACAGGAACCACTGAGAAGATTGCGATTCCCAGTAATAAACCCAGTAATAAACAGACAGGTACACAAAGCCATTGGTAACCATCATAAGCTCCACTTCAACATTATCCACTTGTGAACGCTCAGTGAGCTCCTTGAGAATTGTGTGCAATGAAAACATCTTGTGCAGCATAAACCTCTCTACGCCGTCGTCAGCTGTCCAGAGCCAAACTGAAATATTGCATTCATTTACATGTACGATACAGAGCCTCTCATCCCTGGTCTGACCAATCAAAAAGCTTGAGAATGGCAATCTCAAGGGCGGCGGCAAATCTATTCTGGAGAACTGAAATGTCGCAGTGCTGAGCGTGAGGATGCATCCCTTATTTGTATGCGCCCAACAGACGAACCCACTGACAACAATACCAATGGTGAACGTGTCGCCCTCAAGCAGCAGCGTCCCCGTCTCCGGTAAGATCTGCCACTCCATGGTGTGAGATGAGAAGACGGCCACGCGCGCCCACGCCCATGAGCGTTCGTGGTGGACACAGACCACACGGGAGGGCCGTTGTTCCTCCGCGTCGGGGGAGAGCGTGTGGAACTCAAGGTAGGTGTCATTGTCAACATTGTCGGGATTGGGGTAGATTTTCAGTGATTGCGAGTGCGGGCTATAGGAAGCGCATTGCTCTGTGGTTCGGTTGACAAAGCAGACATACCCGTAGATGTAGGGAACCGCGGAATCTTTATCGGCTTCTGTATGCCACTCGGAGGCGTCGTCGTCTTGGAATAAATTGGTGAAGGTGCGGTCGAAGCCACCCTTGCCTCCAGATGCAGGGACGAAGGCTTTCATGTAGGGCACGAGGAAAAGGGCGAGAAGCGGCGGCGCGTGGAGCTCGCGGAAGTGGCGGCGGAAGGCGGGGGAGGAGCGGACGGCGCGGAGGAAGGCGCGGCAGCTAAAAGCCGCGCGGGCGAGGCTCATGACGGCAGGAAGGCGCAGGAATATCTCGCGGATAAGGTCATCGTTGAGCGCGCTAATGGTGGTGGGAGCGGGCGGCGACGGCGGCGGCGGCGGCGGCGGCGAGGCCATGGCTGTGAGCTTGTGAAGTGGCGGCCGTGGGGGTTGGGGAATGGAATGGACGACGCGTAAAAGGAAGAAGGAACGAACGGAACCCGCAGGGCACAGGCCGGCCCATGGTATAAGGCCCATCTACTTTACGATATGTTCTTTTTTTTTTTTTAGGACAAAGTCCATTTGACCTCCCTCAACTATGCTCAAAGTCTAGATTTTCCTTCCTAAACTCCAAAACCGGATAACCCATATCCCTCTACTTTCCAAACCGTTCATTTAACCTCCCTGTCCGGTTATAAGCGGTTTCCAATTTTATCTTTTTGAATTAAAAATAAATCTAGTAAATACCTAATAGCCACGAAAAATATCCCTAAGCTTCAAGAAATTCTAAGAACAATCATAGAGATAGATTGACACATGATAAACCTCAAATAATATATTTCAATCTCATAAATATATATGTAGAATCTTCCAAAATTGTATTTAGCTCAAGTAAAATAAAAAAAATTTTCAACTTTTGTTTGGAAAACTACAACAATATTTTAATTCATGTCTAAAAACAATAGAAACTTTTCATAATATAAATATGAGATGTAGCCATCATAAATATAATATAGATTAATATTGAATACAATTAGACATAGATGTTAGCTTCATCTCATGTTTTTATTGCAGAAAGTACTCGAGATGCAATTAGACATAGATTAGAATATTTTAATATTATTTTTATATTTATAATTCTAGTTTTGCTAGAGCTAAGGCCTTGTTTAGATACGGTTGAATCGATTGAATTCAATGATTGAGGGTGCATTGAGAATTGAAAAAGTAGAGAGAGGGTACGTAGTTCAATGCGTTGCTTTTGATTGAATTGGTGCAATTTCGCGAATCTAAACAGGGCCTAAATCTAAATCTAGAAGATTTTATTGATATTTCACTAGTTTCAAATATTTTATTTTGGTTTATTGTGTCCTAATCCGTATCTAGGATTTTTCTCAGAATTTTTAGAAGTTTAGAGATATTTTTCGTGGTTTAGTAACCTCATTAGGTATTTACTAGATTTATTTTTCATTGAAAAAGACAAAACCATTTTTGAAAACCGCTTATAACCGGGTCTGGGAGGTTAAGTGAACAGTTTTTAAAGTTGAGAGAGGTAGGTTACTCGGTTTTGGAGTTTACGAAGAAAATCTGGACTTTGCGTATAGTTGAGGGAGGTATAATGGACTTTTTTCTTTTTTTTTTATGTGTTTCGGAGAATCGTCGCCACTTTGGAGCCTTGCACACTACCTGCGGACCTGCCTTGGATGGTTACGTCTATTGTTTCAGACAACGATTTTGGATTTTGGCTAACAAGAAGTTCGATTTGCTTGTCCGCAGCGTCAAACAAAAAGAATCATAAGTAGTATAACACCTCTGGGGAGCCTTTAGAGGCTCAGCATCTTAGACTGTTTGCAGCGGTACCCTGAAAACAGTCCTGAGCCTCTAATGTACCGGTTTTCAACCAAAAAAAGTAGCTGCAACGACGTCCTGTAAAAGACCCTCTAATCTACAGGTCCGCCGCTACCTCCCCAAAATTTGGGGGAGTCCATCTCCTCCGCCAAATCGCTGCTTCCTCCTCTGCCGCTCCCTCCCCTCCCCTCCCTCTCCTCACTCGATGGTCCACTCGATGGTCCACCCGCCGCACTCGATGATGGGCCACGGCGCGGGCGGGCACGGGTGCACGGGCGCGTGTGCCGTCGGAGCCGAGCTCGACGAGCGCCGCCGCCGGCCGCCACCAGGTCCTCTCCACCCCTCTCCGCTGCCTCTTCCTCTGCCCNCCGCGGGGGCACCTCCTCCACGCGACCTCCGACCCCTACGCCGCCGTGGTGGTGCCGGGGCCCCACGAGACGACGCTCGCGCGCACCTACGTCTTCCGCAACGCCGAGGCGCCGAGGTGGGAGGCCAGCTTCCTCATCCCGCTTGCCGAGGCGCCGTCGTTCCTCCTCGATTGCGCGCGGGCCAAGAAGCTGTCGTACGCCGCGGCCTGGAACGCCGGCACCACGGCGGGCGCGTTCGCCCCTTCCCTCGCCTCTCCCGCCGTCGCGGGTCCGCGAACGAGAGGCTGGGCCCCGCCACGGCGCGCACGGCCTCCGACGCGTCGAACCGGAACACGCCCTCCTCAAGCACGCGCGCCCACACCACCTCCCCCGCTGCCGCCTCCATCGCCGTTCCTTCCGCCGCCCCTGCGGGCGGGGTCCCGCCGCAGCAGTACCTGCAGCAGGCGAAGCCAAGCGTCGCGCAGATCAGGGGCGGGGGCACCTGGGAAGGGGTCGGGGTCGCCGTGGCCCTCCGCCGCCGCCGCCTGGAGACTCGCGCGGCTGGATGCGGGTCGGCGTGGCGAGCATGGCCTCTTGTAGGAGAGCGGAGAGCCGGCCGGCCGGGCTTGCTTGCGTGGATCGGGATTTGTTTAATGCGAGGGGCCAGGGGCCGGACGCCGGTGGTCTCTGGGCTCGGCGAGGAGCTCGATGTCCGCTCGCTTGGCTCGACGCGCGGCTCGGGCATGCGGAGTGCGATTTGGAGGGTAGTTTAGCAGCTACCGTTGCAACATGAGATAGATTTAGAGGATCAAATATTTTAGAGGGCATTGGAAAATTACTTTAGAGGATCAAATATAGAGGACACCGTTGCAGTTAGTCTTAGCGCATATGCACCGTGTAGTTTGTATTTACACAATTCATGATACCATGTTGTTTGTTAAAAAAACTAAATCAATTAATTATTGAGGGTGTTGTATCTATAATAAAGCCAGTCTGAGTGTATGGTATTGTTAAGACTGGGAACTAGGTAACCGTTTCTGTTAGGTGTCATGGATTTATGGGAATAAAACTCCTCTCTTATCGGATAAAACTCTCTATTTTCACTTATTGCCAAGTCACAAAAAACCTGATATGACATTAAACATAATTCATGAAACCCTATTAAAGATGGCCTAATAGGCCCAGACTATTATAGACTCATATAATGTATACACGATTTTCTCCTTTTAGATGTTGATGGTTGAGTCTAAGTTTCTCTCTCCTTGACCTCACACCACATTAGCAAAAATTCGTGGCACTCAATAAATGTGTATGATGCCGTGCACTAGAATTAGCCTAATTGTTCCATATACGTTGTATCTATGACAATTGATGTATAGTTTTTGCATAGTTTTCTAATTTAGATATCAAGCACAGGCAATGCCATCATAAGGATATGGCCTTGTTATCTCTTTTTTAGGTCTAGTTATATAAAAAAATCTATCTAGCATTTATTTAATGTGCATGGTACATTCCTAGTAGACTAGGGCCCTGTTTGATTCTCTAGCATCTAGCATTGCTAGAAGGGAATCTTTCTTGCATGGAGTACTAAATAAAGTCTATTTGCAAAACCTCTTCACGGATGAGCGTAACTTTTCGAGACGAATCTAATGAGCCTAATTAATCGATGATTGGCTACATTGATGCTACAGTAACCATTCTCTAATCATCCTCTAATCATACGGTCAAAGGTCTCATTAGATTCTTCAGGGTTCCTAGTGCAGGGGTTCTGGAGTTAGTTTTGTAAAATACCTTTATTTAATACTTTTAATTAGTGATCAAAGTTGTGAACAGTTTCTAGCGCTGGAAAACCAAACGGGGCCCTAATAAGGGGGGCTACAATGCTACACGTGGCTATGGCCCTGTTTAGTTCGCTCTATTCGATTGAATTCACGCTCTGTTTTACGCATTGAACAACGTGCCCTCTCTCTACTTTTTCGATTCCCAATGCATTTTTCTACAGTGCATTCGATCGAATTCGCGCGAACTAAACAAGGCCTATGTTACTCCTTGGTTGCCAGACAAGTGGTCAACAGCTTCTGCCATGTGTTACGTTTTTTTATTGAAAATATTTATTGTTTATAAGAATGTGTGCACATAAATGAGAGCTAATAAATTGTGTCAATAATTCGACTGGAGGACTGACTCAAGGCCAAGCCATTTTCTGTATAAATTCTTATGCGCCATTCATCCGCATCTGACGCAACATTTGCTAAGAAGGAAAAGGAATCCGCCACGAAAATGGCCATGGAAGCCATCGCCACCTCTCGCTTTAGCAGTGCGAGTGCAATCTTGCTCTATGCTCTCTTCTTTGCCGGCACTCACGCCGAGCCGACGGAGGTGGTAACCTCTGAAGTCCCAAGCATACTGCCAGTGTGCAAGACAGTCGGCGGCGGCAGCATGTTCTTCGACGTCCAATTCTGTGTGAAGGCACTCGACTCCGATGGCCGGAGCGCCAACGCCGGCATGAACTACAGGGCCTACGCCGCCATCGCCGCCGACCTCCTCACGGCCAACGCCACCAGCACAACGACCAAGATCGACGGCCTGCTCGGGGAGGGCGCCGGCGGCGGAAAAGGCGATGAGGCCACGACGCGCTGCCTCCGGTCGTGCCGAGCGCTGTACGGCGGCGTGGTGCAGAGGCAGCCCGGCTGCGCAGCCGCCGTCAGGGACAAGAGGGACGGCGATGCTAGGGGGTGCCTGGAGACAGCTGCGAGCGCGGCCAAGGAGTGCGAGGAGGGGTTCGGCAAGAGCAAGGTAGCGTCGCCGGTGACGGGGGAGAACGACGGCGCGTTCAAACTCGCCAAGCTCGCCGTCGGGCTGCTCAGCAGGGCTTACTAATTACTACAGTACTGAATAGCTTCTTCGCATTCTTAATTAGAAAGTTAGAAGGGCGAGCATGTTGCATTTTGTTTTCTGAAGAATGTGTAGAAGCTGTACTGGTAATGAGGTAGTCTGGATCTGCTCTTTTCGAATAATAAAATAAAATGGGTAAAACAGAGGAAATATGGCATGATCTGACATGAGAAAGCAAATCAGTGAACAGCAAACCAACCTCATGTGATTTTTATTTAGTATATATCAGCGTCGTGTTACACTATACAAAGCTTTATCAATATGCTAACAACAACTCCCTCTTGCTGGCATTTGCGTATCATACTGATACCACACATTGTAATTGTATATCATCCCCCGTGCATCTGTCACCAGCCTTTGCCTTTGTATGGGCATCATCGCTACTAGTATTTCACATCTCCGCCACAAGCTTGGAAGCCAGGGCGAGATCGAACGAAGAGAAGGAGTGAGGAGCCAGCGTGACCTGCATCTGCTCTGCAGCGTTACTCAGCTGGCTTTTGACCGGCGCGACCTGCATAATTGTTCACAAGCAAGCTTGGGTTCAGAAAAAGTTTTAACTTAAAAACATCGAGACTCTTCATCTTTCAGAAATAAACACATTGCAACAGATTTGATCTGATCATCAGTACACAAGAGGGAGAAACAAATGGATATATTACCTTGTTTGGGTTACTGAAGGAGTTTTCATCCATCACATTAGTAGATGTAAGAACAGTGGCGGTTGATCCCAGCGCATTAACACTGGCCTGAAGTCCACTTGTGGAGATTGTGAGGGTAACAGCATCAGACCCAAAGTTTACAACCTGCACCAAAGCTTCTTGAGATCACATATTTGTAATCCTTCAGGTGCAGGCTTAGGATGGATGCGATAAGTTCCACTTGCCTTTACTCTTAGGAAGCTACTCTCTGAATCTTGCCAAGTAATTGCAGATGCCGCCAGAGAACCAGAGTAGCTGGAACTGATTGTAATTGGATGAATCATAGCGCCACTGGACTCGCGGAAAAGCGTCTGCATCCAGTAACTAGGAGTTCCATAATGTTGCCACGAGTTAAAGACAATAGCATCTGGGTTCCACCTGATTGTTTTATTCAAACAGAATAATCGCAGATGTTAGATCAACAAGGGCATGAGAAACAAATAAAGGTTAGAACCATGAATACTGACGTTTGATCATTGTCATTCACGAACAGTGGAGCGTAACTTGCCATCTGAACAATGTCACTGCAAGAACCAGTAAAATATCATATTGGTAGTAGAACTAGAGTAGGAAGAAGTCTGCCATGGTTAATCGATAAACCAAGACAACATCCAATATTTATCCAAGAAAACTCAGATCTGATTGTCAAGCAACTCTCAGCCAAAAATAAATAAATAAAGGACAGCTCACCTATTCTTTTCCAGTCCAGTCAGGAAAGCAGCTTCTGCCAATGAAGCAAGAAGACTTCCTCTACCTGCATCGCTTCTCCATACAGCATACTCACTCACAAAAGCCTGCATTTCGATCATATTCAGAAACATTTTTACTGTCTAAACTCGAACCACAATATGGTGATACCAAAGGGCATTTATGATGATGTAAATAAGCAAGAGAATAAATCAAGTTCTTGAGAATCTCCAGAACATGGAAGTAAAATCACACATCCCAGGACACATCACGCAAGCTCCGATTATATATTTCATTGTTGCTCTTAGAATCAGAACACCTCTCGCAAGGGTTTTGCATGGCAACAAAGGACCTATTTCATACTACCATAAGAACCTCCGAAGAGAGATACCAAGGAAGTCCCCAATCAATGTAAATGATTGGCCATCAAAGAGGGCTGTATCACGAGAATCTTCCTAGTGAAATTGAGATTTACCTTGGGTCCACTACGAGATGTTCTATCAAATGTGCTCCTCATGTTAAACAAAGTCTTTGAATCGGTGTAGACCTAGAAAAAGAAGCAATATTGAAATTTAAGAGAAGGTAAAATTGACCTTCACAATGAATGATTAAATAAATAGACCCACATAATCAAGCCACAGAAAAATGGATAAATAGACTTGGGAGCAAGAACTTTACATGGAAGTCATATAAATCAGCAGGATGATCAAGGGGTTTAGATGAACCATCACAATTCGAAATCATTTGAATGTCTGGATAGGCCTGTCTTATAGCATTGTAAAACTTGAGGTAATTACCTGTCCAACAGAAATAGAGAATATCATGCCATGCAACTAAAAGTATGTTTTATATATACAAACAGATTGTAGGTTAAGTATTTCTCTTATCGACTATCACTAGGAGTTACGTTCAACTTAATTAAGTTTCTTTGCTAGTAAGGGACATTGAGTAGCCAAGCCCATTTTGACTTAAACTCTACAAAGGATACAAGGATGTAGTTGATAAACTTACCACGGTAAAATTTCTTCCCACAATCTTCATTTCCAATCGCAACATATTTCACTGGGAATGGTTCAGGGTGCCCCATTGCAGCCCTAACAGAGCCCCATGTTGAATCTGCACTCCCCCTTGCAAATTCTAAACTGTCCAATACATCCTGAAGAAAAACAAACAGTTGCATTGAAATTGAGCTACAATGATGAGTATAAGAACCACCTTAAGTCTATAGGAAATATAACTATATAAGGTATCTTATTGAGTTAACATTCACATAAAAGGAAGAAGTTAGTCTGTGAGCAATCTTTGTAAATGTGAATATAAAACTCAAGCCAAGGATCATCTCTGCATGTGAACTGCCTCAATAAAAAGTAAAGGACCAAGCTCATTATCGTATCTTTTTTCAGCATTCATGAATAAGAGAATAACTTCAGCATTCTTCAAAAACTGATCATATGTAACTATATTCATTGTGATCTGAGCAATAATTTTTTCATCTTTTGATATCCTTTCTATCTCACAAAAAAAAAGAAAGGAACTGCAATTATTCAGATACACAATGGTAATTTGCACCATTGCTGAGGATGTGCAATGTGTTAAAAAAAACTGGAGACTTTTATATCACTATACAAGATTGTTCAGTATGCTAGAAACATAACTATGGAGCATACCTTTACAAATGGAGCAATAGCAGCAGTATCAACTTCATCGTTGTGGCTAACTCCTGAGTTTTATCAGCGGACTTTCGATCAGTTTAGAAGGCCAGCAGTGATCAAAGATTTAACTAATCAGAAAACAATTACCATTGTTGAATACCCAGATTGGGGCAGCACCCAGGTCCTCCGCAAGCTTTGATGTAGATTTCAATGTTACTTGTTAGACGGGCGACGATAGGAAAGGACAGGTGAATCGAAGCAGTGTAAACTGGTACCTGAAGAAATTCATAATATCCAAGGCCATCATCAGTCCAGTAATGCCAAACATCTCCGAAGTGTCCAGGCCTCTCTTCCCATGGGCCAATAGATTCTCTCCACCTGAATGCATTTCTTAACCAATCACCTTCTACAAAGCAGCCTCCTGTAATAGGTGTATGGAATCTAGTCAATTATCTCAACATGTATGAACATATAACAATGTATCATATATGTCCAAAAATCAAGAACCTGATTTCCAATCAGAAAAAATGGAGCGTACCAGGAAATCTCAAGAAGCGTGGTTTCAAATCCAGAAGCATGGATATAAGTTCTGTACGAAAACCATGTCCCTAGGTGCGCAGAAAAGCATTGTTGATAAATATTCAGATAAACTATTGCACAGTGATTATGACCATATGCCACAAACAGGTCAATTTCTTTTCCATGATTATGACAAGATTAATAAATCTGAAGATATTAAGTATACTAAACATATGAACCAACATATAAATTCAGCCAAACAGTGTATCCATTAGAAATATTTATTTGGTGGTATCATTCATAAAATAAACCAAAACAGTGAACTGGGTGCTAGAGCTACACTATGCTTCTTTCGAGGCAAAGGGTTATAAGTGGCCAGTAGCACGGATTGCAGGATGACGAAGTGCAGATCCTAACAGAAATGTTGCAGTCAAGCAGAGCACACTTGGCACATGATTGAGGTACCCAGCCCAATGTTTCAATGGAAATGAGACATGATTATTTAATTACTGAAAAGGGAAGTCTTGACCTGCCTTGTTTTTTTTAAGGGGAGATAGTTTACGGCTAGGTGGAATTAATTAACTGGTGATTCATACTTAGAGGTTCGCTAGTAATCTATATTTATGATTCATATTTTATAAGGTTTTTCTTGGCCTTATTTGAGTCTTTCACTATAAGGTCTAGAATAATACTACAATATACCTTGTATGTGTCTTCAGGCATGAGTGATACTTGATCAAACCACACAACTCCTTTCTTGTTAGTCGTTATTTGAAGCCTTGAGGTTCTGTTGGTTCCTTTAGCAACCAACTTCTGCTCCAGTTTTGTCCAATTTGATGTACCAGAAACTCTGTAGCAAAGCAACCCTTTCAGCTATTGTGGATAACCAAATATTTTCCTTGATCCTCTACCAATATTGTGAGAAAAGATACTCACGTTATTGTAGCTGAAGCCAGGTATTGCAACCCATCAGAGCTTGTCAGTGAAACTGTCAAGTCTGTTGTTTCTGGTGACTTAACATACATAACAAGATTGTAGGCCTTTCCGTCTTCTATATTCTGTAAGACGAAATAAAATAGTGGAAAAGGTTCTGAATAACATCAGAACATGAAAGGTAACACTGCTAGAACAATCCTGAGAAAATTGCACGGAGCTCTGATGCTCGTAATTGTTAACACTAGTCCTACAGTTACTGTTGTTGCTGCAATCAGGAATTGGCATCACTAGTTACTTACAGCAAAAACCAAATCACAGAGCATAACTACATTAGGCTACAACAGCATCATACAAATTATCGACATCACTAGTTACTTACAGCAAAAACCAAATCACAGAGCATAACTACATTAGGCTACAACAGCATCATACAAATTATTGACATTAGCTAAATAGTTTTGATGAAACTATCCATTTCTCATACTGATATTAACATGCAATATATGATAAAGTCATACCATGCCCCAGAATCCCGGGTTGTAAATACCAACACCACCAGTAGGACAGTCATCACAGAGGACCTCCATCCTCAGAGCAACAATGTTTCGACTGAAACATGATGTACGATCAGTCGCCACAAATACGGAGGAGTCATCTCCAATGATGGACCATGGGTCAATATTTGATGGCGTATGTGGGCCTCCAGCTTCAAAACCTGAAGCATAAATCCAGAAGCTGTTTATGGCTCTATGCTAAACCACGAATTTGAACGTCAACAATTGACAGCAGTGTCGTCTGAGAAAACAACCGATTATGTTCTTCCAAGCTCATGATCAAAACAAACTCTGTGTTATTGTTTTAAAGAAGCACAGTATGCTCAGAATTATCATGGTTTGATAAAAGAAATGTTCTGGGAAAACAGATTTGAGTTAAACAGACACTGTGGCAGATTACCACCTTGAAGCTATTAAACTTGAATAATTCTTCTGCATTTCATTTGCAGAAAAATAAGCAGGACTCGCCGCTTTGCAGAGAGTTCATTCAAAAAGGTACATGGTACGATCAAGAATAACCGAGTTACCTCTGTTACTAACAAGCTCTGCCCATAATCCACCGGCTCCTGCATGATTGATTTCCTACAGCATAGGCGAGCTAGTTATTGTAAGAACAGAGTGGGCATGGAGTATATTTGGATTATTCTGTATATGTGGTAAAACATGAGAAGCCCAACAAACTGGCCTCACCTCGAAAAATATCCCAAATAGTGTTTCAGGGATCTTTCGTGCAAGCTGCGGATTGGCATCAACCTTGAGGGTTGCTGTCTGGGTGGCCACTAGTTCTGATGCCAGACATCTGCAGCCCAGGCAGAACAGAAGCAAGAGGCAGAAGATTGTAGTAGAGCACGCTTCCTTGAAACCCATAGGCTTCAACTTGTAAGAACTAATGCAATGAGGGTGTCTGTTGGGAGATAGAGAAGACAGTATCAAGACAAGTCAGTTGAGTTAGTCTGAAACTGAAGCTACTGCAAAACGGCATCTCCATTTTTCAGAGAACTGAAGTAGCATTAGAATAATCAAAAGGCAAACACATGGCAGTGGTACATATAGAGAAGAACGGAGACTTGTTTGAAACAATGTATATATAAGCTAGACTACTTCATTGTCATCTGTACAGTGGAAATCAGAAATTCGCTTTCACTTGGTTGATCTCACAAGCACATAGAAATTCGCTTTCAACTAAAGCAGGATACTTCTTTCTTAAAAGAAAAAAAAAGAACACACGCAGATTTCCATCAGTTCTTCTCTATTGGGCAATTCCATCAAACACCTCGCCCGCACAAGCACGAGCTCAAATTCGGACCAAAAGAACTGAAAAATAAGTATCAACGGAGCAGGTAGGTGAACAAAAGATGGGATTTCTCACCATGCATCCAGCATCCAACACCTCCACAGGAAGAAGAGGCGAACTCCCCGGCTGCAAGTACAGGACAGGGGCGCGTGCGCTTAAGTAGAGGAACACGAAGCAGTGGCTTTGAAGGGAAGTGTGCCTACGGACTAGGGAAGCCACGCAAGGGGTGTGGTGGTGGAGACCTCCGCGGTTCAGATGCCCATCGGTCGGGTGCCGGAGACGGCGGCCGTCAGGGCGCGCCGCGGCGGTCAGTTGCTTGCCTGAGCGGGCTTCGTTCGGCGGCGGTTTGGCGGCGCGCGGCCGCCGACACGTGGGCCCGGCGAGCGGCGCTGTCGCCTTATCCGCGTCATTTTTCGGATTTTATTTCTGCCGGCGGATTAATCATGGAGAAGAAGGGTCCTTGGAGCTTTGCAGAGTGGCTGTGGCTCGGCTCGCTCTGAGTCGTTGTCTAAGCGAGCTGGCTCTCGGCTCGATAAGTTAACGAGCTAAAGAGCTTTTTTTTTTGGGGGGTGCAAAACGAGCTAAAGAGCTGAGCTCGGCTCAACTCGTTTAAAGGCCGAACTGGCTTGTTTCAGCTTGAGAGAACACAAACAGCAGCAAATGGAATCAAATCGAATGCAGAAAAAAAAACTCTCCAGCTCGCAACATCAGGGAGAGAAACATATGAGAAAGTAGAAAATGGGAATGGATTTATTATTGGATATACACGAGGAAGCGTGGACCATCTCCTGCCCAAGGACCTTGATGAACTGGTCCGTGGCGTGCAGCAGCATGTCCTGCCGCCGGACCGTGGCCCTAGTCCGGCGGCCGGCCACCTCGACGAGGGCACCGGCCGTGGGCTTCAAGTTGAAGGAGACGATGGCGGCTGATCCCGATCCACACGATAATGCGAGCCACGCGAGTTTGGCGAGTTGGCTAGGATTTCAGTCGAGGGAGCCGGTGGACGCGAGTAGACTTGAGGTTGTGGCTTGTGGGCTGGCTTGGGCTTTGGCTGCTCTTCTCCGTGTGCTGTTGCGTGTCGTTGTGCGTTCTCAGCTCGTTTAGCTCACGGCTAGCTCGATTCGATCGGCTCGTCATAATTAACTAGCAAGAAATCTAGATCGGCTCAAATATAAACAGCTTAACAAGTCACAAGTATTCTGTCTGCATCCTGCTAACTACCCAATACCCATTCTCACACATTACTGCGGTACTAATTAACTCGTTCATTGTTTTCTAGTTCATTTCATGTCTTCTAACTAGTTTATATATGTGTTTGTATATTTAATTTACCTGGTCGCACAATACACAAAATTAAAATGAGCATATGTTCCCGAAGCAAGCAACTCGTAATGGTTTTTTTCTAGGTAGGTACCGCAAGTTGAGTCTTACAAGATAAGAAGTGAGGTTGTTGTTGCGCCACCATCCATGAGAAGTAGAATTTGCAACAAAAAAAAAAAAATCAGTTTCCTTAAGAACAATAGTCATATAGAATTTAAGCTTGCCTGTCACATAGTCTGCGTTAATCGAGCTAGAGCCTGGTTGGGTTCTAGATCAATCCTTTTTTTTTCTTATTTCACCTGCCAATCTAATATTTTTAGATTGAAATTGAAACATCCTATTGTAGAGACTAACATCTTCTCACCTCTTATATTCTATCACTATACGCTATGGCCTTGATGTCCATGTGGTCAGGTTGAAGTCAAGATGTTTTTTTAAACAGAAGTTACGGTGTTGCTACCACTATAATTGGCCTGCAGCATATCAGTATTAGCGTTATTGAAATCACAAGCATATACATATGCTGTCAAGCAACTCTGTTAACAGAGCATTCGGCTCATAGAGCAAGGCACGGCAAATAATAATCCATCATGGTTCCAGTCTTCCATGCTAGGTACCACTAGTTGGTGGTCTGCACGATATGGGGGATTTAGCTAATTAATCATTTGACGTGGCACGTGAGATGCTGTTTGCGCGTCATCAGATTTTTGGTCAAGCATGCACTCAACAGCTAGCTAGCCAGCAAAGATTATCGTGTTGCTGTATTCAAACTAAGTTGGAACCGCTAGCTAGCAACTAAACAATTAGCGTTCATTCGCAAATTCAGTTGAACAATAATTAAGAGCAAACAGAGGGATATGATTGAGTAGCTAGCTAGCTTTGAACAAATTCGGTCTTTTGTGTTTTTAGATTACTTCTGGTTGTGAACCTTTTTTTTTATTCCTGTAATATGCTTATATACATATGGATCAGTAGGTCCGGGCAACCCCTCATGTCTCATGCATAAAAAAATGTACTAGTACTACTTTAGTAATAGTCATTTGATGTGGCGCAGGACGATGGAGATGTGTGTGCTGGTGGATGTACATATATAACTTGGTGACGCACTCAACAGCAAAGGCTGTCTTGTTGTTCCTTCTCTTCTGTGTTTAAATAGAAACGATGCTGCTGCTTTATATAAAGAGAATATGATTATATTAAGAAAAGACAGTGGCCGCGCGCGTCATTGGTGATGGATCGGGTCGGGGCACTAGTTAAGTTTTGCTAGCTCTACTCGATGGATCCGTCATCCGCGGCTAGCTAGCTATATCTATGGGTGCCTTTTTTTGCCGTGTTTAGTTTCACTAGATAAGTTTTGCTACAGTAAATTTGAATGTTTGGTTACTAATTAGGAGTATTAAATGTGGATAACTGATAAAACCCATTTCACAACCCAGGTAACTCGCGAGACGAATCTAATGAGCCTAACTTGGCCATGATTAGACAACGTCGTGCTACAGTAAACAATCTCTAATGACGGATTAATTAGGCTTAATAGATCCCTCTCGTGATTTTTCGCCCATCCGTGTAATTAGTTTTATAATTAGATCATGTTTAGTCCTCCTAATCTTCAATTTACAGCCCACGGAAAAAACGGCGGCACGGGTGCCAGCAGAGCCACGAACTAATATGTACGTGCTGGGCGCGCGGGCCGCGGGCGTTGCAGATAAGTGTGATGCGTGACGCCATGGGTTAGTTTGCGTAGCTCCAAACGCAAGGGATCGATTTACCATTTGCACGCATGACGACCGATCGAGAAGATGGATGTGTGCGCATCATGTGCCAGCCGCACTACTACCCCTGAATCCTGATGATATGGGTGCCATTAATACTGCAGTTGATGACGCAGTTGCCCGTTTGCAAACTATAACTGCACGCGTACGCATCCATTTTATCCCGTGATCCCTTTGCGTAGTTTAGTTGCGTCTCTCCGCTAGCCACACTCGGTCTTTTTTTCATTTTTAGAAAATGCCAATTTGTTTCTTAGCACCACACTTTCCCAGTGGTTCCCATCTAGCCCCGGCCCAAACAAGTTAATAGGCCCAACTGTCAAATAAGTTAACAGGCCGAGCAATGGAATCAACATGCAGCCTGTCAAATATCCTCTGTCCTCTCTGCGCCTCTCTCTCTCTGCTTCCTCCCCCGGCATTGACTTCTCTTTTCTTTCTTTCTTGCCAAGAAGAAAATCGCCGTTCAAACAAAGAAGAAAAAAAAAATCGCACGGAGGAGGGGAGGAGAGCAGAGCAGAGCAGGCCAGGGAGGGCCACCACCCAAGCAGAGGCAGAGCAGAGCTCGAGAGAGGAAGGCGACCCATGGATGCTTCGGCCCTCAACAACCCGCGCCTCAAGGCGCTCATGGAGGTATTCCATCCCTTAACCCCATCGGCGCCGCGCATCTCCGTTGAACCCCACATGATTCCCCCTCCTCCCTTCTGGCTCTCTGATATAGACATATAGTCCATGGTATTTCTCGGAATACCTTCGGCAAGCACCTGTGATGGAAAATAGGGAATCTCTTATCAGACGAGAGCGAGAGTGCCCTCAATTTTGGGTTTAGTGCTGGGCCCCTGATTTTGGGATTTAGAGCTGGGCCGGGAGTTAGTATTGACATGTAACGGCTGCTTAAACCCTAGGAAGGTTCTGGGACGTAATGATTGGCTGCACTAGTGAGATACATCCAGTATCACTGCATTTACTCTGAGTCTCAATACAAGTGATTGTATCTTGATAACGGGGTTCTCTTGGTCCCAAGCTTGGTTCAATTGTTGAAAGGGTCATCAGATCCACTGTGCTCAGACAATTCTGAGGAGCGTCTCTGATGTAAGCCGGGGTGGGGGGGGGGTGCATTTTACTTCCAGTGAATTAAATAGAAGTGCATGCCTCTTTTGGATCTAAATAATGTTGGAGCAGGCTATTTCTGTGAATGACATGACTGATTTTTAGTCAGCATCTGTGATGGTGGTAGAGTAGCATTTGATATATAACCATGTGTGTACAAGTTGGTTGGCTTTCAATTGCGTGAAACTCAGAATGTTAACTCTTATGTAATCTGAATACAAAGGGGGCAAGAAATGGAAGAAGTTACTCTGGCAGTTACATTACATGATGTGTTCAAGGGTGCTTAATAACCTTGCCTTTTTCTTAGATGCAATTTACCAGTAGCCATTTTGTATGTAAAAGAAATGGTAAACACAAAGTGTTGTGGTTGTAAGGTTCTTTGTCTTGTGTAACATGCGTGCAAAAGTTATTAGCTTACAAAACTGATTTGGGCTTTAACCTAGTAGATCTTGCTGCGTGAAATTGTTAATTGCTTTGTTGAACTAGCTTTTGCCGCTTTTTCCATTGTTTGATTTATTTTTCAGTGTGCTAGAATTCCTGTATACTAATAGTGATGAATACTTCACCAGCTGAGGGCCTGAGTGCCCCTGAGGTTTAGAGGTGTCCTAGTAGATAGGATTGAGAATTTGAGATATAACCAGTAGGAGGATTCAGGAACTTAATAGCACTAATGAGTAATGACATATCCAGTACCAGTGCATTGTACAAATGCCTAGTTCAATTTTTAAGAGGTTCTCAGATCCATTATACAACTGGAGGTAGTACCAGATTGACCGTTTCTTTGTGCACAGACTATACGTAGACCTGACCACATACTGAAAATCTCCCTGCTAATTCTTGCTAAGCCTGAATTGCACTCACAAGGTTTTTCCAAAAAGAAAAAGGAAAGAAAGAAGGAAAATATTTCTATCTGACATAAGCTAAGGGGACTTCCTAACTGATTTCCTTGTAACCTGTACTTAAGAACCATGTTAGTTCAGAACGGAAGTTAAAAGTGACCTTTATGGCCCATATAATAATCAAGTGGTCTTGTGGATCCATAAAAGGAGTTTGACCTCATGTAACATGGAAATAGTTTAGTTTGTAAGCCATTTGAATTCAAACACTCTTAAATCCCTAAGTCCATGTGTGATTTATACAAGGAGGAGGTGGCATGTTGCATTCCTGTAAATTTAACAGAACCGAATGCCTGTCAAGAATCTAAATATTGATATTGCACACTGTTTCTGTGAATGAGATTAATAGTTTCAGTCAGCATCTGTGATGATTGCATAGTGAAATATGTGTGTGTCGCGTAGTTGTGAATAGCATCAAAACTAGCATATTTACACTTACAGATGTGTTCTGGTAATTTGCAAGGTCCTTTATCTGGTAATGGCACAAGAATATTAAATTACAAATATCATAAAAGTCTGCACCAGTTAAGTACTCTAACCTAAGTCTGCACCTTGTAGTTAAGTACTCTAACCTGGATTATGGTTGGTGATGCCAAATTTGAAATTTGAAGAGAATAATTGCAAGAGGCAATGTTGTTTGGCTTTAGTATGCTTGAGGGAACATGGCTTTTTTTTTATACTAAATGGGCAGAAACTGATTCCTTACGACCCTTTAGTACTCAAGGAACTGATTTCTGTCTCAGATTCATTTCTTTTCTGCATATTGGTTAATTTGTATCTCTTGACCCTTGGAATCTTTTGTACCATTTACAGTTAACGTGCATGCATTCAGTATCTCTTGGGAAAATACCTGTGCAACTGAACTAGCATAGTGATTGCTCTAATAGAAATCAAATTACTGAACAAATTTCGTTTGTTCCAGGAGGAGAGAATGAAGGCCTTGACAAATGAGCTCGTGGCAAAGCTGACTCATGTTTGCTGGGACAAATGCATTACTGGGAGCGTCGGAAGCAGCTTCAGCAGGAGTGAGACTTCGTGCTTGTCCAACTGTGCAAAACGCTTTGCAGAAGTGAAGATGATGACCATGCAACGCTTCACCAAACAGTAGCTGAAATCACATAGGCGTTTCGCTACGGCAAAAAAATGTTACCCTCTGGAGTATCCAAAAGGAGTACCTATGTTCTGCTGTAGCACGAGTTTTGTTATGTTTTTGCTGGCGTATCGTTGCTGAAATGATAGAAATATATGCGTTGCGAGTTGATGTTGAATTGAAATGATCTTGAGCTGCTGATGCAATATGGCCTACAAATTACCATTCTAGCCTGGCCACGTCAACCACACTGCTGATTCAGAGTTTATTTAGCAGCCACTGTTTTACGCTCTTTTCAGTTGTTTCCAGCACATTCCAGGGGCACGTATCTCAAGGTTCATCGGGGTCCAACGGTGGAGAGTGGCTGCACTGTGCTGTTTGGTGAAGAGCCAGTGATTAATGGGCGGTGACACGACTGCTTGGGCAGTGTACGTATACGTGTATTCTGTATTTTATATAAGCCGAAGCGACCTGATCGAGGAGCAACTCCAACACTGTGCCAGCACCCGGTGCCTCTTTCTCCCTCCTCTGTGAGCTCTGAAGACTCCGGCACAGTTTGCTCCGGCGACATCCCCAAGGTCAGGACTCTCATCTCATCTTTCCTTGCTAATCTGCTACTGTACAAGTTCTAGTCTCAACACTGAACTCGTGATTTTGCTAGTGTTCTTTTGGTGTGTGTTAATGGTTGCCTCGAATGACGCCTAAGAATAAGATTTGACTGGAAGAACACCCCTCTTTTTTTCTGGTTGCTATATGTATTCTCTTTCCCCCCATTATTCCTTTCTTTTTTTAATTAATGTCTAAGATGGAACGTGCAGTAGTAGCACGCTGAAACATTTGTGCTTTCTGTGAATCCATCCACTCGAATCTGTAAACTTAGATACCATCAATACTAGATACATATATCTAGTGTGACTTCTCTGTGCTCAGCATCAGATGTACTGATCAACAAATATGCAATAATTTTTCTAGATTTGTTTATTGTTGGCCTTCACAAGATGTATTTTCCTTTAGAAGTTGGCATTGGTCGTTGTTTTTGCTGGTCGTCTCTGTTGTCTCTTATATTCTATTTTATGTATGTCGTCTCTGTTTCTTATTTCTTATATATCCACCTCACTTGTTTACAGTATAATACAAGTTTACATCTATTTTCCACGGTAGTTGCAGTCTTTGGTTATTTTATTACTGCCACCATCACAAATACAGACTGTTCAGTGACTTCTATTGACCATTGTTCAGTGTAACTACCAGGAGTTCACCATGCAGAATTCGCAAGATGAATCAGACAACGACGAGCAAGAGCAACCCCTGGAAATGAAGCCATTGCGGTCATTAGCGCCAATGTTCCCGACTCCTCTGGGATATGATGTGGCAACCCAGTCAACTGATCCAATGCTAGTTTTTGTCACGCCGTTCAGGCCCCGCTCCTCTCCAGAACAATCTCCAGCTTCATTTGGTCAACACATACCAAAGTCACCAATTCCTGTGAAGGCTACTCCAATCTCAGCGGCATTTCCCATGCCACAACGCAAAGATGAATCATCAGATGAAGACTACAAGCCCTGTTGTGGTCAGAAAAAAACATCACCACCAAAGGCAACCAAGAGGACTCAGCAGGCCAGTAACTCCAATGCAGCTAACATCAAGCGCAGGTCAACAAGGAGAAGCCTCAACATAGAGCTCGCATCCTGTCCATCCTCGTCAAGTGATCCAAATGAATCAGTTGAAGAAATCATGATGATGTTTGATTCACTTCGGCGTCGTATACTGCAACTGGATGAAAAGGAGGACGCAAGCAGGCGGGCTGATTTGAAGGCTGGTAGTCTCATGATGCAGAATGGCCTGAGGATCAATAACCTGAAGACCATAGGACCTGTACCTGGTGTTGAAATTGGAGACATTTTCTTCTTTAGGATTGAAATGTGCATTGTAGGTTTACATACACCTGCGATGGCTGGCATCGATTATGTTTCTGCTAAGCATGTTGGAAATGATGAAACTCTGGCTGTCAGCATCGTCTCATCTGGTGGTTATGAGAATGATGATGATGACACAGACATCTTGGTGTACACAGGACAGGGAGGCAATAGCCGGCACAAGGAGAAGCATGATCAGAAGCTTGAAAAAGGTAACCTAGCTCTCATGAACAGCATGGAAAAGAAAAATCTGATCAGGGTTGTGCGCAGCGCACAGGACCCTTTCTGTAACTCTGGCAAAATTTACATCTATGATGGACTTTATCGGATCGAAGATTCCTGGATGGACAAAGCAAAGAATGGTTTTAGTGTTTTCAAGTACAAGCTGAGAAGAGAGCCAGGGCAGCCTGATGGAATTTCAGTTTGGAAGATGACTGAAAAATGGAAAGCAAAGACTGTGACTAGAGACAAGGCTATACTACTGGATTTATCATCAAAAGTTGAGAACCTACCTGTATGCCTTGTTAATGATATTGATGATGAGAAAGGGCCAAGCTACTTCAACTATGTAACTGGAGTGGAGTATTTGAGGCCACTTAGCAAGACAAAACCATTACAAAGCTGCAAATGCCCTAGTGTGTGCTTGCCTGGTGATCCTAATTGTTCATGTTCGCAACTGAATGGTGGTGATCTTCCTTACAGTTCCTCTGGATTGCTTGTGAAGAACATTCCAATGCTTTATGAGTGCTCTTCCAGGTGCCAGTGTTCTCAAAGTTGCCGAAACAGGATCACGCAGAAGGGCATTAATCTGAACTTTGAGGTCTTCTGGACTGGGGATTGTGGATGGGGTGTCCGATCCTGGGATCCCATCCGTGCTGGCACATTCGTCTGTGAGTATACTGGTAAAGTCATTGATGAAACAAATATGAACATGGATGATGAATATATCTTCCATACATCATGGCCCAGTGACAAGGTTTTAAGATGGAACCTGGGAGCAGAATTACTTGAAGAAACAGGTGCTAATATCACAACTGAGAATTTAAAAAACCTTCCTATTGTCATAAGTGCAAAAAGGTCAGGCAATGTGGCTCGTTTTCTGAACCATAGCTGTTCCCCAAATCTCCTTTGGCAGCCCGTACAGTACGACCATGGTGATGACAGTTACCCACATATAATGTTTTTCGCAATGAAACATATCCCTCCCATGACTGAACTGACCTATGATTATGGTACAAGAGGAGTTCCTCCTGGCATTAAGGGAAATTTTTCAAATGCTCCCAAGCTCAAGCCATGCCTTTGCGGCACTACCAATTGCCGAGGTTCTTTCTGATGAAAGTAATGTACTAAATGGTAAGAAACATTACCACCGCTGATCACTATGCAACAAAATATGTTTTTACAATGTAAATTAATTTGGTATTGATCTATTGTGCTTAACTCTTTACTGTTTTTATTTATTTATTTTTTTGCAACGATCCTGTCCTTGTTAGCGAATGTATCAATCATCAATATCTATATAATCATTCTACGCTTGAATAAATCTTGCTCTGATGTTCTTAGTAGATCAATATATCGTTACATATTGAATAAAGTCTTGTATGAGTAGCTGTTATCCAATGCATGTGCATTTCAACACTAATTCATTTTTGATTTCTACCCTCCCAGAAAAATCACCAGTGGGTCTGATTTTTCTGACATGCACAGAGTTAAAATGCCTTTTGTTGCCTGAGCATTTGTCAGTGTATGAAATTACGGTTAAATCCGACAGTTAATTTTGGCAAGCTCAATTTGACCTTGTTGTATATTAATGCTGCTATCCTGGCTGAATTTTCAGGTTGTAGTGGTGGTTCCTTTGGGCTGTATGCAGGGACGTGCTTTGTAAGGGATTTTGGATTCTACTGGCAACGGGGTGACAGGTAGTAGGCTGAAATGCCGCGTCAGGACTCTGAAGGCAGTGAGGCGCTCAGCTTTTGTGGAAGTGGGTATTTTGTGTAATGTATGACTGGGTTAGGAACAATATGTTACCCAAGACTCTGGAATGCTAGTATGTGGTGGGCTGGTGGCATGCACATCTTGCACAACCAACTTCTCTGTTTCAAGTACTGTAATATAACAAAATGATCACTAGATGGCTCACAAACATGATGATGTTGTGATAAAAAGTGAGCAAAGCTGCATAGTAGCCAGCCTAATCTCCAGCCTAATCTCGCTACGTTTCTGCGAGCTCGTCCAGCATGAAGAACAAAACAAAAATAAAACCGAAATTTTTTTGTCTGAGCCCAGGTTCGAACTGGGGACCTTTAGTGTGTGAGACTAACGTGATAACCAACTACACCACCCAGACAGTTTGAGTCATTGATTGTTGGTTATGAACATCTCCTTGCTTAGGCGGCAACCGTGCTCTCCCCAACTCGGTTTGGATTGGACATTTCTTGGTCTTTAATGTAAACTATTTTCTGTTTCTCTCTCTAATAAAACTTGCAGTAAAACTCTTGCTGGCTTGCTGCCCTTTCAAGTACAGATAACGATGTCAAGACCAGATTCCAGTCCTGCATCCATGAATCTGTAACTTCGTCAGAGAACGAATTTGGATGCACAAAAAATTGCCAGCCACTGAATTGAATCATATATACCATGTGCTGCTCTGGTTCATAAACACAGGATGCGTGCTGCGTCCCACCATGTGAGTGACAGAGATATGTTGTTACCAGATTTGATACTTCGGCAGCTGCTGCTCTCTGCAAACTTCGATTTAGGGAGCAACAAACTAACTCTAAGCCGGCCTCGCCAGAAGCCTAGAGCCCTAGACTGGACATAACATGAACACCACTAACATACTTGTATCTTCACCGAAATCCGTCATATTTTCATCAACAAACTGCAAGCATACCAACAACCTCACCGACAGAAATTAAGTATGCCGCGAAAGCCTCACAGTTACACGGAGTTTGACTTTTTCTGTTTTTGGGATTATATGCATACTGACTACAAGCAAGCACGATGCATAACAGCGTCAGCTGGCATATGTACTCACCGGTGGATAATCTAACTCAACATTCTTACTTCCTGGTTCAGTCAATTCATCAGCCAATCAGTGTCAGTTGGTGTATTCACTTCCATCAGTTCTGTGCACTCAGCGAGACAGCGACCATCTTATTCCTCATACGACTTTGAATGATAGTTGACCGCATTCCTGACGCAAAACAAATAGTTCTGAAATGCCAGCATGCGACATTCCTCAAATTATGTCTCAGCTAACTCTTCCAGCAGGTAACCAAAAAAAAAAAAAAATCTTCCAGCAGGTCAGAAAAAAAAATTTAGAAAGCTCTTCCAGCAGGGACAAAAAAAAACTATCAGCTCTTCCGGCAGGTTTCCAAAAAAAAGGATAAAAATAGCAAAACAAAGCTTGTCTGAGCCCAGGTTCGAACTGGGGACCTTTAGTGTGTGAGACTAACGTGATAACCAACTACACCACCCAGACAATTTGGTTGGAGTTGTAGGTTAACCTTAAACTTAGTAGACAAAAGACCTAAACTAACATTCACATTCTATTAGTTTGCAGTCTATGAACTGTGATCCAAATCAATATCCGTATAAGAACAAGATGCATTAACAAGTTTTAACTATCTAAAGGTAAAATAGATGGTCTTTTCTACCAAATCAATTCTCAGGTGGCTGGGAATTTATTGCTAGAGAATAAAATATAGTAGTATGACTGTAAGAGCTCTACTCATAACAATACAGTATGACTGTAAGTGTCCCTGCGTACATTTCTGGAAAATGCACAGTATCTCTATCAAAACACCGCTGGCCTTCATCCAGCAATTCTGCTGCATGGGCACACGCACACATCACAGCCAGCGTGGTGATGCCGTCCACTGGGCACTGGCACCTTCTCATGGCACATCCTGTCAAACAGGGCAACTGCATGCAGCACGACCATGTCCCCGTGGAAGGCCAAGCCAACGAGCCAAGGAGCGGAGGAGAACGCGGCAACCAGCTTGGGCTGCTGCTGGATCTGCTCGTGGGCTCATTTCAGCTTGGGCTGCTGCTTGGAGGCGGCGCAACGGGGCTTTGTTTGGTCTATCATATTGGGCTTATGAAGAGTTACTGGGCTTCAAGTTTGTCTCTTCAATTCTTTTCATATTTATATTTTTTATTTTCATGTTTTGCAAAAATAAATGCCCTAACAAAACTGTACCTATACTTTTTTTTCCATGTTTTGTTATTTATATTTTTGTAATTTTTAGGTCAATTACTTTTGCAAAACATGCAAAACATGAAAATGAAAAAAATGTTGTCTCTTCGTCTTTAAAGTGTGGTGAAAAGCTGATAGATGGATGCGTGATGCATGATGCATTTCCTTGAAATGAAAAAAGATGCCTGTGACGCTTCACTCTTGTGCTGAGGCGAAGGACTCATGTGCGTCGCTGTTTCATTTTCGTCCTCCCAAGTCATGTGCCATTGACTTGTAAGCAAACATCAGCTCAAGGAACGTACCTGCACCGACAAACTAAAATACTACTACTGTAGTTCTTACAGTAACAGATTAAGAGCCCAAGAAGATTATCTGATGATCATAAAGTTTTAAGCATCAATGCATGAACAGTGTTAGAGCTAGCTAGTTTAGACGACGTACGGGTCAAATATCAGGAGTTAGCAATTGAGCAATCCAATTGTTATTAATTCCACAATAATTCAGACGCAATAACGTTGTTGGAAGGGCGGAAGCTAAAATTGTGTTCTGAGTGCTGGCAACAAATAAAAATTGATTTGCTTTGTACTTAAATGCGTGCCTGACTCAAACTGCATCGTCTTATATTTTACAGTTTTGCTGTTGGAATACACCTTCCAAGAGTCAAGTTTTGGATATCGGCATGAGAAAAGAAAAGGGGGGCACAACTTTGGCATTTTCTATAGGGATAGGGAATGGCACCGCCATGCACTCCATGAAAGCATGAGCTCGATGGGGCTAGCTCATGGCTTCTCGTTTGGAGTCTTTGTGGTTGGTTCAACACGCGACATGCTAAGCTAAATCAAACCATTTGCTTAACCATCTCACGTGACACGGCACGCAGGTCGGGATCGATACCTTTCAGAGATAGAGTATCACTGACACTAGCTAGAATGTATTCATAATTAAAGTTGGTCAACTTGTTAGCTGCGTTTCAGCGTAAAGTACAGTCAGAGATGCGCTAGATTGTTTTTACTACTACTGCAGTAGTGTATACCCCTTCACACTCGTTCAATTATATTAGACAAGGCACCTCTTCGTTTCTCTCGATGCATGCATATACTAGTATAACTTGCATGTCATGTTGATTTGATTGAGATGGGGTAGCTAGCGCTTGCTTGTGATCTGAAAAAAGAGGTTGCATCATCAAGATCGTCATATTATTGGTATGAGGATGACCATGTGAATATGGGCTGGCATGTGTTCTAATAATTTTTGATCCAGCTGATTGCATGCATATATACACTAGGATTAACACTAAGCAGGCATCATGATCCATTTCCGTTTTAGTGACGTTTCTTGATCCCCCTATGTCATGAACCCCCCCTATGTCATGAACCTCTTATCATTTTGTACTATAATTGCAGCGCGTGCGTATCACGGTTGATTTTTAGGATGTACTCTACTTTCGTTTGATTTTTAGGATGCATTATACTGCTTTTCAGTTGATACTTATGATGTACCTGTTAACTTTTAAAATGTACACTGTACTTTTTAGGAGGTACTTAGTACACTGGAGATAAGCAGGCAACCTGATTCGATCTTAGTACTACAATATATACAATGAATTAAAATCTGGACCTTACTGCCAACTATATATTGGAACAGAAAAGAGGCATGAAGCTAATAAAAGCAGATATCACAAATGATACTAATCACTAGTACTCGAATGTTACTGTTGGTTTGCTTTAAAGTTTAAACACGATGATAACACCCCATGAACATCGAAGTGGAAAACACTAAATCCCTAATGAATCGAGCTATTTATTTCCCATCAAATCTGTGTGGCATATTAATTCATTTTATCTGGCATTTTGTTGGTGGGAAATGACCTATTATATTCTTTTGGAGAAGGAAAAAAATTTCTTGTCACCTTGCCTGAAAACGAAATATATTGCAGAGCATTTGGACGGACAGATAGAAGGATGTTTTCCTGTCACCTTACTTGAGAGCGAAATCATGGCGATTCGACCTAGGAGTTTGTCGGTTTTAATTGAGATTATTCAGGAAAAGAAACGAAATAAAACAAAGGGCAGTGGGCGAGCTGTGGCCGTTGCAGAAAAACTGCAAACTAGAGGGGCCGCGCTCGGCTCCCCTTCTGACCTGAGACGACGGACGGACGGACGGACAGCCAGCCCCGCCCTGCCCACTGGCGCGGCGCCCACCCAAATCTCAGATCAAACACACCACACCACACCACCCCACGCCGGAGGAGGACGAGGCAGGGATCCACTGCTCCACGCCCGCCCGCCCGCCGCCGCTGGTAATCCATCTCCTCCCCTGCTCTTTTCCCCTCTTGAGCAAGCCCCCCTCCCTCGTGTGTCCCCGTCTGCGCGGCACGCACTTAGCCGCGGTTCGTCGCTGGTCCTGAGGTGCTGCGGCCGTCGAGTGAGATGCTGCGGCCGTCGAGTGAAGCTGCGGCGAGAGGCGACGGCGACTAGGGTCAGCGACAGGGCTGCCTGTATGTAAAGCTTATGCGCGCGCTTGTATCACATCCACGGAAGCGCGGCTGCCTCTTTTGTTCTTCCTGCTCACCATCCCCGCCCAGATAATGATCGCG
>CM014277.1:3610047-3636471 GCA_004135705.1 Alloteropsis semialata | reverse complement strand
AGGAGCCATATCATGGCGCAACAAGAGACAACCCACTGTGACATTATCAAGTACTGAAGCAGAGTATCGATCAGCAGCAATGGCAGCATAAGAGAGCACCTGGCTTAAGCAACTGATGGAGGATCTTCTTTAGCCAATAGAGTACCAAGTAACGATTCTATGTGATAATCTATCTTCTATTCGTCTAGTGAAAAATCTAGTCTTTCATGCAAGGACCAAACACATAGAAGTCCACTATCACTACATAAGAGAGAAGGTCCTTGAGAGCGAGATTGAGATGGTGCCCACGACAACACATGAGCAGACTACTGACATCCTCAAAGAGTCTCAACAAAGCAAAGTTTGAGAAGTTTCGAGGGGCACTCGAAATGGTCTGCAAGACTACTTTGGAGAGAAGCTTGCATTGAGAGGGAGTGTTGAAAGGAGAGCAATGCAACCTTCTAAAACATTCTCCACAACTCATAATCTATGATATTTTGCATGAAGGCACTAGATGTCATGAAGAAATTAGAACAATGTAAAATATAGATATTTGTCTTGTAAATTTCTAGAAGGGGAACACATGTCAACAACCTATGAGCCCCTTTGTCCTATAAAGGCCCCCTCCCTTGCCATACCATTCATCTATGAGCATGGTGGCGTAAGAGCATGCTAGGATAGCTACCAAGAAAATGAGTTGTGTATACCTTGTGTAGTATTTGTGTTGTTGCAATAAAAGAGAGATTTGGTGAAGTGTAGGTTGTCAAATTAGAAGTTTCAGGTTCATCCCATTCTCACCAATCGTTATTATAATGCAGCATAGACTTGTCGCCATCTGAACATTACTCAGTTTAGGGTCTAGCAATTAGCTAGAGTGTCGCCATTTGAACATTACTCATTTTAGGGGCAATGTAATTTTTTCTTGATGACACTAATCACTAAAGTAGCAAGCATAAAAAGGTGGTAATGGAACCATCAATTGAACATTAGCCTTTCATACTATACTATCAAAAGAATTATATTAAATATATCTAGAGAAACTACCTCAACAAATTTAGACTAAATCAAAATAGACCATTGTGTTCTTAGCCATGACCAACAGAAGGATCATGAACCTTATGATGGACATAGTCCAATAGGATCTCCTTGAAGAATAGGTAGATTTGATGGAATGCTGACATCATCACAAGAGAAGTGCTGGGGCTGTCTGTTGACATCGGAAGGAGAACAAAAATCATGCAACGTGTGAAATTTCGAACTTTCTCATTTAACGCCACCTTAAACCTTTTGTACCCAAGTGTAATGATCCTAGTCAATACTGTAACCTTTGTGGGACGCCTTCCTATGTTTCAGTTCATCAAATTGACTGATATTAGCAATCGTCTTAGGTAGTGTGGAAGACATTTATATCGATATAAAAATAGTAATTTGACAATGAGCCACCCAATGACAAGCAAGAGGTGAGAACAAACTATTAGAGACAAAAATTCTACACAATACAATCCACATTACAAAACCCACCTGAACCTACTGCACTGAAGACCCATTTGATGCTCCAGTAGAAAACCAACTTTGATAACTCCATGTTCTTTTCATGTAGAATACTGAGATCATTGTGGACGAACCTTCCTATGTTTTCAGTTCATCAAACTGACTCATACCAGCAATTGCCTTAGGTAGTGTGGAAAATATTTACACGGATATAAACACACTGAATTCACACTAGCAATAAGTCAGCTAATAACAAGCAAGAACTGCATGAAGATACTTTTGGACCGCTGAGTCATGATGTTCGCTCATACCTAGAATCTGTTTGCGTACACAAAATATATAAAAAATAACAGAAAAACGTACATCACAACCAACTAATATATTGACCGAGAAAGATGGGAACAAAAGCACATATATAAGTTCAACCTCAAGAATTAGGTAAATGATCCAATAGGGTCCATGGCTCTACGCTAATAGTGATACAAATATTCCACTTTTTTCAAAAGTTTGATCTCACGTAAGGCAGAAGTCTTTGCAATGCAAAAACTAAATAGTAAAATATTCAATGAGTACACAATAATGCCATGGTTGGTTAGAAATATAATCGTTACAGTGAAATGCACTACTATGAAATTGGAAGTACTTTCCCATAAAACTTCCTACTTCCTTATACAGGATGGTGAATTCAGGTTCCTCCTGGATATTCACTCCACAGAATAATGAATCATCACTGATTAATGCAAAGAAGTCTCTTTAATAATTCAAAAGCAACAAAATTCACATGAAGTATATATCCTAAGTCCTAACAAGCCAGCGCCTCCAGCACAACCCCAACCCTAAACCCTAAGCCTTGCCATGTCCAGCATGCTACACATATCATCAATTACACTACTTTAGTGCAACACAACACAATACCTAAAATGAAACCATATGCATTTCTTACACACTAAGACTAAGCAATTAAATAATCAAAATCTGAAACACCAACCTTAGCGTTCTTACATTTTAACATATGCTTCACAAAATGGCAAGATGTAAAATTGTAAATAGTAACATGCATACAACATAGAAAAATGATTTGATAAGACAACCGAAGAATCTAAACTATTGTGCAGTTTATCGTCAAAACCAGAAACTACTGACTTATATAATCTGCTCCAAATACCAACTGAAAAAACCCAGCAAGCACAAAAATACATCAAATCAAAAAAAATAAACCCAAATCATTGCAAACATCAGATGTAACCATTATCGTCATCATGTATCAGTCAGCAACAACACATCTAATGACTTTAAGCAATATGCATATCAGTGTTACTCTTAAAGCGACACATCCAATGACTTTAAACCCAACAATGACACAAATGAATTTCTATTTTATCCAAGAAAATTCATTTAATCTATAAAAATAGCAAATCATGTCAAAAAAAATTTAAAACTTTTACAACAACATATTATATGTAGTATATTTCTTGACAAAATTTCTTTTAGGTATGTGAGGTCACAAATGCAATTTTGTGTGTGAAAAAACTCAAAGTTTAAACTTAGTAATATGAAAGAGTGTTAGAGATGTACCAATTATGAACAATGTGCAGTCCAACTCTTGTGAAATGATCTATATTTTTTATGACAAGGTTATGAACCTACAAGATGACTTCATACCAAATTTCAATTTTTTTCGACAACGTTTAGATTTTATTACTACTATTTAATGTTGAATAGTTGTAAATAGAAATATGTATTTTCCTAGACGTATATCTGAACTTCCATTCAATTTTCATGAAAATGAGTTATACAGATACTCATCTACACAAATATAAGTTTTCCATATTTTCTAGAACAATATTTTGATACATAAAGTTCAAATAATGAAAATATTTTTTTTAAATAAAAATATTTTTGGTGGCGGTCGTCTTAAGTGCCCCCGCACAAATGACATTTTGACTTTTTTTCTTCAAATGATTTCGGATGAAGATGAAGTTTATACCAAAGTTGTAGTTCTTGGCAAGATCTAAAACTTTGTAGTCGACAGCTTTTCCATTTGAAACCGTTTAGATTGTCAAATATATACTAGTGATATCAAAAGGATGGCATCATGGGGCAGACATGTGTACATCCCTCTTGAAATGGATTTTTTTTTCATTTTTTATAATTTTAAAATTGGAATTGTTGGAATTGATTTGTGGTGGCGGAAGCTTAAAATAGAGGCTTTTACTTGTATGCCATTAAAAAAGATGATACTTACGCACAAGCTGTTAAAGAGTTGGAACTCCTATGAGTGCCACCGTTTTGAATTTTTTTGCTCTCCAAGCCATTTCGTCCGTATTCTAGTTGTTTTTGCCGTTTTGGAGTCCTGACAAGTGGGACCGGGCTTGCAAAATGTCCATGTTACCCTTGGAGCAAAGGCCTAGGAGATAGTAGCCCGACCACACGCATGTGGGCGCGGCACACCCCCGCGGCGAGGCACGCTTTCTTTGCGCGATCCCTGGCGCGCTGGAGCTGGCCGAGACCGCCAATAGGCCGCGGCGGCGAGCGGGCTACGGTGGCGCGTGGGCCCCTCGGCCGGGGAGCGGGTGGGGATAGCGAGCGGGCCGCCGCGGCCGTCGTCCTTGCCGCGGGAGCTGTGACGCCGCTTTCGACCGGTGCCTCGCGGACGCGCAGGGCGTGGACGCAGCGATGCGGCGCTCGCCGGCATTCGCCGCTGCCTGCGACGCCGCCTACGACCGGTGCCTCGCGGACGCGCAGGGCGCCTTCGGGGGCGTTCGCCGTTACCAGCTCGCCAACGCCGCGGCTCACCTCCACTCGTCGCTCAGCGCGCCCGTCCCGCTGGTCGGGCACTGGGTGACAAAACCACGAGCACAGATGTATTATGTACTAGTGCAACGTAACAAAAGAAATCTAATCACGAATGTAATAAGTTGGTCACAAATATGTGGTGTTTGGGCCGGATAGTGCCATGACATCTAAAATATTTATTCCCTAAAATAAGCCTATCTAGGCTATGATTTATATTTTTCCAAAACATATAATAATATACAAGTTGGATAGTCATAGTTTTTCGAAAGTTGTTTTTAGAGGAATATAAGCGGACGGGCACGTATTAGAGATTGGAAGTAAAAAAGCAAAAAAAAAAAAGAATAGAATCCAACATCCAACATCAAATCCATCCGATTCCGAACTGGGCTTGTATTTTTCCCTAATGCTGATCTAATGTTTGCGACCTGACTCCCACCTCGACCATCTCACTTCCTCCATGTCTCTCATGGACTTAATCTACAGCTTGAATTTGAAGTCATCAGTAGCATAGAAAATCAATTGATAATTATACTATTGCATTCTGTTGCACAGTGTTGCATTTTAAATAGCAGATAATTATGTCTCGTATAACTGTATACACTTTGCTTAGTTGAAAGAATTGTATATAGACCCCCTTCGCAAAAATGATACAAATACCTTGATGTCTGAACCGCTCGCGGTGTCTATTTCTCACATGGCCTAATCTTTGGTGACACACTGTTTTGTTTGGAGCATCTTCATGAAAATGCCATAGCTTATGGCAAGAAATCCTCCTCCTTGAAATTCTCATATAACAAGCATGGATTTTAAAATTGTATTGATATTATTGATAACCATAGCCAAATCAAATTTGTAGTCAAATAGAGGAGAAAAGGGTGCAAATGCTAGGATAAAATGTGAATCTTATGTAGATAAAGGAGTCACATCATCATGTATTCTTTGTGAATGAAAAATTCATATTTAATCTTTTTTAAATACATGCATACCACACGTACATTTATGCTAGTAGTCAATAACACTTTATTTTTATTAGCACATCACATGCTGTAAAACTTGTTGCATCAACATGAATGACGAGAGCTCTCATGAGCTTGAGGAGAGCGCAGCAAGAGTGGAATCGGCTTGCACAATGCGAGCCTAGTATATTCTCTTTTGACAATTTATTTCAACTGACGAGATAGATGGATATGTAACAGCAAAGATGGCATATAACTAGGATTGTTCGATTACAGACAGCTATCTGTTGCATTTCTGATCATGTACGATTCACCTTATCTGCATTTTTTAAGTTATTAATGACGTCTACACATAGTTCTGAATCTCATCATACTATTTTACTAAGTTCTTACTAGCAAATGGGAACCATATGCCGTGCCAACGCCCGCAACTGCAGGAACTGTGTATGGATCATGATGTACCATAACCAATTAACCATATGCCATGCCAACGCCCCCAACTGCAGGAACTGTGTATGGATCAATGAGCTGCAGCTTTATACTTTTCTTTGTTCTTTTTCTTATTTTTTTAAAAAACTTCTTTCTTTGATGCGCACATAGCATACAGGTACAGAGAATATGAAAAAATAATCATCTTTAGAGACACCCTTTGTAAGCCAAATTTGAAAACGAATATATCACATTTTAAAAACA
Organism: Alloteropsis semialata; assembly: GCA_004135705.1. NCBI lineage: Eukaryota > Viridiplantae > Streptophyta > Magnoliopsida > Poales > Poaceae > Alloteropsis > Alloteropsis semialata. The sequence goes on along the minus strand of CM014277.1, from coordinate 3,630,556 downwards.
GCATGAAGTTTTTGTAACAACAAGAACCTATAGACTTAAACTGCAACAAGAAGGCAAAAGAAAAATCAAAGAAATAAAGGTATCACATGAAATTGTTAAAGAAAAGAATAAACACGTAACAAATGTTAAGTACAAGCAATCAACAATTTAATCATCCCTCAGAACGCCAGATATCAACAATGCACATGGAGATAGTGGTTCCTTCAACCTCCCAGCAAATTGACAAGGAGGGAGCACCAACTGATGAGTGCTCGGATTACTAAAATGTTCATCATGGGGATATATGGAAAATGCATGGCTAACATATCAACATAGAAAAAGGAAACATTCTGCCAAAATGTCTGCAAGTGCTGATTTGATCACATTTTTATCAACTGAGCAAAACATTCTGAAGGAAGTGCAATGCATCTCAAAGCAATCAGTTCCTGATAACTTTACAGGTTTGAAAATTCAGAATTTACAATATGGTAGGCCAGGGACAGATGGTTCAGCATGTTGCTTCTGTAGAAACCAGATGTCATTTATTAGAAACTGTATAAGTGAATTAAGTCAGCACAACATCAACAGCTTCTCTCTGAAAGTCATGCTTGTGCATTATAGAGCACAACCAATCCATATAGCATCAAACCATTAAGATTTTTTTTGGGGTCAACTACTACCATTAAAAAAATGTACAAGACCAAATGAGTTTCTTGTTTGCCATATCAATGCCAAGTACGCAACCATATTATTTTTTATGATGACAGTTGGCTGATGTCATAGACAATAATACCTAGTTGGCCAGTCTAACTAGTACCTGATACTACCACTGACCTGACGCCGCTCTATCTTGAAGCAACATATCTCTGTTCTCCTTCATCTTATTTGCAATCTCAATTATCTTTGGGTTACAGAAACGGTCAATAACATACTTATTTTCCTCAGCTTGTATTTCTTTGATAGCACTTGGGTATGGGTTTGGAGGTGGTTCCTTTCCCTCAGTGCGAGCAATTTCTTTCAGTTCCTTGTATGCTTGCCTCTTTGCTTTCTTTTCTTTGCGATACTCCATCTGAAAAAAGGATGATAGTCATCAAATAAAATTGACAGTCTCGAAACTTGTACAGTTTTATAACTTCAAGTTAGAATAGAGTGGGCTGAGAATAGGATTTTGCTTTTTAAGGGTATTTGATAAAATTAACAAAAGGATATTCAGAAGAGGATTATTACATCTGCAACAGCCATCGCATAATCTTCACTGACACCTTGTTCTTTCAACTCCAAGACACGCCAAGCAAAAACTCGTGCTGGTGGCGGATTAAATCCACTTATCCTGAAAAGATTGGATGTGTATTAACATTCGTGCTCAAAAAGAAACAAATTTAAACAACCACACCATTCCTCTATGTAAAGAAAATAGACAAACAATAAAACATTTCATCCTTCCCTAGTCCTCTTAAAAAATTGGAGCCACGGTCCTGCAGGGTAATTTTTTTTTATAAGGAATAAGGAAATCACATAACACACGAGAAGGAACATACTTGATTGCATCGTGGTAGAGAGAATCTGGATGCTTTTTGAAGAACTTGTTCACATATACATCCTCTGGCAGTTCAATCTTCTTGATCTTTCCATCGACCCGAGGAAATGTCACTGGAGGTGCCCTAATCAACAAGTCTTGTATTTCAATTGACCAGCAAGCAATATGACAAACAAAAGAAAAAATGCAATAGATTCAATGCATCTTCAGCTTCAAATTTTGTAGCCTGACAACGTAGCACAATTGAATCACATGAAAAAGACGATGCAGACGATTTGGCAACAGAAACCATAATAAAACAGCAGGAACTACACAAATCACGACCAAATGAACCGTATATGATGGCTAGTAGAGTGTTGTTGACATAACCAGCTAGCGGAGCATTAGTTTACGCGTGGATCTGATCCCAGTCGCAGCGCACGGGCAGAGTAATGGAGAAATGCAAGCGTAAAAGCAGAGACACAGCTAGGGATGTAGATTTTGAGGATGTACTGACTCTTCCATGGCCTTGAGCCATTTGGGGGCGGGCTTGGCGAGGCCCTTTACCAGCTTCCGCGTCTTGGTCAACAGGTCACCGCGCATGTACGACATCTTCCTTCCCTTCTCTCGCGTCCGAGCACCTCACCGTCGGAGAGACTGCCGCCGCCGCAACTGGTGAAGACTGGAGACTTCCGACGCAGCGCACTGCTCGCTTCCTCCTTTATTAGGTCAAGTGCACACATGAATGGGCCGCAAAGAAAGGGCCCAAATGAGCCCAGTAGCTTCTGCTAAAACCTATTACGCCTACGTAGGTTTCCGCTTTCTGCGAATAGAAACGTAAAATTTCTGCGGGAGGTTACTTCCTAAACCTAGAGGAAACGCCTAGCTAAACCCCCCACCATCCTCTCTTCTCCGTTGCAGGAGCTGCAGTGCCATGGCTATGGCGTCCGCCCTTCCGCTCCTCCTCGCGCGCCGGCTCGTCTCCGTCACCGCGAGGCACACCACATCGCCTTGTCTCCACTCCCGCCGCCTCGCTCTTCCCTCTCCTCGACCGGCCACCCTCTCCGCCCCAGCCGCCACCCTCCCGCGCAAGGTCGGGCGCCTCCAGCAACTCCATGCCGCCTTCTGCTGCAGCAATTCCGCTCCGGCCACAGGCACCACAGGAGGAGGCGCTACTGGCGCGAAGGATTGGCGGTTCTTCTTGGCATGGTAATTCGATTCTGCGTCCAGTCCTTCTTATATGCTCTGCCTGTTGCTGCTGGGCTTTCCCTGACAGCGACACGCAATTGAGAATCCGAGTGTACCAATCTTCAAACTGCATTTATGCATTCTAACAGGTATTTGATGTCTCTTGATAAGAATCCGATTGCAACTAAGGCGGTCACTTCTGCTGTCCTAACTCTGGCCGGGGACCTCATCTGCCAGGTACATTTACAGCATTTGGCTTCTGTCTTAGCAATGCAGCATGCATTTCGTAATGGCTTTCAGGCAGCCTATTGCTACTATGATACACTTTTGTTTTGTACACCACGAGTTTTATGGTTCATCCATATAATTGAAGCACTGGAATATCTACCATAATCCCAACACCCTTGCTTCATCCTAATTGTGCCTAGATTTTTTTTTCTGCCAATGCGAATCAGTAGTATAAATCCTTCATAAATCTCAGTGTCAGGAATAGAATCACACTGAAATTTTGTTCCCATCCATGACGTTCTATGATTGACAAACAGATTAGTATATAGACTCCTACTCTACTATGTACTGACACTGACATTGTTACCAACTTTTGGAAATCACCTATTAATGTATGAATGTCAAAAATGGAAATTAAACAAATGAAGGGACAACCTAAGAAGTTCAATACAATGATGGCATAGCTGATTGCAGCAAGATGTGTTTGGCAGCAGGATTGGAAAAAGTGCTTAACATTTTCATTTGTATGAAATTGTTTAGTTTGAAAACTTGCCTTGGTGGCTCATTGAATTAAACACCAAAATGTATCATTGTAAATCTACTCTTTCTGTTCCAGCTTGTGGTTGATCGAGTTCCACAGCTCGATTTAAGGCGAACATTTGTATTCACATTTTTGGGACTTGCCCTTGTGGGGCCAACTTTACATGTCTGGTAATATTTTCTAACCTGCAAAAGTAATTGTCAGTATGTATTGTAGCTTGCATTTTCCACCACTGCTCTTTGTTTGATAATTAGTCTACATATGCAGGTACTTGTATTTGAGCAGATTAGTGACAGTCAGTGGAGCATTAGGTGCCATTGCTCGCCTTATTCTTGATCAGGTTTGCATTATCCCCCTCTCTCCCTCAACCCCAAGGAAAGATATTATAGCAATGAAATTTTCTTTGCATGTCCTGCAGTTTCTTTTGTCTCTTCAATTATTATATTTTCTTTTGACGTTTTTTTTCCTCTTCTCCTCCTGCTCAGTTCATTTTCTCTCCCATTTTCATCGGCGTTTTTATGAGCTTACTAGTCACCTTGGAGGGAAAGCCCTCTCTTGTAGTGCCAAAACTGAAGCAGGTGAGCTGAACCTTTCCATACTCTTACACCTCTGGTACCTTATGCATAAACTCATTTTGTCGATCTAATTTTTATTTCTGGCATCCACAGGAGTGGTTATCATCAGTGTTGGCAAATTGGCAATTATGGATACCGTTTCAGTTTCTGAATTTTTACTTTGTCCCTCAGAAGTTTCAGGTCTTCGAAGATGCTCATTTTCACAAGTTGTTATATTAGCATGCTTTTATGTGTTGCCCTCACTAACTTGTTGCCTTTTTTTCAGGTGCTTGCTGCTAATTTTGTAGCCCTTGCATGGAACGTGATTTTGTCCTTTATGGCTCACAAGGAGGTTATTGCGAAATAGGTACTATTAGCTGGATGATCTTATACCATGGCTTTAGGCTCACAAATTTGTTGAAGTGATAATCACATTCTTTACTGACTATGTACCATTGTTTATAGCCAAAAAAGAGAGTAGTTAACATGAAAATTGGTATGACGTGTCTTTTCCCATTGACGCTTGAATGTGATTATTCATCATTCCCTGCTGATGGTTGGTGCGCGAGCAATTTTCCTAGAACAATACATTTGTGATAGTGTATGCAAATGTTTCTCTTTCCTGTCTCTCTCGTGTGTGTGTGTCTGTGTGTGACTTTCTTAAACCCAAGTATCGACATGTTCTCAAAGGTCATTAAAATTGAGCATGTAAGGTGTTTCCTCTCACAGAGATATTGAAACTGATGTGCATTATACGGTGCTACTGTGCTAGGCATCATGGAAGTAGTGGAATAGTGAACCAATGTCCACCAAAGTGTTTTCTAGGTTGAGGAATTTGCTTTCCTTCCATCATGGGCTCCACTAAGACATGTTTGAACTGCAACTGTGTATCTTGCTTTTTTTGTTCCTATCAAGTCAAATAGGGAGATAATGTTCACATACTAAATCCCTTGTCTAATGGCTATTGCTCTTGGGCTTATTTTTTTCTGACACCCCAGAAAGCAACCTTGTGGACTTGTTCTGAAGTTATTGTTCCTTGACCTCTTGAAAGTCATACCATAATAACTCCCAATGCCTTTTGCAATTCAACATGATGTTGATTGATGCTAAAGATGTTTTTTGTTCTTTTGCATCTTGTGGGTAACCTTAGAGTCTAGACAGAAGCGTCTACTTAAGTTGTCAAAATGTTGCACCCTTGACTTGATCTTTCACTGATCAACTGCTTCTTTTACTTAGGTTTCAGTATATTTAGCTGGTGATGAGGAGTGTCAGCGAACCGGAGCAATTATTCCTTGGGAGAGTGAACTCGAGGCGAGTTAGTGGTGTGTAGGAATTGTTAGAATGTAAATTATTGTTCAGGAATCAGGAGTGCGACGTTCCTATCAAAGTTGAAAGCAGGTGCATCATGGTGATGACATGTTTGCATTATATGCTGAAGGGATCAGGAACGATCCTCCTTGTACCTTTACCGATATGCATGCTAATGTATCCTACCTCTTCTTTTAGCATGAACCAAATGTATGTTACTTGTTATGATGGATTGATGGAGCCATGAATGGGCTGTGTTGCCTCCTTAAGGCCTGTCTATACCACCAAGGAAGTAGGAAGGGGACAATTTGGTGGGAATGGTGCTTGTTTTGGTTTGGTTGCTGGATGATATACTTTCACTCACCCAGCCAGTGCGAGTAGAGCAATGACAATGCAGCGGGTAAGGATTTTAGTGTTTTTTTTTTGTCAAACTTGGATAGACTGCTAACAGCGCTTGCCGGGCTGTAGGTTTTTAGTAGATTTGTGGCTCGTGGTACTCGCCACTAGTTTGGATTTTGGAAAAGGAATGTTGGGTCCTTCGGGGGCACCTATGGATGCCCTCATATCCTGCTGCATGGGTTGGCCCGTCCCGTCAGTTGGCATACGTCAGATGCCAGTAAACTGGTTGCGTACCTGATGCAATGTTTTTCGGATGTCAGTTGGCATATATATTTTTGCCGATCGCCATCGATCATACGGCACCGCCGCTATCAGCAATGTTTAGTGTGACACTGCGAGCACTGCACCTGCTTGCAATTGCCACGGCGACGTCGCTGCAGCTGCTCTTGGTGAACGCCCAGATTGGGCTGCCTGGCTGCCCGACCAGCTGCGGCGGCGTGATGGTGCCCTACCCCTTCGGCATCCAGTCCGGCTGTTGCCTGCAGGGCTTCAACCTCACCTGCGACACAAACCACAGCACGCCGCGGCTGTTCATCTGGCTCGGCCCCGACCAATACGTGATCACCAACATCTCGCTTGAGCACTCCACCATGCGCTTCCGCCCCCCACAGGTACCGATGAAAATGGTAGGGACATTTTGTCTTTCGGACCGGCTGATCGGACCAAGTGTGTTCGATACTAAATGGATATTGACCGATATCTGAATCTAGAGATTCAATATCCAATCCGTACTTAAAGTTGGATATATAATATAGATATGGAACATATATCAATTTCTGTTTTGTATCTCACATATTTTTCATTATTCATATGTGAATCCAATCCGAGAAAAACAATCATTATTATTCGTATTTGCACATATGCATTCATAATTTCAGATCTGTTGACGCTTTTTCTGGTCAATACACCGAGATATGCATATGCAAGTATGCAATGGTGCATATGCAAGTATGCAAAATCTTATATTCTAAATGGGGTCTATTTAGCATGTGTTTGGGTGTGCAATTCCGATTTGGTAGTCCCATAACCAATTGCATATGCAAGTATGCAATGGTGGCCTGCCCATAACCATCTTGAGGTAAGTAGGGTATGAGTACGATACACACATCGTGGAACAAGGACAACTGGACAAGTGAATCAAGACATTGTAGGTTTCTCATGTCCTTGTCTCTTAGTTCATTTCGACAATGAATTCATGGAATCAACCAAGAATCACCTGATTCAACTTCAAACAAGTTCTGCAAGCTCAACCAACCATACCCTAAGCTATTTGACTTCTACACGAATTCTTGTGGAAAATCCAAAAGCTATTCAAAGCTACTAGCCTATTGACCCGTGCTCCCGTACAAGCTAGTAATTTTAGAAGACATGAGTATTAAAATTATGCTAAAGATTTAGAACCATAGCTAATTATGAAAATTATTTACCATGTGCTCTCTCTTATTTGTTAAATGTTTTTCCACTTTGTATCACTTTTTATGTATTTAACTGAACCCTCACATTGAGTTGTGCGGTCAACATGGGGATTGCTATTCTCACTATTTCCTCAATATTTGTACAAATGGTTTACATGGTGACACACATCATGGATATATACCTTGTGTCGGATATCAATATCCGACCCTCTCACCGACGGGTGGGACCGCGCTGTTTTGGGAAGGAGACGAGCGTAATCAAACCCATAAACTAGGAGGACATCAGATAGGAGGAGGGCCGACCTGGCTCCGCCTCGGCCGACCCATCTCCGCCTCGGCCGACCTGGCTCCGCCTCGGCCGACCCATCTCCGCCTCGGCCGACCTTCCGCCTCGGCCGACCCATCTCGCCTCGGCCGACCTGGCTCCGCCTCGGCGACCCTACCCGGGCCAGGTGTCATGGGTCAACAAGGGGGACCCGGAACGAGAGGGGACCGGGAGGACGCGCCGCATATCTACCGCGCCGCCTACTAGCATTAACGGGCCACGCCGCGCCGCCCGCCGTGGCAGAAGGATGTAACTGTTCCAGCCGCCCCGCGTGCGCCGCGGAGCGACGTGCACGACCCTAACAAGCTCGGGATTAGGACCTACTCCAACAGCGCCCACAGTGTCTCGCAGGCGGTGGGACTTCTCCAACAAGCTTCTTATTATTCATCATTTTGTTGAACACGCCTTGTACAGGTCTCCCCCCNCAATTCTGTCATTATAATATTTTTAATAATATTATATTTGTGCCAATGAAATTTCATCATAATATTACATTTGTGCCATTATAATTTTTTCACATAATACCCATACTAGGCTATACTACCTACCTATACCACAGCTCACAGGTCAAGTTTTCACCAGTATAAAAAATTCTTATCCGTCTGATTCTTTCATACTGATCCATTTTTATTATGATATAAGACACCGTAAAAAAAGCTGTAAATCATAGAGACTTTGAATAATTCAGGTCATCACGTATCACTTTCCATCGTATAGGTTTCGGACTTTCGGTGACATGTTACCTACGGCGGCTACCACTTTGTTGGACGAGCGTGCGGGACAGATCGATTCAGCACTGGACCATCAGCAATAACCGAAGAAAAGACATTTGGTAGCAACTTGCTTATTTTGAATTTGAAGAGAAAAAAAACACATTGGAAAAACAGGTGGTGGTGCATACAATGAAATGTGTACAGAGGGCCGTGAATCAACAAGGCGAAATGCATTATTCATGTATGTTGCACGGTAGTAATTCCACTCCTTATTTCTTCTCAGCTTCGTCTTCTTCTAAGGTCTCGTTTGGCAGAGTTCTTAGAGCTGATTCTCGGCTGAATTCAGCAGGAGCTCTGCCAAACAGTCACTGTCTCATCATTGTTGGTTCCTGTGGATAAGAGGTTTATGATTTCCTGTTCTTTTTCTATTCCTCCCTAGTATTGGTTTTTCAGGCAATCGACGATGTTTCGCCTTGTGAGAAATTAGAATCCTGAAATTCCTTGTTGCGAACTGTGCAGTATGGTCTCTGTATATAACCAATGGAGGCGCTTTGCTTCTAGCACTAACAAAGTGGTTGAGATGTGACTGCTGCCTAACCGTAATTAAGATACTTACCAATCAAAGAATCGGTCAAGATCAACGGATATTTCAGGCAGCACTCGCCATCACGGTGGGTGGCTAAAAATCTGAACTAATTCGATAATAATTTCTTTTTGCCAGATGAATAATGGCCACGAGCTTGTCCGATCAGCAATTTTAGCTTTGTAGTAGCTCAAATAATTCAACTGCGCCGGTCGTCAGCGTGCTTTTCCATGTGCTGCTGCTGCTTATTACCGGAAAAAAAAAAGTAAAGAAACTGCTGCTGCTAAGTTCTTACGTGCAAAAAAAAAAAAATCCTCCTGAGAATGGACACGGGGAGTTGTGTTGTTGTATCGACTGTCACCCGGATTCAAATGGCTGTTCTAAAAAAGCAGATTCAAATGGTAAACGGCAATGGCATTGGCCCAATTGCGCGAGGAAGCCCAGCTCTCTGCTCAAAAGGCCGTCATCTTAGGCCCTGTTTGTTTCCAGCTTCTGGCGAGCTTTCCGTGATAGCTTTCCATATATCCGAAAGCCGGAATGCTCTGAACAGTGGAAAGCCAGAAGCCACTTTCCGTGAGCTTTCCAGCTTTCCACTGTTCAGAGCTTTCCGATTTTCGGATCTATACTATAAGGATCCCAAACAATTGAAAATGGCTCCCACTTTAAAACACACCCATACCCCTCACATATCCCCGGGTTGAGGCCCACACGTCGGCTTAAGAATGACCAAAGTTTTTGGCATTTGGAAAAAATCGCGCTTTCTAAAATGTTTCATACTTTTTTCGCTGTTTTTTTTCACCAACGATTTTTCTTTACCCGCCTCCTGTACCCACCCCGACCCGCCTCCGTCAATTTCGCATGTAGATCCCCTCCTCTTCGCCTTTCCTTCCTCGCACAGGTACCCCTCGTCGCATCGCACACAAATGAAACTGAAGCCGCCGGAACCGAGCAGAAGCAGACCCCCGCCGTCTCGGTGGCTCGTCGTGATCCTCGACCTCGCCCTCCCGCCAGCGCTCCTCTCCGCGGCGGCGGCGGCGGCGGCTACGCCTCGTTCGCCATGGCGGCTGTGGCCCAGGCGCGCGCGTTCGACTTCCGCTCCTCGCTTCTCGACCTGCCCACCGTCTCCGCCACGCGCGCGCTCCTCATCCTACGTGAGTATTCGAAGACGAGGAGTTACATCGTAGCCCACGTCGCATCCAGTACCTCCCAATTCGCCGCCGCCGCCTCGACACCACGCGCAGGGGAGGCCGAGCTCTTCGTGCCTCCTTTGCTCAATGGCCGCGGTCGCGAGCCTTTCCCATGCCCAACCCAACGACGCCTGGCGAGGCCCGGCCCTGAGTGGGGGGCGAGCGGGGAGGCCGCCCCGGGCCCCGAAACCGCGAGGGGCCCCGCAGCCGCAGGTATGTACGCACGCAGCGCCGCCGGTGCACTGTGCATCTCGTCGTCTTCCTGATTCTGTCAGCGCGGCGATCTCCTCAATCTCGTTTGTCTTTCTTTTTTGGGCGCAATTGGTGTCGCGGGGAGGTGGGCAGCAGGCACCCACGAGGCAACGAGCGCACCCGCGGCTCGTCGTGACGGCGGCACGGCGCCGTCGGCTGATCGCGGTTCATGTACTCGCGCCCTCGCCCTCGCAACATGCCGGCATCGTGATCGAAGGGTGCAGCTTCCGTGCCTCTGACCCCCCACGGGCCTCCGTCAGTCCGTGTCTAGCAGTGGAAGTGTTCGTTGAAATGTCTCTTAGGAAATGTGACATATGTTGCCCTTGGAATTTGTCAATTATTGCAGAACTTAAACATCCAAATTTGCGACTATTCATAATTGATGCATTGATTGTTGAGGGACATAGAATTCCAGGGTATTAGCACATTGTTTTTGACCCAGGTATGCTGGACAAACTAAATTGCATAGCACCCTCATGTGTTTACATTTCTTTCCTACACAGCTACCACATACCAGTTAAGAAATTTCATGATAGTTCAACAATTGTGATTCAGAAAATAGAAGAAATTTCATGATAGTTCAACAATTGTGATTCAGAAAATAGCATTGCCTCTGTTTCTAGGTCCAGGTCCTGTTATAAGTTCTGATACAGACATCCTCCTTCACTAAATTAAGGATGCTATACTGCTTCTGAGTTCTTCTTGCTTGAATTTTCTTTTCTCTTGTCTTCTCTTGTTTCATTTGCCACGATAGATGGAGGTCTATGTTGGTGGCAACATTCTAACAGTGGGTTGGATGGAAGCATGCAGTTGTAGGACTTAACAAGGTGCTTCACTTTGCTTGGTTCCCATTTGACCGTTTCCCTTTGGAACTGATTAGTTGATGTGCTAATTTTTTTGGTTTGCTTCCCAGTTGGTTTTGTGGTCCAGTAGCCCAACACCCCAATTACCTGTGGGTTGGATGGAAGCTGACACTTGCATCTCTGAAATAATGTGCCTCGCTTTATCTGTTGCCTCATATGATTATTTTTCATTCAAATTTGGTTAGTTGTATATGATGAACTGCCCATGCAAGATATAGAGAGGGTTTACATTGAGAAACATAGCCAGAGCTCACATCGCTGACTCATCGGTTCAATTGCTAGATGGCTTACAGTGAAGGTGACCTTGCAGCTGAGGGTTAGATGGCCAAACCCTAGGCATTGGGTGGATCAGGGGAAATGGAAGCGGTGGCGGCTTGCGCCGCTATAGCCTGGGAGCTCGGCGTCGCTGAAGCATGCTGTGTTGGTCGATGTCGCTGCCAGGCAAGTCATACTGCTCTCTCCTCTCCTTACTTTTTTTTTAAATTCTCCCCAATTGAATTGATTCCTGGGCTAGGGTTCGGTCACGAGATTTATTTCGCTGCACGGCATGACTGCTGAGCCTTAGCATCAATTTTTGTACTTGCACAGATAAGTTCTCTAATTACTAAAGCCCAAGCCAATGTTCTTCCCAATACTTTCATCTTTGCTCGTTCTGTTTCAGTCTGCAATGCTTTACTGAAAATTGACGGTTGCATGCTTGAAATTGATGTGTGGTACAACTAAACTGATGTATAAGGATCATTTGTGCATGTAATTTAGAGCCACCTTACAATAGTTTGAAAGTTGAATTGAAAAATGGATTGTTCAGTAGTTTGAGTTGGGCTCAAATAGATTTGGGACAGTGTTGTTGTTACAGCAAATTGTGAATTTTACAAACTATCATTCCGCTGCTACGGAGCACTTCCTGACAATATTGAAACATTATGTTTATAGTGTTGCTCCTCTTAAGTTTATGGCAACCAACTCCATATAATGATTTACTTTCAAGGTGCTGCTCAGAGATGCTAGAGTTTGATGGGAAGATAAGGCATATATTTTAGTAGTGATGTCTTTGAAGAATAATCTGTTGAAAAGTTAGAAGTTCAATTCTTGCAGTGTACTTCAGGCCTGGTATGATTTGTTGATAATGATGAACAATCACACATATTTTTAGATATGATCCAAGAAGGTGCTCAAATGCTGAGTAGGAATATGGATAACGCGTGAATTAGAACATTAGTGCAATGTAAAATTAGAGTTGAGTATATGATTTCTGTGTATATACCACTGGTTTACATGCGTATATTAATGAATTATGCATGGCGAGACTTCGAGGCAGCTCTCCCGTTGTTGTTTCATTTCAGTCTGGCAGGTGGGGAGTCCCTGCTTAGCTTCATCAATAGAGAAGGAGTATATTTGATGAAAGAAGGAAAACAGAAGAAGAATATAGATTGAGCTACTATGCTTCCTGAAGGTAAAAATGTTAGCTAAAAAGTCTTAAACATCAATGGATTTACTTCATTTGTAAAAGAAAAATATTCCTATGTGAAGATGTTCTTTTTTATGCCATAAAAATATTTTTTTTCAGATGACTTGTTCATACAGAGCTAAATTTCAGATCTCGAGCTAAGGTATTCGATAAAGTTCCCACCACAAGGAGATATTTTTTCCAGATGGCTTGTTTCTAATTATTTTCTTATCTCTCTAAAATATTCTTTTGATATATTTATTTTCTCTTTAATAATTGTATGTGTGTTTTCTATAATTGAACCAGTAGGGAATGACCAGTCTTCTAACCAATCATGACACCATCAGCGGTAACCTCGGTCAGAACCTACAATGCATTTTTGTAGGCACTACATTTATTTGAAATCTCTGAAATTGTATCACAATTTTCTTATGACTCTCAGCAATATGGCACCTTCAGGCTATGACCCAAGATTAAGAAAGTTTAGACCACTAAACTTTTGAATCTAGAGGTGTAGTAGCGGTTCTAGGAATTGCAGTGGCTCTTTGAGTGAGATACCTCTCTTCACATCATTATGTAATTTGATAAGCATATATCTCTTCTTGCTTGTGAATATTCAAGTTTAAATTTGTTTCTGTAATTACTAAAAAAATCTTTGTTTTTAACTGCTAATTCACAGAATAAGCCCCAGACTTCTACTGAACCTGGTGAGCAAGACATCTTTGACAGCATCTAAAATTCAGTTTACAATTATTAGGTTTTCATTTGTGTGGCATAGCATCTCTCTCTCTATTATTTTGGACTAAGGAAGAGGATTTCATGCTACTGAATTAAATTGTGCCATAGTAAACTCCACTGTTTCCTGCTAAAGTTAGTGTCATATATTGCTGTTAAAAAAGAAATGGTCATGTATGTTGGAACGCAAAGAGCATTAGTTGTGTCTTGCTTTTTCTTAATTTCAATGGCCCTTAACTCTCTATTGACCCATCCATGTGTTTCTTTCTCTCACCGACATGTCTTGAGTTAAGGAAGCCTTTGTTCTGTTTAGTAGCCAATTAATTTTTTGGAGCATGTACACAGCATATAAACGTTTTAAGTAGGAAATAAATGGTCCTTCTTTGATTTTCAGTCCTATCAGAAAATGCAGTGGAATTCATGCAGATGATGGATGGAAATGAGAACTTTACTAATCAAGGTATGTTTAATTTTGGTGGTAAGGCAAGCGTTTGGTGGTTTTATTTTGACATCATACTGAACACTATCAGATGTTTGGTTACAGACCTCGGAGATGGAGTTGCTGACATCAGTGGGGTGTCTTATCTCTTCCATAGACATAAATGGCTTGCTTTTCGGAGATTTGATGGGACCTAATTTTCTTGAGGGCTAGCCATGGCTTTCGGAGCTTTCACAGAGGTTCGGCTGCACCCTCACATCCGCCGTTGCGCAGGTCTGTCCCACCTATGTGCCCCTATCTGCAGTTTGTCTGAGGCCAAGGCCAAGTTTCAATCGCATTTTGGTGATGCGTGTTCGTGTGCTGATGGTTGCCTTTATCCAATTTTCTGATAAAAGGGTTGTAATTTGCAATGTCTTACTTCACTTATTGGTTACTAACTTTTCTCGCTTTTAAGGTATTTGCAATGTGACATTGGTGAGTTCTGATCGCTACATTTTCTAAGATTTTTATATATTAGCTGATACGTGCAGGTGTCAGATGAGATTTTATAGGATGCCATTGTGCTAGATAGGTCTAACTAATTGACAATTACTCCAGATAGGTCTAACTAATTGACAATTACTCCATTGATCACTGGATCATGGTTTTTGAGGCGCTGCGGCATTGGGGTTAAACATGGACTCCTTGGCATCAATATATAATGAATGCTATAGAAATTTAGTTGGCAGCCAATTGAGTTTGAATCCATAGCTCATGTATCTGATCATGAATTCTTTTGGTTTTTCCAATGCATTGGTGCTGTTGTGGATCTCAGTCATTGCCCTAAAGCAACCTGTGTTCAGTTTTCTATGATTCGACGTGGTGCTAATCAATTTGGATTATATATACTGCAGGAGCAAGTGTACTATTGAGGCTATTCTTTCAGTCTTGTTTCTCACAGATTCAGAGCATTGATTATTTTCTTGGGATTGTTCGTTAAGTCTGAATTCTTGCAGATTCAAAATATTCTTGCATTAGAGGAGTTTCTATTTGTTAGCTGCTTTCATTTAACTATTCAACTCTGTCTGATCTTCTCTGCATACAGTTAAAACTTAAACATACAAATAGTTAGGCATTAACTGGCCAGATAATATTTAACATGAAAAAAGTTGACTTCTACCATTATGTGTTGCTCAAAAGGGAAAAAGGCATCTATCCACTTTAGGTGTTACTTATAAGCCTCAGCTGCAGACTGGGTCTGGTGGTCCACAATTCCTCAGACAACGAGCTACACTTGGATTTAGGTAATTGCAGTGAAGGAGAAATAGAGATGAGAGAGGGATAGGACCTTTACCAAGATCATTACATGGATAAATAAAAACTACATGTCTTCTCAAATTGCTATTCTGAGTAATCAATTTGTTGACTATCTATTGCATCTTCTATTATTCATGCAACAACATGAGCAGGTTGTGCAATTGCTGTAACTTGCAATTTTTTATTCCCAAGATATACAATACTGAATAAAGAAACTTGGCACCATCAGTGAAAGGTATCATCAGAGTCCACATGTTGGGTTGATAGGTTTTATTTTGGTTATAAGACTGGTGAAAAATTTGTGTTGGATGTTTCTATTTCAATTTATGTTTTAGCATCAGCATTTTTTTCAGGTTATCTGATCATGGAAGATAAGTTGTATCTCACGAAGTTCAACCATGAGACAGCCACTCAATCTAAAGAGGGGATCTAGACTGATAGTGGATCAATTGATACATCTTTTGTTACAATTTTTAAATATTTTGATTAGAATAAGCTGGGTTGTTGAAATATAAATTCTTGAATATGATGGGTCGTTCCTATTTTTATGATGACCGATTTATAAATATAAATGAATCTTGATGGATGTGTTCTATTTGCGTAAAGCATAAGCTTTAACTATGACGGATGTGTGATGTTAAAAAGCTAATTATATTAGTTTCATGGCTGTTTTGAATTATTTTGGCATGTAGGGTTCATCCATATGCACAAATTATAATAATTATATAGCATTATATTTTATAAATATTTTATATTATTTTTATTTAAACACGTGCGTGCCGCACGTGCACCTTACTAGTTAGTTTATATCAATTGTGAGATCAATTATATCATTTTATATCAATTATCTCAATTATCTCAAATTATCTCAATTATCTCAATTATCACAAAGGTCTCCGTCGCCAACAACTCAAAAATCTCCGTCACTTCCAGCTAAGCAATCTCCGCCGCCTGCACCTCCGCCGGTAAAGAAAGCTAAGCAACAGAAAGCCAAGGCACCAACAAAGCCACCTGCAAAGAAGCCAGCAAAGCAAGCCAAGGAACCTGCCAAGCTACCATGGGAAAAAACTGATGAGGAGTGCAAGCAGCATAGTCTGGATAAGGTTAAAAAGTTCTTCAAAAAGAAGGAGCCCGAGAAAAAAGAAGTAGTTGATTTTGCTAAGTCTGCTTTCTTTATTGGCATGGTTAAAGAAACTCAGAAGAAATTGTTGTCGGACTATGACCGCTCTATTAAGAAATCGTATGAGAAGAATCAAAGGGAGGAGAAGGAGCGACGGAGTCAACAGAGCCAAGAGTCTACCAAGAGCCACAAGAGCGTCAAGCAACAAAGGAAGGGAAAGGCTGTTGCTCAGCTCGGTGAGCACGAGAGGCAAACAATTGATCCACTCATGGTGAATGCTGGAATTGGACCGGTCGACCTGCTTGAGTTTTGCAAAGGGGCAGGAATGACGCCCTCGCAAATGCTAGATAAGAGTAAGACCCCAAAGGCTATACCAAGGTGGCCATTTCAGCTTGGCTTACCTCTAGTTGACCCCGATACGTACAACACGCTGTCAACAAAAATGTACAGATTACATGAATGGTACCTTCAGGCGTCGGCCCAAGGCCAGAACATGGTGGGATTGAAGATTAGAGATGATGACTACTTTCGTGGCGATAATGTTATGTATCTGGAATTCTCAGAATTTTACCAGATATACCATAGGGATGCCCTTGACGTGTCTCTCCTCAGCTGCTGGGTGCTGTAAGTGCTTCATTTATTTCTATATTTAACGTCTCCTATGTATTGTCAACCTATTATTAAATATTTATTTTTTTAAATTGTATCCTGTAGAATGGAGATTGAAGAATGCAGGAAAAACTCATACTTTCACTTGGGCTTCATCGACCCAAAAACTGTAAACCAGCATATGTTACTAAATTTTTATGAAGACACAATGAACAACATTGACAGATTCTTACGTGTACAACATTACAAGACAATGATTCTATTTCCTTACAACTTTGGGTGAGTACTTTTACTGTCTTGTGCATCTTTTAGTTTTCTTCCTAACATAATTTTTATTTCAATTGACGTGACTCTTGGTACAAAACTTGCATGTAAATAGGTTTCATTGGATATTATTTGTTATACAACCGGACATAAGCTTGTTGACCATCATGGACTCATTGAGGGACCACGGGACGCGTACCAACCAATGATTGACCTCCTTCAAAAGTAATTTTCGTCCTCGCACTATTATTCCTCTTTAGCTCAGCCAAGAATTCCATTTATTTCATATGGTGTGCGCAGGTGTTGGAAAAAGTTTCGTGCAGAGCAAAAAGGTCCATTCAAGGAAGAACTTGGTATCAAGGGAGACTTTCCGGTAAATACTACTATACATAGACCAACATCTCTTTTTTTGTTTCATTATCATGATTATGCATGTAATGACTTGACCATTTCTCCTATAAAGTGTTATAGGCAGAATCAAGGCACCAATTTATATGGATATTATGTCTGTGAGTACATGCACACTCTTGTAGGGCATAAGACGATCGTCACTAATTGGGACCTGACGGTATGTTCCATTTCCATTGAAATCTATATGTATGTATGCATGCATGTGAGTCATAAAAGCTATTATTTATATTTTTCTATTAACCACACCCTCAGATAAAGAATATGAAAGATGAGATCTTACCGGACCAAAGAGTCGCGGCGATTCAAGAGACACTCTGCGGATTTATAATCGATGAGGTCGTGAGCAAGACAGGGGCGTTCTGGTGGGATGGACACGAGCCCGATACAAGGAGCAAATATTAGGAATTTTGTATATGCTCCTTTGAAATCTTGGTGTAAATATTAATATTGAAATCTTGATGTAAATATTAATATTAATCTTGGATTTATCAAAATTTGTTTTATTTAAATATATATAAGTTTAATATTATTACCGTATATATTAATATCAGTATTAATAGTTTAATGTATTAGTGACGTATAACTAATACATATATGGACATATACGTATATTATTATACAGGTATAATACGTATCTCTGTATAAAAGAAACCAGAAAAGAAAAAGAAAAAGAAAAACAGAAAAGAAAAAAAAGCCCTTTAGTCCCGGTTGGTAATACCAACCGGGACTAGAGGGGCTCCATCATGGGCGCCGCGTGGAGACCCTTTAGTCCCGGTTGGTATTACCAACCGGGACTAAAGGTGGCTTTTAGTCCCGGGTAAATACCCGGGACTAAAGGCTGGGACCTTTAGTCCCGGTGGCGTAGTCCCGGTTGCGGAACCGGGACTAATGGGAGTTACCAACCGGGACTAAAAACGGTTTCTCTACTAGTGACTCGTATCTCCAGAGCCAGGCCCGAAGAGGCCGGTTGCATCACGCCGGCCAGGCTTCAAGGCTGATCCAGGCATCCAATCGTGGGCGACCTGCATCTCGGGAGCCTGGCTGGCCTGAGATTCAGGCAACCAATCGCCCCCCAAGCTGCTTTGCACAGAGCTCTCTGTTCGTGCCTGCTGTGCAGGCGTGCAGCCACTCATCATAACGGCTGACGGTTCAAAAGCTGATCGCCTGACATCTCATAGCGGCATGACAAGGATTCAGCATCGACAGATTCCCATCTCAAAGTACAAAAGGAAGCAGCACGCCAGCACCGATGCCACACTGAGAGTGACAGCACTGGCGTGGTGCACTGCACACTACACGATCTGTCCACAACTTCTCATTTTCAGTGGGTACACTTCTGAAAGGCAACTTTTCCGTAACTCCGTGGATCAGAACATTCAGATTAGGCAGAAAAGTAAAGATCAAGAGCCAAGAGGCCATATGTAATTACAACTTACGACACTTTATTAGGATATAATTGCATTACAAAATTTGGCTTACGTGGCCACGAGAATATGAGACCCACTGAAAGCGACTCTAGTACATGACATTTGCAATTATACTGCAGAAAACTCTGACAAAACCCTACAGCGTTGCCTGATGTTTGCCACCAACCTGAACCAATTCTAAGTACACCTACAGACTAGACTAGTTACATACATGGTACCATCAACAGCCCTCTGAATCCAAAACCTGCACTAATTTCTCTCTTTTTTTAAACTCTCTTCATAATTTTGTTGCTTATTACTATTTTGAATTCGCTAGGGAATGTCAATTTTGTCAGATACTACTAATTAACGCGACAAAAACCCGAAGGGTTAGATTAATCGAGACCCGATCCGANTATAAAATGCTAAAACTACTTTAGAAAAATGTGGGTTGAATCTGCCATCACAACTATGATAGATGTGTGGGAAAAATAAATACTTCATACTCATAGTGATAAATGAGCAGCAGACATACTAAAGGTGGTTAGCTGCACATGGTAATGGAACATATTATGTATATAGCAATGACCAGAAAATTTGAGTTTGTTACAACTTACAACAGTTAAGTTTTTTCTGTAGGGAGTTTATAAACGAAAAATCTGATCCAGCTCCAGGTGTAATAGTGCTCGAATTCTGCAAAATGGCCACCAGATCAGATTTCTATTTTATCTGTCAGGCTGATCAGTGCTCTCTTTTGTATCAAATATCTACTTCGGACGGAAAGTTGACAAGTAGCGACAAGGCCCTGGAGGCAGTACTTTATGAATTTCTTCTGTTCTTGGGCCTATTGGCTAAGCCCAATTATAGTTGCAGGCCCACTCATGACGTGAATATGTTGACGTGAATATGTTATTTATATTTTGATACCATTGATTTCAGGTCTGATGGCTGAAAATTCGGGTGTCAACAGCCCGAAAACACCTAAGTAAACAGTAGACAATCAACCTAATAAACTTATAAGAGGGGCAAAAGAACAAGAAACAAACCATCCTACTACACTGCTATATAGACACTCGTTTATGGGGCGATGTCCGTGAAGCATTCAATTGCCTGTTTGAAGAATCTGAATTACTCAGAACAACACCATGATTTATGCAGCAGCCATGGTGCGCCCTATTGCCTGTTTGCACATTCCAGTCATGGTGACAAATTAGTTCGACTAAAAATGTGCCAGCAGCTCAATCTAGCATCACACCAGCAGTTCAGTGTATCAAATGTACTAAAATGTGTATAGCAAGGTAACAATCGACATGAACATTACAATCCAATGCAAGTGACGGTCATTTCATTGCATTGCAGCTCAATGTGTATACCAAACCCCACCAAACTAGACCTTGGATTTTTTGCATCACAACAGTAATTATTTCTTTGCAGGAATGACCTATAAAGGTTTCGTTCAAACAACTCCTTGCTACAACATATCTGAAACAAAAAGGGAACAATCATGTGTGCATGGACTACTGCAACTACACTGCATCTCTTATTGATGCGGGTCTGACATATTCAATTGCGTGTTTGCAGATCCCAAACTCCCAGAACTACACTTGGATTATGCTGCAGCCATGATGCATTCAATTGCCTGTCTGCAGATTCCTGTCATCGTCTCTTCTGGCCCATACACCTGCGGTTGTTCAAAATATAATCAGCTTATCTATGCGGACTGTGTTGATA
>CM014277.1:3588481-3609047 GCA_004135705.1 Alloteropsis semialata | reverse complement strand
CTAGTTGGGGGAGTGAGCACATATGAGAAGAAGGGGCGCTCTTCGTCAATCACCGGCTGATCTGAGTCACAATACCAGTGATTACATTGCTGCCTAGAGTATTTATTGCTGCGGTAAATGGCATGGCATGATATGATCTTTTTTTTTTTTGCGACCGTGCCTTAGCACGTTTCGCAGCCGGCTGCAGGCTAGTATTTTATTAAGTACGTATTAATTAGCCATGAGCGACATCAGCGAAGCTGATGGATGGAGGGAGACTCTTGTATATACTAGGCAGCTTAGAGCAAACAACAAGCAAGCCCGGCCCGTGCAGTATATTTGGCATTGCCGTAAGGATCTGATGAATGCAAATAGAGATGGCGTTGGCACTATCGCTGCTTGTCCTAATTAGCCGCTTCTCCTCTTGTTACCTCCTCCCTACTCCATCATCATCCGATGGCTTCATTCAGTGCCTAACAGAGAATATACCTAGCGAGCTCATCTTCACGCCGGCCTCTAGTAACTTCACCGGCGTGCTCGTGTCCACCATCCGGAACTCAAGGTTCTTATCAGCCAACACCACGACCACGGTGCCAGTTTGCATCGTCACCGTGACAGATGCCTCCCACGTGCAGGCCGCCGTCCGGTGTGGCCGCGCGAACGGCGTCCGCCTCCGCGTGCGCAGCGGCGGGCACGACTACGAGGGCCTCTCGTACCTGTCGGAGCGGCCGGGCGAGACGTTCGCGGTGGTGGACCTGGCCCATCTCCGCGCCATCGCCACCGACGTCGGCGAGTCCTGGGCGTGGGTGGGCTCCGGCGCCACGGTCGGCGAGCTCTACCACGCCATCGGCAAGGCCAGCACGGAGCTCGCGTTCCCGGCCGGCGTGTGCCCGACGCTCGGCATCGGAGGCCACTTGAGCGGCGGCGGGATCGGCTCGATGATGCGCAAGTACGGGCTCTCCGTCGACAACGTCGTCGACGCCAAGCTGGTCGACGCCAACGGCGACCTCCTCGGCAGCAGGGCGGCCATGGGGGAGGACCTGTTCTGGGCCATCCGAGGCGGCGGCGGCGAGAGCTTCGGCGTCGTCGTGTCATGGAAGGTGAGGCTCGTCAAGGTCCCGCCCACCGTCACGGTGCTCCGCATCACCAGGACGCTTGCGCAGGGCGCCGTCGACGCCGTCACCAAGTGGCAGCACGTCGGGCCGACCCTGCCCGACGGCATCAACATGGAGGTCCTCGTGCAGGGTCAGCGGGCCGTGTTCCAGTCCCTGTACCTGGGCACGTGCGACCACATCCTGCCCACCATCGCGTCCCGTCTCCCGGAGCTCAACGCGACGGCCGCCGACTGCAACGAGATGACCTGGCTCGAGTCGACGGCGTTCATGAACTTTGGCAACACCAACACGACGGCGCTCCTGGACCGGAACACCGGCCTCAACTTCTTCAAGAACAAGTCCGACTACGTCCGGCGTGCCATTGCCAAGGGTGTCTGGCTCGAGATATTCACCAGCTGGCTCGCGATGAACGGCTCCGGGCTCCTGATCCTGGAGCCCCACGGCGGGTTCGTCGGCTCAGTCCCCGCCGGGGCGACGCCGTACCCGCACCGGAGCGGCGTGCTGTACAACATCCAGTACGTCGCGTCCTGGTCCGCCGGCGACGACAGCTCGGCGGCCATGAACTGGATCGGCAAGTTCTACGACTTCATGGGGCAGCACGTGACCAAGAGCCCCAGGGAGGCGTACGTCAACTTCCGGGACAAGGACATTGGCGAGAACACGGTGGTGAACGATGTCAGCACGTTCCACAGCGGTAAGGTGTGGGGCCACAAGTACTTCGGCAGCACCAACTTCCACAGGCTCGCAACGGTGAAGGGGAAGGTGGATCCGACCGACTACTTCAGGAACGAACAGAGCATCCCGCCACTGCTCCAAAGCAATTAAGACGCAAGAATCCCCTGTTTTTATGGAATTTTATTTTATGACAGTACTGTTTCAAGAAGATGCACGGATACTATATGTTTCAATAAGTTCGTGTTTGCACGGAGGCTGTCCGCTCTGTCCGGATCTACGCGGCCTAGGTTGTGGATACCCAAATCAAATTCAAGGATGTGAAGCTGACTGCCAAAGCCAAATAGAATCCAGTAGAGGGAATTCCCAACCAGGACATTCCGATATCCAACAATGAAGCCAGATTCAGACTGGACGGCTGTGGAGACGACATCACCCCATACACCGGTCTCTGACGAGTAGACGCAGGCATGTGCACGGCGGCGACCGTCCCACGCCAAAGCCACCTTAAAAGGGCCCTTGTCGCCGGAGGCACAGACTACCGCCCCTTGCACATAGCCGAACCTGCTCCAGCTAGGATCCGAGAAGTGCGGAACGCCTATGAGTTGGTGCTTGCCTGCGACGGGGTTCCACACCAGCACCTGGTGGAGACCGTAGCCGTAGTCGTGGCGAAACCTGTTGATGAGGAGCTCACGGCCGTGGCGGCAGCCTTGGAATGTCCAGGCGTACTCGGCGCCGCCGCCTTCGCGGCGCACGGGCACGGAGAAGCGCTCGGGCGGGATGGAGCCCCGCGGATCCGAGATGAAGCTGAAGGAGATATCTTCGTTTCCTGGTTGGGGGCGGGTAAGGAAGACGCCGAGGGGCTTCCGGTGGTGGGCGCGGAAGCGGCGGAGGAAGTCGGGGTCGGTGACGAGGCGGCGCCAGCGGGTGCAGACGAGGGACGCGCGGGGGAGCGAGGACGGCAGCGCGGGGAGGCGGAGAAGGATCTCGGAGAGAAGGTCGTCGACGTCGATCGGAGAAGCCGGGCTGCCCATCTCGTCCCGTGTCGCTTGGGAAGGCCGACGATCGTGCCTGTTGCCGGCGACGGGGCAGTAGAGAGGGGCGGCGGCGGTTGAGGCTGAGGAGGAACTTTTTTTTCTTTTCTTTTGGAGAACTCCAAGTTGGATTGTGCTCAAGACTTCGAGTTGAGTCCATCTTGGGCTGATGATGATTCTTCCTGGGCTGGGCTGACGGCTGACTAGTTATTATGGGCTCTACTGATTTTTTTTTCCTATTATTATTTCTTGGGGTAAAAAATATCTTCCTCTCAAAAAAGAAAAGAAAGCTCTTATCGCGTTTTTTATACTACTTTCTTATCTGGTTATTTAAGACTATTCTAATAATTATATATCAGACTTGGCCTATGGATGAACATACAATAGTGCTGGTGGTCTTTTCGGGACTTAAGAAGAGCACATCCGAATAAGATATTGCATAGGCTAGGATAAAATGGTGATCCAACCTTTCTATTTGTAGAAATCGATCCGGTTGGCCCACTGAAGACGTCAGATGAGCATGAGCCATCAGTGCTTGTGCTATGCGCGAGCAGAGCATTCACTAGACCAAAGCATGTGCTCTGTTTCAGTTTTTTCTGAAGAAAGGCTTTGCTTCTCGACCAACTAGTTAAAAGCCTTGGTTGGCCAGAATGAGATGCAACCGTACAACCACCATGATGCACCAAGTTTGAGCTAGACAGCAAGCATCCAAGCAAACAATGGCCTTGTGGCATGTGCCTGCTGGGACACTACACAGCTACACTAACGGGCTCACCAGCACCAACGTTACAATCTAGGAGTAAAACCAAGCAACACCAAGTGATTAACAATGTGAATCCGGTGATTAACATAGTGGATCCAAAGCCAACAGCTACTCAAGCAAATTCAATTGCGCTTCATGGAGGGCACAGACAACAAACTAGCACATAATAAGTGTCCTACCAACTAGACATACATAGGCACTGATGGTTACACTCAACAAAGCCAGAAAGTGAAACCAAACTAGCAAATAATCAGTCTGCAACCTTCCCTTGCAAGTTGCAACACGTTCCGTCAAAAGGCTTGTCTTATGCCAAGGGAGACACCGAGATCAACTAGTGAAGAATTGGGACCAAACTCTTCCCAGCCTTCCCTTGCACATTTGCCACCAGCTCCCTCCCTCCATCCCTTTCCTGTTAATGAAGTTGGTAATGGAGTTGGTACCAATTCTCAAGACACGGTCTCTTGCAGTTGTTAATGATGACTCTAAAGTAGTGATTCTGTTCACCAGAGAGTTCTTCTCATCATCAAGTAAGAATGCATCCATCTCCACAAAATTCACATTGTCACCATCAATCAAAGTTTCTTTGAATGAATGCAATGCGGTAAAAAGGACAGGGGAAGTTTCTTCTGTGCTTATAGGACCATCTTCAGAAATGTCTCCTGTGACTCCAGTTTCCAAATTCTGCTATGGCATAAAGAGAATTCATTATAAGCAATGATCTAGGCTTTTGCATAGACAAATTTCTGCAGGGCAATAGATTCTAATGATATTAATACAGACCAATTTGTTTAGCTTTTACAGAAGCAATGAA
This sequence comes from Alloteropsis semialata, assembly GCA_004135705.1. Taxonomy (NCBI): domain Eukaryota; kingdom Viridiplantae; phylum Streptophyta; class Magnoliopsida; order Poales; family Poaceae; genus Alloteropsis; species Alloteropsis semialata. The sequence continues at coordinate 3,604,673 of CM014277.1, read as the reverse complement.
ACTGAATAAGATATCTTTGTATGCACTATTGTCATCTCATATTGGTTAGCATTGTAAAATATATTGGTTAGCATTGTAAAGTGGACAAATAAGTCTAGACTCAAATAACGACAATACATCACTTTACATCCTTATGTATCATATAATCTGAACAAACCCTCTTGCTATCATATACTATTGAGCTCGTCTGCTACCTATGAGTTATGAAACCAGACATGTTACTTCATCTAAACCTGAAAGCCAATGGCAGATTTTAACAACAATATAATAATCCAATGCTCTCATGTAATGCAAACCACGGACAATCTAGGGACAAAACATAATTTATCTACATCTTGCAAACATAAGCATGGGCTGACCTTGTTGTGTATCAAAGAAGATGGCCAGCTGGTCATGATGTAGGGATCAACTGGACAGTGCCAAGGAATGCTTTCCTTATGGAGCAAATTCACCTCGGCTGTTTCCAGGCAAAAGGACAGGAACCACTGAAAAGATTGCGATTCCCGGTAATAAACAGACAGGTACACAAAGCCATTGGTAACCATCATAAGCTCCACTTCAACATTATCCACTTGCGAACGCGCAGTGACCTCCTTGACAGTCGTGTGCAATGAAAACATCTTGTGCAGCGTAAACCTCTCTACGCCGTCGTCAGCTGTCTGGAGCCAAACTGAAAGATTGCATTCATTTACATTTACGATACAGAGCTTCCCATCCCTGGTCTGACCAATCAAAAATCTTGAGAATGGCAATCTCAAGGGCGGCGGCAAATCTATTATGGAGAACTGAAATGTTGCAGTGCTGAGCGTGAGGATGCATCCCTTATTTGTATGCGCCCAACAGACGAACCCACTGACAACAGTACCAATGGTGAACGTGTCGCCCTCAAGCAACAGCGTCCCGGTCTCCGGTAAGATCTGCCACTCCATGGTGTGAGATGAGAAGACGGCCACGCGCGCCCACGCCCATGAGCGTTCGTGGTGGACACAGACCACACGGGAGGGCCGTTGTTCCTCCGCGTCGGGGGAGAGCGTGTGGAACTCAAGGTAGGTGTCATTGTCAACATTGTCGGGATTGGGGTAGATTTTCAGTGCCTGCGAGTGCGGGCTATAGGAGGCGCATTGCTCTGTGGTTCGGTTGACAAAGCAGACATACCCGTCGCAGTCGGCTTCTGTATGCCACTCGGAGGCGGCGTCGTCTTGGAATAAATTGGTGAAGGTGCGGTCGAAGCCACCCTTGCCTCCAGATGCAGGGACGAAGGCTTTCATGTAGGGCACGAGGAAAAGGGCGAGAAGCGGCGGCGCGTGGAGCTCGCGGAAGTGGCGGCGGAAGGCGGGGGAGGAGCGGACGGCGCGGAGGAAGGCGCGGCAGCTAAAAGCCGCGCGCGCGAGGCTCGTGACGGCAGGGAGGCGCAGGAATATCTCGCGGAGAAGGTCATCGTTGAGCGCACTTATGGTGGTGGGAGCGGGCGGCGACGGCGGCGGCGGCGGCGGCGGCGAGGCCATGGCTGTGAGCTTGTGAAGTTGGGAGTGGCGGCCGTGGGGTTGGGGAATGTAATGGACGACGCGTAAAAGGAAGAACGAACGGAACCCGCAGGGCACAGGCCGGCCCATGGTATAAGGCCCATAGTTCGAGAGATTTCAGTATTTGGGTCTCCATTTGCACTTGGGTCTCCATTTGCACGCCTTCCGTTATTTGACGCTTAATTCAGAATTTTTTTATTTTTAAATTTTATTTTTTACGATTTTGCAAAAACGGTATCTGAGTGAAAGATTTTGCAATTCTGTCACCCAACCGTCGATTAAAATGGCGGTCGCCGTATGATACGGCGGCAAGGTCTATTGCCGCCGTATCATACGGCGGTAGAAAAACCGCCGAATCAAACAGCGGTGGTACAGTACCGCGCTGTACTGTAGCAATAAAACTGAAACCTCTCATTTACTTCACGATATGTTACAAGTTCTTTTTTTTATGTGTTTCGGAGAATCGTCGCGACTTTGGAGCCTTGCACACTACCTGCCTTGGATGGTTACGTCTATTGTTTCAGACAACGATTTTGGATTTTGGCTTGCAAGAAGTTCGATTTGCTTGTCCGCACTGTCAAACAAAAAGAATCATATATCTCAGCATCTTAGCGCATATACACAATGCATGATACCATGTTGTTTGTTAAAAAAACTAAATCAATTAATTATTGAGGGTGTTGTATTTATAATAAAGCCAGTCTGAGTGTATGGTATTGTTAAGACTGGGAACTAGGTAGGTAATGAAACTGCTCTCTCATTGGATAAAATTTTCTATTTTCACTCATTGCCAAGTTAGAAAAAACCCTGATACGACATTAAACATAATTCACGAAACCCATATAATGTATACACGATTTTCTACTTTTTGATGTTGATGGTTGTGTCTAAGTTTCTCTCTTCTTGACCTCACACCACATTAGCAAAAATTCGTGGCACTCAATAAATGTGTATGATGTTGTGCACTAGAATTAGCCTAATTGTTCAATATATGTTGTATCTATGACAATTGATGTATGGGTTCATGTGCGGTTTTCTAATTTAGATATTAAGCACAGGCTATGTCTTCATGAGGTTATGGTGTTGTTCTCTTTTTTTTTAGTTCTATGTATTATGTAAAAGAACATATATAGCATTTATTTAATTAATGCGCATGGTACATTCCTAGTAGACTAGGAAATAAGGCAGGCTACTACGCTACCGTGGCTATGGGGGTGTTTACATGCACCGTTATGCATAGTGTTTATGCATTGGATCGCGTGCACAGAGAGAAAAATAAACGGACACGGTTCTCTAGGTGAAAACTTTATGTGTTTTTGGTGGAACTATAAAGGGCCTATGTTTACTCGTTGGGTGCTAGACAAGTGGTCAACAGCTTCTGCCATGTGTTGCGATTTTTTATTGAAAATACTTATTGTTCATAAGAATGTGTGCACATAAATCTGGACTGACTCAAGGCCAAGCCATTTTCTGTGTAAATCACCATTCATCCGCATCTGACGCAACATACCTTGCTAAATTGGCCATGGAAGCCGTCGCCACCTCTTACTTTAGCAGTGCGAGTGCAATCTTGCTCTATGCTCTCTTCTTTGCCGGCACTCACGCCGAGCTGACGGAGTCTCAAGTCCCAAGCATACTCCCAGTGTGCAAGACAGTCGGCGGCGGCAGCATGTTCTTCGACGTCCAATTCTGTGTGAAGGCACTCGACTCCGATGGCCGGAGCGCCAACGCCGGCATGAACTACAGGGCCTACGCCGCCATCGCCGCCGACCTCCTCACGGCCAACGCCACCAGCACAACGACCAAGATCGACGGCCTGCTCGGGGAGGGCGCCGGCGGCGGAAAAGGCGATGAGGCCACGACGCGCTGCCTCCGGTCGTGCCGAGCGCTGTACGGCGGCGTGGTGCAGAGGCAGCCCGGCTGCGCAGCCGCCGTCAGGGACAGGAGGGACGGCGATGCTACGGGGTGCCTGGAGAAAGCTGCGAGCGCGGCCAAGGAGTGCGAGGAGGGGTTCGGCAAGAGCAAGGTAGCGTCGCCGGTGACGGGGGAGAACGACGACGCGTTCAAACTCGCCAAGCTCGCCGTCGGGCTGCTCAGCAGGGCTTACTAATTACTAGTTCACTACTAAATTGCTTCTTCGCATTCGTAATTACAAAGTTAGAAGGGCGAGCATGTTGCATTTTGTTTTCTGAAGAATGTGTAGAAGCTGTACTGGTAGTCTGGAGATGCTCTTTTCGAAGAATAAAATAAAATGGGTAGAACAGAGGAAATATGGCGTGATCTGACATGGAGAAAGCAAATCAGTGAACAGCAAACCAACCTGATGTGATTTTTATTTAGTATATATCAGCGTCGAGTTACACTATACAAAGCTTTATCAAGATGCTAACAGCAGCTCCCTCTTGCTGGCATTTGCGTATCATACCACACATTGTAATTGTACATCATCCCCCGTGCATCTGTCACCACTCACCAGCCTTTGTATGGGCATCTACTGGTATGTCACATCTCCGCCACAAGCTTGGACTGAGCCAGGGCGAGATCGAACGAAGAGAAGGAGTGAGGAGCCAGCGTGACCTTCATCTGCTTTGCAGCGTTGCTCAGCTGGCTTTTGACCGGCGCGACCTGCATAATTGTTCACAAGCAAGCTTTGGATTCAGAACAAGTTCTAACTTAAACATCGAGACTCTTCATCTTTCAGAAATAAACACATTGCCACAGATTTGATATGATCATCAGTACACAAGAGGGAGAAATAAATGGATAGATTACCTTGTTTGGGTTACTGAAGGAATTTTCATCCATCACATTACTAGATGTAAGAACAGTGGCGGTTGATCCCAGCGCGTTAACACTGGCCTGAAGTCCACTTGTGGAGATTGTGAGGCTAACAGTATCGGACCCAAAGTTTACAACCTGCACAAAAGCTTCTTGAGATCACATATTTGTAATCCTTCAGGTGCAGGCTAGGATGGATGCGATAAGTTTCACTTGCCTTTACTCTTAGGAAGCTATTCTCTGAATCTTGCCAAGTAATTGCAGATGCCGCCAGAGAACCAGAGTAGCTGGAACTGATTGTGATTGGATGAATCATAGCGCCACTGGACTCACCGAAAAGCGTCTGCATCCAGTAACTAGGAGTTCCATAATGTTGCCACGAGTTGAAGACAATAGCATCTGGGTTCCACCTGATTGTTTTATTCAAACAGAATAATCGCAGATGTTAGATCAACAAGGGCATGAGAAACAAATAAAGGTTAGAACCATGAATACTGACGTTTGATCATTGTCATTCACGAACAGTGGAGCGTAACTTGCCATCTGAACAATGTCACTGCAAGAACCAGTAAAATATCATATTGGTAGTAGAACTAGAGTAGGAAGAAGTCTGCCATGGTTAATCGATAAACCAAGACAACATCCAATATTTATCCAAGAAAACTCAGATCTGATTGTCAACCAACTCTCAACCAAAAAAATAAATAAATAAAGGACAGCTCACCTATTCTTCTCCAGTCCAGTCAGGAAAGCAGCTTCTGCCAATGAAGCAAGAAGACTTCCTCTACCTGCATCGCTTCTCCATACAGCATACTCACTCACAAAAGCCTGCGTTTGGATCATATTCAGAAACATTTTTACTGTCTAAACTCTAACCACAATATGGTGATACCAATGGGCATTTATGATGATGTAAATAAGCAAGAAAATCAGTCAAGTTCTTGAGAATCTCCAGAACATGGAAGTAAAATCACACATCCCAGGACACATCATGCAAGCTCCACTTATATATTTCATTGTTGCTCTTAGAATCAGAACACCTCTCGCAAGGGTTTTGCATGGCAACAAAAGACCTATTTCATACTACCCTACGAACATCCCAAGAGAAATACCAAGGAAGTCCCCAATCAATGTAAATGATTGGTCATGAAACAGGGCTGTATCATGAGAATCTTCCTAGTGAAATTGAGATTTACCTTGGGTCCACTACGAGATGTTCTATCAAATGTGCTCCTCATGTTAAACAAAGTCTTTGAATCGGTGTAGACCTAGAAAAGGAAGCAATGTTGAAATTTAAGAGAAGGTAAAATTGACCTTCACAATGAATGATTAAATAGATCCACAGAATCAAGCCACAACAAAATGAGATAAATAGAATTGGGAGCAAGAACTTTACATGGAAGTCATATAAATCAGCAGGATGATCAAGGGGTGTAGATGAACCATCACAGTTTGAAATCATTTGAATGTCTGGATAGGCCTGTCTTATAGCATTGTAAAACTTGAGGTAATTACCTATCCAACAGAAATAGAGAATATCATGCCATGCAACTAAAAGTATGTTTTATATATACAAACAGATTGTAGGTTAAGTATTTCTCTTATCGGCTATCACTATGTTCAACTTAATTAAGTTTCTTTGCTAGTAAGTGACATTGGGTAGCCAAGCCCTTTTTGACTTAAACTCTACAAAGGATACAACAAGGATGTAGTTGATAAACTTACCACGGTAAAATTTCTTCCCACAATCTTCATTTCCAATTGCAACGTATTTCACTGGGAATGGTTCAGGGTGCCCCATTGCAGCCCTAACAGAGCCCCATGTTGAATCTGCACTCCCCCTTGCAAATTCTAAACTGTCCAATACATCCTGAAGAAAAACAAATAGTTCCATTGAAATTGAGCTACAATGATGAGTACAAGAACCGCCTTAAGTCTATAGGAGATATAAGGTATCTTATTGAGTTGACCACTATTCACATAAAAAGGAAGAAGTTAGTTTGTGAGAAATCTTGGTAAATGCGAATATAAAACTCAAGCCAAGGATCATCTCTGCATGTGAACTGCCTGAATAAAAGGTAAATGACCAAGCTCATTATCGTATCTTTTTCAGCATTCATGAACAAGAGAATAACTTAAGCATTCTTCAAAAACTGATCATATGTAATTATATTCATTGTGATCTGAGCAATAATGTTTCCATCTTTTGATATGCTTTCTATCTCACAAAAAAAAGAAAAGGAATTGCAATTATTCAGATACACAATGGTAATTTGCACCATTGCTGAGAAAGTGCTATGCATTAAAAAATTGAAGACTTTTGTATTGCTATACAAGATTGTTCAGTCTGCTAGAAACATAACTATGGAGCATACCTTTACAAATGGAGCAATAGCAGCAGTATCAACTTCATCATTGTGGCTAACTCCTGAGTTTTATCATCGAACTTTCCATCAGTTTAGAAGGCGAGCATTGATCAAAGATTTAACTAATCGGAAAACAATTACCATTGTTGAATACCCAGATTGGGGCAGCACCCAGGTCCTCCGCAAGCTTTGATGTAGATTTCAATGTTACTTGTTAGAGGGGTGACGATAGGAAAGGACAGGTGGATCGAAGCAGTGTAAACTGGTACCTGAAGAAATTCATAATATCCAAGGCCATCATCAGTCCAGTAATGCCAAACATCTCCGAAGTGTCCAGGCCTCTCTTCCCATGGGCCAATAGATTCTCTCCACCTGAATGCATTTCTTAACCATTCACCTTCTACAAAGCAGCCTCCTGTAATAGGTGTATGGAATCTAGTCAATTATCTTAACATGTTTGAACATATATCAATATATCATATATGTCCAAAAATCAAGAACATGATTTCCAATCAGAAAAGATGGAGCGTACCAGGAAATCTCAGGAAGCGTGGTTTCAAATCCAGAAGCATGGATATAAGTTCTGTACGAAAACCATGTCCCTAGGTGCGCAGAGAAGCATTGTTGATAAATATTCAGATAAACTATTGCACAGTAATTATGACCATATGCCACAAACAGGTCAATCTCTTTTCCATGATTATGACAAGATTAATATATCTGAAGATATTGAGTATACTAAACATATGAACCAACATATAAACTCAGCCAAACAGTGTATCCATTAGAAATATTTATTTGGTGGTATCATTCATAAAATAAACCAAAACAGTGAACTGGGTGCTACAGCTACACTATGCTTCTCTCGAGGCAAAGGGTTATAAGTGGCCAGTAGTATGGATTGCAGGATGACAAAGTGCAGATCATAACAGAAATGTTGCAGCCAAGTGGGTGTCACAGAGCACACTTGGCACATGATTGAGGTACCCAGCCCAATATTTCAATGGAAATGAGACATGATTATTGACTTACTAAAAAGGGGGGTCTCGACCTGCTGGCCTTGTTTTTTTTAAGGGGAGATATTTTACGGCTAGGTGGAATTAATTAACAGACGATTCATACTTAGAGGTTCGCTAGTAATCTATATTTATGATTCAGATTTTATAAGGTTTTTCTTGGCCTTATTTGAGTCTTTCACTATAAGGTCTAAAATAATACTACAATATACCTTGTATGTGTCTTCAGGCATGAGTGATACTTGATCAAACCATACAACTCCTTTCTTGTTAGTTGTTATTTGAAGCCTTGAGGTTCTGTTGGTTCCTTTAGCAACCAACTTCTGCTCCAGTTTTGTCCAATTTGATGTACCAGAAACTCTGTAGCAAAGCAACCCTTTCAGCTATTGTGGATAACCAAATATTTTCCTTGATCCTCTCCCAATACTGTGAGAAAAGGTACTCACGTTATTGTAGCTGAAGCCAGGTTTTGCAACCCATCAGAGCTTGTCAATGAAACTGTCAAGTCTGTTGTTTCTGGTGACTTAACATACATAACAAGATTATAGGCCTTCCCGTCTTCTATATTCTGTAAGATGAAATGATAAAATTATAGAAAAGAAAATAGTGGAAAAGGTTCTGAATAACTTCCTGACATCAGAACATGAAAGGTAACACTGCTAGAACAATCCAGAGAAAAATGTACGGAGCTCTGATGGTAGTAATTGTTAACACTAGTCCTACAGTTACTGTTGTTGTTACTGTAATCAGGAATTGGCATCACTAGTTACTTACAGCAAAAACCAAATCACAGAGCCTAACTACCTTAGGCTACAACAGCATCATACAAATTATTTCTCATATTGATATGGACATGCAATATATGATAAAGTCGTTCGAGAAAAAAAATATATGATAAAGTCATACCATGCCCCAGAACCCCGGGTTGTAAATACCAACACCACCAGTAGGACAGTCATCACAGAGGACCTCCATCCTTAGAGCAACAATGTTTCGACTGAAACATGATATACGATCAGTAGCCACAAATACAGAAGAGTCATCTCCAATGACGGACCATGGGTCAATATTTGATGGAGTATGTGGGCCTCCAGCTTCGAAACCTAAAGCATAAATCCAGAAGCTTTTTATGCTAAACCACGAATCTGAACATCAAAAATTGACAACAGTGCCTGACGAAAACGGCCTATTATGTTCTTCGAAGCTCATGATCAAAACACACTCTGTATCATTGTTTTAGAGAACCATAGTATGCTCAGAATAATCATGGTTCAATAAAAAAAATGTTCTGGGAGAACAGATTTGAGTTAAACAGACACTGTGGCAAATAATCACCTCGAGGCTATTAAATGCGAATAATTCTTCTGCATTTCATTCGCACAAAAATAAGTGGGACTGGCTGCTTTGCAGAGAGGCCATTCAAAAAGGTACACGGTACAATCAAGAATAACTGAGTTACCTCTGTTACTAACAAGCTCTGCCCATATTCCACCAGCTCCTGCATGATTGATCTCCTACATCATAGGCGAGCTAGTTATTGCAAGAACAGAGTGGAAATAGAGTATATTTGGATTATTCTGTACATGTGGTAAAACATGAGAAGCCAAACAAACTAGCATCTACCAAGAAATTATTGCCTCACCTCGAAAAATATCCCAAATAGTGTTTCAGGGATCTTTCCTGCAAGCTGCGGCGTGGCATCAACCTTGAGGGTTGCTGTCTGCGTGGCCACTAGTTCTGATGCCAGATATCTGCAGCCCAGGCACAACAGAAGCAAGAGGCAGAAGATTGTAGTAGAGCACGCTTCCTTGAAACCCATAGGCTTCAACTTGTAAGATCTAATGCAATGAGTGTGTCTGTTGGGATATAGAGAAGACAGTATCAGGACAAGTCAGTTGATTTAGTCTGAAACTGAAACTACTACAAAATGGCATCTCCAATTTTGAGAGAACTGAAGTAGCATTAGAATAATCAAAAGGCAAACACATGGCAGTGGTACACACAGAAAAGAACGGAGACGTGTTCGAAACAATGTATATATAAGTTAGACTACTTCATTGTCATCTGTACAGTGGAAATCAGAAATTGAAAAGCCGTGACAAAGCATATGGCTAAATCATTATAGATAGGCAAAGATGGAGTTCGAAACTATCGCATCACTTCGTTGATCAGACAAAAACACATAGGAATTCGCTTTGAACTAAAGCAGGATGCTTCTTTCTTAAAAAGAAAAAAAAAAGAACACGCACAGAGATTAACCAGTTCTCTATTAGGCAATTCCTTCAAACACCTCGCCCGCACAACCACGAGCTCAAATTCAAACCAGAAGAACTGAAAAACAAATATCACAAAGCAAGTAGCAGGACAACAAAAGATGGAGTCTTAGCGAGATGCTCACCATGCACTCTTCCTCAGGAAGAAGAGGCGAACTCCCGGATGCGAGTACAGAACAGGGGCTCGGGGGGCGTGCGCTTAAGTAGAGGAACACGAAGCAGTGGCTTTGAAGGGAAGTGTGCCTACGGACTAGGGAAGCCACGCAAGGGGTGTGGTGGTGGTGGTGGAGACCTCCGTGGTTCAGACGCCCATCGATCGGGTGCCGGAGACGGCGGACGTCATGGCGCGCCGCGGCGGCCAGTTGCTTGCCTGAGCGGGCTTCGTCCGGCGGCGGTTTGGCTGCGCGCGGCCGCCGAGACGTGGGCCCGGTGAACGGCGCTGTCGCCTTATCCGCGTCATTTTTCGGCCGGCGGATTAATCATGGAGCAGACCTTGGAGCTTTGCAGTGGCTGAGGCTCGGCTCGCTCTGGCTCGTTGTCTCAGCGAGTTGGCTCGGCTCGATAAGTTAACGATGGCCCGTGAAAAATTTTTCAGGGTATTAAATGCATCTTTGACCATTAATTAGGGGTATTAAATAATGTCAGTTTACAAAACTACCTCTAGTAAATTTCTGAGAAGAATCTAATGAGGCCTTTGACCGCATGATTAGAGGATGATTAGAAGATGGTTACTATAGCATCACTGTAGCAAATCATGGATTAATTAGGCTCATTAGATTCGTCTCGGAAAGTTACGCTCATCCGTGGTTGGGTTTTGCAAATAGACTTCATTTAGTACTCCATGCAAAAAAGATTCCCTTTTGCAAAATTTTGCAAGGCCAATCTAAACACGGCCTAAAGGGCTGAGCTCGGCTCGACTATTAAAAGCTCGTTTCCGCTCGCGAGGGTTCCATGCTTCGTTAAAACAGAGCATTCGGCTCACAGAGCAAGGCACGGCAAAAGTCATCCATCCATCATCCATCAGAAGCAGTACATATTCACAAAAATCACAGGCTACCAGCTAAGGACAAATTAAAGAGACTGATTAGTGGAAGAAAATTGTTCGCCTAGCTGATTAATCATTTGACTTGGCACACGAGATGCTGTCTGCGCGTCATCAGATTTTGGTCAAGCAATCAACAGCTGCTAGCTAGCGTTCATCCACAAATTCAATTGAACAAGCAGAGGGATATATATGATTAGTACGTGTGGAACAAATTCGTTCTTTGTTTCTTGAGATTACATCTGTATTGTGAACCTTTTTTAAGTCCTATAATATATATAGGGATCAGACGATCAGTGTGTGTGTATATATATATAGGGGCCCGGCCGGGCAACCCCCTCATCATGTTTCAAAAAAAATACAAATTACTTTAGTAGTAATCATTTGATTTGGCACAGGACGATGGAGATGTGTGCTGGTGGATGTACATATATAAACTTGGTGACGCACACTCAACAGCAAAAGGCTGTCTTGTTGTTCCTTCTGTGTTATATATACTCCGTATGTAGAGAGAGATCAGTACGTACGCATAACAAAAGACAGTGGGCATGCATGTCGTCACTGGTGACCAGGGAGAGAGATTATACAATTTTTACTCATAGAGCAAGTACATTGCTACACATCAACAGTTTCATAGGTTGTCTCATGCAAAACCATATAGAATTTTTTGCTGATGTGGAGGAGAGAATAAGAAGACAGAGAAAAAGTCGTTGCCTGGTGAAACAACGGGCTCATCGACGTAATTTACGCTGGATGAGACGGAGCGGACACCGTTGTATGCCCTGGTCGTTGCGATTTTTTCTCCCCGTCTGACCTCCTGCGCTGGTTTCTCTTTCCCTGTGCTAAAAATCTTATTTTTCCACGCGCGGAATATATTTCCGTGAATTGAAGCTGCATGACATTTTCTCCGTTCTTCCTTCGTGCATCATCCATCTATGGCCTCTGCCTACATGAAATTGCGTTACATGAATCTCGTTCTCATATACTCTCAATCCGTGGTGTCCCTCTCCATCCAAGGTCCCAGGCGGCCAGGCCATATGGTGCCCCAACGGTGAAGCATACGACGCCGCTGCGCTGCATGCCCTTTTGCTCATGGTCCCATGTAGAAGTTGAATGAGGATAGGTTAATTTGCTACGTGGATTTTTTTACTCCAGTTTATATGAATTGGAATCAAATTGCAATATGATTTCACGTGGCTTTTCGATCCAATTCAGCTCTCTTGTCTGTCTATAATAAATTACGGCGATTGCGGCAACTTTAATCATGTAATTCGGTGCGAAGAACGAGGGCAATAAGCACAGGCACAAAGAAAGCCATAATCCAGTATGTGCCCGTTTTAATATATACCAAACAACACTGCAACATAAAACAAGCTATAGAGTAAAAATTGTAAAAGACCACAACATCAATTTGATCGATGCATAAATTTAGGATTTATGAGACAACTTAACAGGCAAGTCATTGCACAAGTTGTCTACTAAATCGTCTCAAGATTACGTGTCCATGCATGAGACCGTCTATTAGACCACACCAGTGTACTTGCCCTAAATTATTATAATTCCATAAGCGGTCCAGTCTATATTTATCTCAAATTATTATAATATTATGTCCAAAAAACAAGCGTGGCCTATAAATTTGTCCAATATACGTTTTGCTGTCACGGCCCTAGCTAGCTACTCGATATATCGATATATCCAATAGCTTAGCCAGGTATAGTATGTATGTACGTGTTGGGCTTGGGCGGGGGGCGGGCGTACGTGCGCCAGCTATCTAGCGTTGCAGATAAAACGTGATGCGTGACGCCATGGGTTTGCGTGGTTCCAAACGCAAGCTTGGATAAAACCACTACATATCATTATCGATGAACCGATCCAATCAATAGGTTAACCATTTTCACATATGACCGGTCAATGGATAGGCACGACGAGCGAGCTAGCGAGATGGACGGAACCGCCAAAACAGAAAGATCGAGAGATAGATAGAGACAAGTGTAGGGCGTGCTAGATATCGATCTCATCATTGTTCTGTACGTATCCAATGCAAATATAAGTATCCACTTCGCACAGTTAACATGGCAAGCGCTCGCAGCTAGCTAGTGCACGATCGAAATGTCCTTTCGCGTCGGCGCGTGTGCTCCTCATCTCATCGCTAGCTCATAGTAGATGCCATGGCTTATATAGTTATAGCAGGCCACCAGTCTGATCTGAGAATGGGTTTGGGTTGGCCACTTACCACTTGACAACACGCACGCCGGTTGCACACGGCCGGTAGTAGCGTCATGTCATGACCACGTGTTTGGAACTTGGTAGTACACATCATGTTTGGTTTGGACTATCAGTATATCATTTATTCTCCGTCACATACATCATCAGTAGCTAGTACAAAATTCATGTTGAGTTGAAACACATGTCGCGCCGATGCATCTAAAATTTGAACAAGCACGCGCACGGAAATGGAACCGGTCGAACCGCCGAATCAAAGACCTGTGGCTGTGGCCTGTGGGTGTGAGGGCGAGTCTCACACATCCAACCAATGATTTCGTCAGTCCATGACGACGAAGCCTTCCATTTGCGAACTGCTAAAACTAATGGCTAGTAGTACGCACTCTGCAGTTGGGTTGTTGGCCACTTGGCTATAGATGACGCGCATGTACCCGTGTCCACTGGATGGGGTGGCCCATCCCTTCCCTCTGCATACTAGTATATGTTTTTCTCTTTTTCCCTTCTGATGATGCAAACTAAGGCTCCGTTTGGAACGCAGGAATTTCGCAGGAATCGTGCAGGAATTTCACAGGAAACAGTTCAATTTCACAGAAAAAACGCAGGAATAGAGAAAATTTCCCGCGTTCCAAACAGGCCCTAAAGCTTTGCGTAGTTGCGCCTCTTTGCTAGCCAGTTTGTTTTTTAGCACAAGCTATAAGCCAATTTGTTGACCGCAAATCCATTTCCACACCACACTTTCCCTGTGGTTCCAATCCAGCCCCGGCCCAAATAAGTTAATAGGCCGAACTGTCAAATAAGTTAACAGGCCGAGTATGCAGGCCCAACTGTCCTTTGATCATTAGAGCCACCCATGATTTCTTGCTACTTGTTCTTGTCTTGGTTGAATGAATATGTGTGTGTCGGTTTTGATTTCCCGGTGATGGCAAAGGGCGAGCGATCGGTGCTTTTACAGGGGGGTTCATCCTCCTTTTATATGCCCTGCTCACCGGGGGGACCGACATCCATGGGTCGGTTCCCGTTCCCGATCAGAACGGGATGGAACGGGATGTTTCCATCCCGTTCTCTTATCCTCTCTTCATTAATTAATCACTGTAGATTACAGTGAATTCACTGTTGAACTTACTGTTTAAGCATTAAAGATCACAAATATCCCAACATTCTCCCCCTTGATCGTAAGGCTTAAACTTATAAGTTCATTTCTCAACAAAATAGTATATCAAGATAAAAGGATTACAATGGCTAATAAGGTGCCACTGAACCCAGTTACTATAACATACCATTTCATTTCGAAACAAACTTCTTTAACTTATGAGCTCCATAAACTTATTACATTAGGCTTATACAAACTTACAGACTCACTCTTTGACAGACAGTACACCAAGACACTAAGTTACAGCAGTCAATTAAGTACTACTGAACTAAGTGACTATAGTTCCTATACAATCTCCGAGTAGGTCCACATTAGAATATGGGGAGACGGTGTCATTTTGGTCCCAACTAATCCAGGATCTAGGGCTTTTCTACCAAACCCATACCGGTAACATGTTCCTTGAATATACTGGGTGGTAGGCCCTTTGTGAGCGGATCCGCTAACATCAGCCTTGTACTAATATACTTAACACTTATAGTCTGATCCTGGATTCTTTCTTTCACAACATGGTACTTGATATCAATGTGCTTGGCACCACTCATTGACTTGTTGTTACTCGAATAGATTACTGCTGGCTGATTATCGCAGTATAATGTGAGTGGCTTAGAAATGCTGTCGACCACTCTTAGTCCCGGGATAAAATTCTTCAGCCATACTGCCTGCCCGGTAGCCTCATAACATGCCACATACTCAGCCTGCATTGTCGACGATGCAGTCACACTTTGTTTGGAGCTTTTCCACGATATAGCTCCTCCTGCGAGTGTGAAGATATAACCTGACATGGATTTCTTAGAATCAACACATCCCGCAAAATCAGCGTCTGAATAACCAATAACCTCAAGGTTGTCAGACCTCTTATATGTGAGCATGAGATCCTTAGTGCCTTGCAAATAGCGGAAGGTCTTTTTGGCTAATTTCTAGTGTTCTGGTCCTGGATTTGACTGAAATCTGCCAAGCATCCCGGTAACGAATGCTAAATCAGGGCGAGTGCACACTTGTGCATACATTATGCTTCCGACAGCCGAAGCATATGGAATTGACTTCATTTGCGCAGCTTCATAATCATTCTTCGAACATTGAAACTTTCCAAACTTATCGCCCTTAACTATAGGAGTAGGCGAGGCTGAACACTTATGCATATTGTACTTTTTTAGTACCTTTTCAATATATGTTTTCTGAGATAACCCCAAAATACCTTTGGATCTATCTCGGTAAATTTCTATACCCAGAACATAAGCAGCTTCACCGAGATCTTTCATCTCAAACTTTGAGGTAAGAAACCTCTTTGTTTCCAGCAGCAAATTCTTATCACTATTGGCCAGGAGTATATCATCCACATAAAGGATCAAGAAAATGAATTTACTCCCCCTGAACTTAACATAAATACAATTATCCCTTCTATTTTCTTCAAAACCGAATTCTCTTATAATCTGATCAAACTTCAAATACCATTGCCTTGACGCTTGTTTTAGTCCATAAATGGATTTCTTCAATCGACATCCCAAATGTTCTTTTCCTTCCACAACAAAACCTTCAGGTTGAGTCATGTATACATCTTCATATAAATCACCATTTAGGAATGCCGTTTTAACATCCATCTGATGCAACTCCAAATCATAATGAGCCACAAGCGCCATTATAATTCTGAATGAGTCTTTGGATGAAACAGGCGAGAAAGTTTCATTGTAATCAATGCCTTCTCTCTGTGTAAAACCTTTTGCCACGAGTCTAGCTTTGAACCTTTCGATATTTTCTCTGGAGTCACGTTTAGTCTTGTAGACCCATTTACAGCCTACTGTTTTGGCTCCTTTGGGAATGTCT
>CM014277.1:3560194-3588412 GCA_004135705.1 Alloteropsis semialata | reverse complement strand
GAATACTCACTTTTCATAGCTTCCTTAAATGATGCGGGATCTTCGTCCAACACCATCTCATTCATATCTTCACTCATATAAGTAACATAATCACTTGAGATAGCTGATTTTCTCTCTCGTTGTGACCTCCTTAGGGGTTCATTATCTGGTTCATTTTCTACAACTGGGGGCTGCTGAATATCCTCATTAGGCTCGTCATTAGGTGCAACATTAGATGTAGTCGCAGAAGATTCAGCAGGTATTGCATCAACAGTCCTTTCAACTTGAGGTGCAACATCAGCTTGTACCGGAAAGATAGGATCTTGAGGCATAGGCATTGGGACACATTCCCGTTTTTCCTCCAAATCAATTCTTCTCGGTGTCATGCTCCCCCTAATCACATCATTTTTCAAGAACACTGCATGTCTTGTTTCAACAAACTTAGTAACCTGATTGGGGCAATAGAAACGACATCACTCATGCAAAAATACTGGAATATAAATTCCTTTTTTTTAAAAAAATAATACGATCCTGTTTGACATATACTTTTTTTTGGCGAAAGGTTTGACATGTACACTTTTTCTTCACAGAAAGCTGGGCTCATAAATGTACTGGGCCTCCATGACTTGTCAAGCGGGACCGCGCGGCGCAGGGAACAGCTCGACGGCCAGGCCCAACCGTCCTCCGAGGCCCCCGGCACATCTCATGAACTACACACTGCCCACGTTAATGCTCTTCTGATCTCGCTCCGAGGCTTCTATTCAGCGCTCGTTCGCTGCGAACCGGTTGCGGCGACCGAAGGACGAGGTACTGTTTATCTTCTTCCTCCTCCACTTTCTTCTTCCCCGCGCCGGCTGCGCCCTCGCCGCCTCCGCCGCCGCCCACCGCCAACTCCGGCGAGCTCCCCCGCCCCGACCTGGCCCGGCCGCCTCTACCACTGCCAGGACCCTAAACCGCCCGGCCTCCATCCCCACCGCCTGGCCTGCCTGCCTCCCCCCGGCCGGCCCTTCGATCTATAGCCGCCGGAGTTGGAGAAGAAAGAGAGGAGGCTCGCCGGAGGGCCCTTCGCCCTCGCCGCCCCTTCGCCCTCGCCGCCGGGCCGTCCTCCCTCGCCGTCCTCTCTCTCTCTCTTGGTTTTTCTTCCGACGCGTGCGGGAGGAAGACGACGGTCGCAGCCTCTGGATAAGGGCGTGGCCAATTGGCTGGCGACACGCGTCCTGTTCGCCGCCAACGGTCGCAGCGAGCGCGCGTCGTATAAGATTTTCGATCTCGTTCTCATAAAACAATGCCCTCCACTTGGCGATCCAGTTGAGACCCGAGAGCGATCCAGTGAGACTGAGACCCGAGAACGACGTGCGGCGCCGTATCCAGTATCCACACGCCGGCGAGGGAAGTTGCACGGTCAATTCCCTTCATTTTCCCTCGCAGGGCACCAAGGCCCGGGGCGTCAAAAAGAGCGGGCGGCGGCGGCGGCGAGTGCACAGCCATGTCCCAATGATGCTGCCGCGCCCGGACCCAGAAGGCCAGAACAGAATCCCGGCCACTTGTTCGGTTCCTTTCAGGCTTTCGCGAGGATTCCCTAGCACTGCCGCATCCCTATTTACCTCACTGATGTGCTCGTTTTTCATCGTATGATTGTTACCGGATCCCGTTGGCGCCGTGCTTGCCAAATCTTGATCCAGCGTTCCCGCGCCTAAAGCAATGAGGAGGGCAGCCGGCAACATGCGCAAAGTGCTTGCCTCCCTTCCCTTTGCCTGCGAATCGCTCAAAGATGTTGCCTTTTTCTGCAGCGTTACCAGGCCCCATTGCGCACCGGGTCGCGAGACCAGCCCACTACCGTTTGCCCAATTGCCTCTCCTATAATGCCTTGACTTGATTAACACCATGGGTGGTTAGTCTTCTCCTAGGTTAATACAATGGGTGATCGGGATCCTGGATCGCGTAGAATCCCCCCATATCTGCATAAACTATCCACTCCACCCAAAATATCTACTACTCCAATTGGCCAAGCCGAAGCGCAACATGGCTGACGCTCGGACCTCGTAAGCTGCCGTTACTGTACCAGTACAGCTGAGCATATGATTCCTAGCTCATCGCGGCCAGTTCCCAACTGACAAGCGGACGAGGTCACGCGGAATCCAGGTCAATTGAACGGGCAAATTGGGGAGCACCATGCCCCACACATATCTCGCAAGTAAAAACGGATGGGCCGGGTCATGTCGTCGTCCAAGTACTCCATCTAATTGTGCGCGCGAGAGCGTCAACATCGCCAAATCTTAGCGCCGAAGCTTACACATAATCCTCGCTCGAGTCTCGGGACCTCAGCCCAGCAACGCGTTGAGAAATGAGAACGCATATCCGAGTCGCTTTCTCCGAGAGCG
Source organism: Alloteropsis semialata (assembly GCA_004135705.1). NCBI lineage: Eukaryota > Viridiplantae > Streptophyta > Magnoliopsida > Poales > Poaceae > Alloteropsis > Alloteropsis semialata. The sequence goes on along the minus strand of CM014277.1, from coordinate 3,586,052 downwards.
ATGGGTTGGAATTTCGGACAAAGATTTTCCATACGGATGCGTGCCCCGTCCACAACAAGTTGCTGCCACCCAACGCGTTAATCTCAGGCGAAGAAACGAACGATCGTAGTTCTATCTGGCTCCTTGTGATCTGTCTGATCTGGTGACCCCCATTTCGTTGGATCGGGAAAGGAATCGCCTGATGTGACGCGCGTCTTGCAATCCCTGGGCCATGTTCTTCTGCTCTGCAATAGCAGGATGTTTGCATTGCACAACGTTTCTGTCTGGTATCAGATCCGGGACGGTCACATGAGTCCCTTTCCAACACACATGGCTCCCTCCTTTTCCGAGAAAGAACGTAGTAAAGATAAAGCGCCTGTACTTTGTGTTCTTGCTAGCAAAGCCGCGCGTCCTGAGACGACAATCTGGGCCGATCACCGGTGCGCGCATTCATGTTTGTTTGGGCAGAAATTTAAACGAGCAGATAGGGTTGTTCAGCGAACTCTGTGACAGTGAAACGAAACTCTGCTCTGCTGGTGCCTTTCCTTTCGCAAGGACTATAGTACCGCCTTGGATTACTGTTGATTGGTCATCATTAGAGTAGTTTACTAGTTTAGCCAAGCAGATTAGTCGTAGTTTCAAGAACAAGTGAGGCGATGGATCGCCAGCTCAAGCAGATGCACACGGTTGCGTGGCCACGAGCCCAAGAGATAGGAACCGTCCCGGGTCTGACCACCACGCGTTTCCCACCTCAGCGCGGCGCGTCAGGCGTCACCCCCACGCCGCCCACCCCAGCGGCAGCCCGCCTGCGCTGCTCAATTCCTCCGCCCCCCTGTCCGGGTCCCGGTCCCGGCCCTCCATCCATCCCCTTCCCCACGCCGGCCGCCCCGGATTTCAATTTTCAAACCATCCCCAAACCCCAGCCCCCTTCCCTTCCAGCTCCCCCACCCCCGCCCCCTCCGACTTCTCCTCTAGCCCCCGCCCCCAGATCTAGCGCCGCCGTAAACCCACCCCACCCAATGCCAGCATGACCACGCCGCGCCCCGCCCAGCGCCGCGCGAGCCCTACAACATCCTGCCCATCCACGACCTCCTCGCCGACCACCCGTCGCTGCGGTTCCCCGAGGTGCGGGCGGCCGCGGCGGCGCTGCGGGCGGTGGGGGGCCTCCGCCCGCCGCCCTTCTCCCAGTGGCGCGCCGACCATGACCTCATGGACTGGCTCGGCACCTTCTTCGGCTTCCAGCGCGACAACGTCAGGAACCAGCGGGAGCACCTCGTGCTCCTCCTCGCCAACGCGCAGATGCGCCTCTCCTCCGCCGACTTCTCCGACACCCTCGACCCCCGCATCGCGCGCCAAATCCGGAGGAAGCTGCTCCGCAACTACACCTCTTGGTGCGGCTTCCTCGGCCGCCGCCCCAACGTCCACGTCCCCGACGGCGACCCGCGCGCCGATCTGCTCTTCACGGGCCTGCACCTCCTCGTCTGGGGCGAGGCCGCCAACCTCCGCTTCGTGCCCGAGTGCCTCTGCTACATCTACCACCACATGGCGCTCGAGCTGCACCGCATCCTCGAGGGGTTCACCGACATCGCCACCGGAGGCCCCGCCAACCCCGCCGTGCACGGCGAGAACGCCTTCCTCACGCGCGTCGTCACGCCCATCTACAACGTCATCCGCGCAGAGGTCCAGTCCAGCCGGGGTGGATCGGCGCCGCACGCCGCCTGGAGGAACTACGACGACATCAACGAGTACTTCTGGCGCCGTGACGTGTTCGATCGCCTCAGCTGGCCCATGGAGCAGTCACGCCAGTTCTTCCGCACCCCACCTGACCGCAGCCGCGTGCGCAAGACGGGCTTCGTCGAGGTTCGCTCGTTCTGGAACATTTACCGGAGCTTCGACAGGCTGTGGGTGATGCTGCTGCTCTACCTGCAAGCTGCGGCCATTGTGGCATGGGAGGGCGCGAAGTGGCCGTGGGATGATCTGCGCTCGACCCGGGGCTCAAAGTCCAAGGACACACAGGTGCGCGTGCTCACCATTTTCATCACCTGGGCTGCGCTCCGCTTCCTCCAGTCCCTGCTGGATATTGGCACACAGTTCCGCCGTGCCTTCAGGGATGGTCGCATGCTTGCTGTGCGCATGGTGCTCAAGGCCATTGTTGCAGCCGCATGGGTCCTTGCATTTGCTGTCCTATACAAGGGGATCTGGAACCAGAGGAGTAGCAATGGACAGTGGTCGTCAGCAGCTAATTCTCGGATCATGAGGTTCCTCTATGCAGCTGCAGTGTTTGTTATCCCTGAAGTCCTTGCCATTGTGCTCTTCATTGTGCCCTGGGTGCGGAATGCATTGGAGAAGACAAATTGGAGAATTTGTTATGCCCTCACCTGGTGGTTCCATAGCCGCAGCTTTGTTGGCAGAGGATTACGTGAGGGCACCATCGACAATGTGAAGTACTCCTTATTCTGGGTGCTTTTGCTTGCCGTGAAGTTCGCCTTCAGCTATTTTCTCCAAATTAGGCCGCTTGTAAAACCCACAAAAGAGATATACAAGCTGAGTGGAATCCAGTACACTTGGCATGAGTTCTTTGGCCAAAGCAATCGATTTGCGGTGTTTGTGCTCTGGTTACCAGTGGTGTTGATCTACCTCATGGACATCCAGATTTGGTATGCTATATTTTCTTCTCTTACTGGTGCGTTTGTGGGGCTTTTTGCGCACTTGGGGGAGATCAGGGACATGAAACAGCTGCGGCTCCGGTTCCAGTTCTTTGCAAGTGCCATGTCATTCAACATCATGCCAGAGGAGCAGCAGGTGAATGAGAGCTTCTTGCCCAGCCGGCTTCGCAATTTCTGGCAGCGGTTACAGCTAAGGTATGGTTTCAGCCGATCATTCCGGAAGATTGAGTCGAATCAGGTGGAGGCACGGCGGTTTGCACTTGTCTGGAATGAGATAATAAGCAAGTTCCGGGAGGAGGACATTGTTAGTGATCGTGAGGTTGAGCTTCTTGAACTGCCGCCTGAGCTGTGGAATGTGCGTGTAATCCGCTGGCCTTGTTTCTTGCTCTGCAATGAGCTGTCTCTTGCACTTGGTCAGGCAAAGGAGGTCAAAGGACCTGATCGCAGGCTATGGAGGAAGATCTGCAAGAATGATTATCGTCGTTGTGCAGTGATTGAGATTTATGATAGTGCAAAACACTTGCTGCTCGGGATCGTCAAGGCGGGAACCGAGGAGCATGACATTGTTACACAATTGTTCAACGATTTTGATGGATCGATGGCGATGGAGAAGTTCACTGAGGAGTATAAGATGACTGAGCTGCATAATGTCCATACAAGGCTTGTAGCTCTATTGAGCCTACTTCTCAAGCCCACCAAAGATGTTACCAAGATAGTCAATGCCTTGCAGACTCTCTATGACGTTGTCATTCGTGATTTCCAGGCCGAGAAGAGGAGCATGGAACAGCTGAGAAATAAAGGTCTTGCACAGACAAGGCCCACCAGTCTTCTCTTTGTGGATGCAGTTTTGCTGCCTGAAGAGGAGAATGCTACCTTCTATAAGCAAGTGAGGCGCATGCACACCATCCTGACCTCGAGGGACTCTATGATCAATGTACCAAACAACCTTGAAGCTCGTCGAAGGATAGCCTTTTTCAGCAATTCATTGTTTATGAACATACCAAGGGCAACCCAAGTGGAGAAGATGATGTCTTTCAGTGTCTTGACACCTTATTATAATGAGGAGGTGTTGTACAGCAAGGACCAGCTCTATAAAGAGAACGAAGATGGGATCTCAATCTTATACTATCTTCAGCAGATTTACCCAGATGAGTGGGAGCACTTTGTGGAGCGAATGAAGCGCGAGGGAATGTCTGATATTAAGGAGCTGTACAGTGAGAAGGAAAGGCTGAGAGATCTTCGGCACTGGGTCTCATACAGGGGACAGACACTATCACGTACAGTGAGGGGGATGATGTACTACTACGAAGCTCTCAAAATGCTGACCTTTCTGGATTCTGCCTCTGAACATGACTTAAAGACTGGGTCAAGGGAGCTAGCTACTATGGGTTCTTCAAGAATTGGATCCTCGAGGCATGATGGGGTTGCTGGTGGGTCAGGGTATTACAGCAGGGCATCTTCCTCGCGTGCATTGAGCAGAGCAAGCAGTAGTGTGAGCTCCTTGTTTAAAGGGAGTGAGTATGGGACTGTCCTCATGAAATACACATATGTAGTTGCATGCCAGATATATGGTCAGCAGAAAGCTAAGAATGACCCCCGCGCTTTCGAAATATTGGAGCTAATGAAGAATTATGAAGCATTACGTGTTGCCTATGTTGATGAAAGGCAGAACAATGGTGGCGGAACAGAATACTTCTCTGTTCTTGTGAAATATGATCAGCAACTGCAGCGGGAGGTTGAAATTTACCGGGTTAAGTTGCCTGGAGAATTAAAGCTTGGTGAAGGTAAGCCCGAGAATCAGAATCATGCACTCATCTTCACAAGGGGTGATGCGGTTCAAACGATCGATATGAACCAAGATAATTATTTTGAAGAAGCTCTAAAGATGAGAAACCTGCTAGAAGAGTTCAATCGTCATTATGGAATTCGCAAGCCCAAAATTCTTGGGGTTCGGGAACATGTATTCACGGGTTCTGTTTCTTCTCTTGCTTGGTTCATGTCTGCCCAGGAAACAAGTTTTGTCACTCTGGGGCAGCGTGTTCTGGCTGATCCACTGAAAGTCAGAATGCATTATGGCCACCCAGATGTCTTTGATCGTCTATGGTTCTTGGGCCGAGGTGGTATCAGTAAAGCATCAAAAGTAATCAACATTAGTGAGGACATATTCGCTGGTTTCAACTGTACTCTCCGTGGCGGGAATGTCACACACCATGAGTATATTCAGGTTGGTAAAGGAAGAGATGTGGGGCTCAATCAGGTCTCTATGTTTGAAGCAAAGGTTGCTAGTGGCAATGGTGAGCAAACTCTGAGCCGAGATGTTTACAGGCTGGGCCACCGATTGGATTTCTTCCGGATGCTTTCTTTCTTCTATACAACTGTCGGATTTTATTTCAACACAATGATGGTTGTGCTAACTGTTTATGCATTTGTGTGGGGTCGATTTTACCTTGCACTCAGTGGGCTCGAGGACTACATCAGCAAGAACACTTCCTCTACTAATAATGCAGCCCTGGGAGCTGTCCTCAACCAGCAGTTCGTCATACAGCTGGGCCTCTTCACAGCTTTACCAATGATTATTGAAAACTCACTTGAGCACGGGTTCCTCACTGCTGTGTGGGATTTCATGAAAATGCAACTACAGTTTGCATCTGTTTTCTACACCTTCTCCATGGGAACTAAGACACACTATTACGGGAGGACAATCCTTCACGGAGGTGCGAAGTATCGGGCTACTGGCCGAGGTTTTGTTGTGGAGCATAAGAAGTTTGCTGAGAACTATAGGCTCTATGCTCGCAGCCATTTCATAAAAGCAATAGAGCTTGGTGTGATATTGACTCTTTATGCATCCTATGGCAGCGCCTCTGGTAATACTCTGGTGTATGTTCTGCTGACACTTTCAAGTTGGTTTCTTGTGTCATCATGGATTCTTGCTCCATTCATTTTCAATCCTTCTGGTTTAGACTGGCTGAAGAATTTTAATGACTTTGAAGATTTTCTAAACTGGATCTGGTTCCGAGGTGGGATCTCAGTTAAATCAGAGCAAAGCTGGGAGACGTGGTGGGAGGATGAAACCGATCACCTCCGGACGACTGGTCTATTGGGCAGTATCCTGGAAATCATATTAGACCTTCGATTTTTCTTCTTTCAGTATGCAATTGTTTATCGGCTCCACATTGCTGGTCAGAGTAGAAGCATCCTTGTCTATCTTCTTTCATGGGCGTGCATTCTCCTAGCTTTTGTGGCTCTTGTGACAGTGGCTTACTTTCGAGACAGATATTCAGCAAAAAAGCACATACGCTATCGTCTTGTCCAGGCAATCATTGTTGGTGGCACAGTGGCTGCTATTGTTGTGCTGTTAGAGTTCACAAAGTTTCAGTTTGTTGATGCTCTTACAAGTCTTTTGGCTTTTCTGCCAACTGGCTGGGGAATCATATCCATTGCTCTGGTATTCAAGCCATTTCTGAGGAGGTCTGAGATGGTCTGGAAAACGGTGGTTACCGTAGCACGTCTGTATGATATTTTGTTTGGAGTAATTGTTATGGCACCTGTGGCTGTGCTGTCATGGTTGCCTGGGCTTCAGGAAATGCAAACAAGGATCCTGTTCAATGAAGCCTTCAGCAGGGGACTTCATATTTCCCAAATCGTTACTGGAAAAAAGGCACATGCGTTTTGAGGTATGTTATGGATGCACTCAAGTTGTTTTTTTTTTCTTTGCTATTGACATCAGTGACTACAAAAAATGCATTTAGGATTACTAGGTCTGACTCTGGAAGGCTGTACATAATGGCTGGGATTGAATTATATGATTGAAAACCAATTTCTTTAGAAACAAGATTGCTTTGCTGAAATCAAAGACTGAGAATTCTATGATTCTGTAATCTCAGTACTTCTGTATTTGCCTTTTTTTTTTGGACAGAGGAGCTGTGGGGAAGATTCCCTTAGCAAAGTCATTTATTTATATTTATAAAAACCAAGAAGCAAAAAAGAGTACACTGCACAAAGCCTGTCATCGAATTTTGATTGCTTTGAAATGTGGGCACTCGTTTTTGTGGTGAAATTCTCTTGCCCCTGACTGACTTGATTTTGATATTCCCTCCGTCTTTAAATATCTGACGTTTAGATTGCTCTAAATATCAGATGGAGTATTTCAGTAAGAATTTGGATCACACTTTTGGCGTATAGAGAATATGCGTTGTTTTCCTCCTTTATTGTATCGTTCAACCTTGTTCCTGTGTAATTTTAGCTTTTGCATTCTATCTCATGTTTTTTTGTGTTTCAACTCTAGCCTACCCCAACTTTTCTGGGACTGAAAGGCTATGTTGTTGTTGCATTCAGTCTCATGCTTTTGAACATATATCTGCAAATTTCTTTCTGGAGGTTAAAATGCATGTTAAGATGGAGGCTTGAGTTGTTATGATAAAACACCACTTTGTTCCCTTGCTTGGTCCTAGAGTCATTGGTGTCTATCTCCCTTACTTTTCCCTGTTATTTGTATGTGCCTGTATGCCATGTGCGACTTAGGATGATCTTGCCTTGCTTCATTGCCATTACTTTTTTCTTTCTCACTGAACAGCAGATTAAGACAATTTGCACTTGATTTATGTTCTTGCAGCTAAATTCACCTTCCAACTGACCATTTCTCAAAATGAGCTGCTTCGTTATTCTGCGGGATTAGTCTCCGAGGTGTATGGTAGGTTCACTGTGCATTACCAATCATTTTTCTGTATTGTTCAAATTGATGTCTAACATCAAGATCTCTCTGCAGGTTTAGACAGGCTTTCTGGCGTAGAGTAGATGGATGCTAGTTCCCTGTACAGGCGATCTATTTATCTCTGATTCTTCTTGACTTGATGTACACATAGATATCTGTGGTAGGGATGATACAATCTAATGAGGTGCCGATTCAGTCCCATATTCATAGCTCCAGATTTTTGCTAGATTTTTAGTGAAGGCTGTACAAAAATTCATCATGAGTGCACCCTATTTATGCCGAGGTTTCTTTCCGTGCCATCTTTTTCGTTGTAAAGTGAGTTGCGTAAATTTCTGCTTAACTGCTCAAGTCTGCATTGTGGCCTTGTGGGGAGAAGACTGATTCTGTACACCTTAATTATTGCCGGAAATGCCATTTTCGGCAGATTCTTTTTTGGAGCGCTGCTGAGCAGAATCAAACTTAGATAGTGTTTGGTTCATGCTAAGGTAACGTAAATGCAAAGGGAATCAGATTACAATGTATTTAGGGGTGGAATGGGTGATTACGCTCTTTGTTTGGTTGCACACTGGTAACGTAATCAGATTACGGTGTGGTTGTTGTATCTGATTACGGTGGGGGAAGAGGGGTAACAAGCTTGTATAGATATTATTTAGGTAAGGGATTTGATTACAGTGTCAATTGATTACAAACCACCCCAACCAAATACATGTAATGGAATCGGTTACCTTCAGTAATCAGATTACGTTACATTTGAGCCAACCAAACATTATCTTATTGTATGTATCTGTTATGCACGGATGCACCTGAGCTCTTGTGCTCGTTACGTACGATGCTACCATTGCTGATGCTGTGCCTCGTGCTCTCGTCTCTGGTATTTACATAGGTAAATGTGTCGCTGCTGGTATCCCGTATCCATCATGTTTCAAGTTCGCAAAAAATGGACGTGGAAAGGGTCTTCCGTTCTGTTCCTTCCCAGATTTTTTTCCTCTGATGAGCCGGTGAGACCGTGCTTGATTTCTGGAAGCCGATGGGACAACTGGTAGCTGCAACAATAGGCTATCAAAACTTTGGAAGATATCCTGTGCTACCAGCTTTGTATTTGTATTTTAATCGAGCCGTGCCGTGTAATCCCCTCCCATTTTAGGACCTGAGAGCGTCGTTGTACCAAATTATAAAATCAAAACAAACTCACGACACGCACCAGGTGTCGAGGTCAGTAGTCGCGATTAAAGATCTGATTTGGCGCTTGGAAGCATTTCACCAGGGCGACCATGGCTATTGGCTTCGCAAAACAGAGCATTTTCAAGCTTGTGTTCAACAGCGACCGCAAAGAACCGGAGCAGCCTTCTTGACCCTCCGGTCAATGCGGGTCGGACCGGGTCAGTCAGCGTGGAATTCCACATCTCTTTCACCCAAAGAGCAATACAAACAAAGGCTGATCGAGGAAAACTTCACATACAGCCTCGGTTCAACCGCACCAATCGTGTCTCCCACTTGTATCAGAGAATACTGAAGTGCTCAACGACAAGAAGGATTTGCACTTCGGCAACTGCTCTCATACAAGTGCTTGAGAGCAGTGTACTCTTTTTTGCTTTCTTGGTTTTTATAAATATAAATAAATGACTTTGCTAAGGGAATCTTCCCCACAGCTCCTCTGTCCAAAAAAAAAAGGCAAATACAGAAGTACTGAGATTACAGAATCATAGAATTCTCAGTCTTTGATTTCAGCAAAGCAATCTTGTTTCTAAAGAAATTGGTTTTCAATCATATAATTCAATCCCAGCCATTATGTACAGCCTTCCAGAGTCAGACCTAGTAATCCTAAATGCATTTTTTGTAGTCACTGATGTCAATAGCAAAGAAAAAAAAACAACTTGAGTGCATCCATAACATACCTCAAAACGCATGTGCCTTTTTTCCAGTAACGATTTGGGAAATATGAAGTCCCCTGCTGAAGGCTTCATTGAACAGGATCCTTGTTTGCATTTCCTGAAGCCCAGGCAACCATGACAGCACAGCCACAGGTGCCATAACAATTACTCCAAACAAAATATCATACAGACGTGCTACGGTAACCACCGTTTTCCAGACCATCTCAGACCTCCTCAGAAATGGCTTGAATACCAGAGCAATGGATATGATTCCCCAGCCAGTTGGCAGAAAAGCCAAAAGACTTGTAAGTGCATCAACAAACTGAAACTTTGTGAACTCTAACAGCACAACAATAGCAGCCACTGTGCCACCAACAATGATTGCCTGGACAAGACGATAGCGTATGTGCTTTTTTGCTGAATATCTGTCTCGAAAGTAAGCCACTGTCACAAGAGCCACAAAAGCTAGGAGAATGCACGCCCATGAAAGAAGATAGACAAGGATGCTTCTACTCTGACCAGCAATGTGGAGCCGATAAACAATTGCATACTGAAAGAAGAAAAATCGAAGGTCTAATATGATTTCCAGGATACTGCCCAATAGACCAGTCGTCCGGAGGTGATCGGTTTCATCCTCCCACCACGTCTCCCAGCTTTGCTCTGATTTAACTGAGATCCCACCTCGGAACCAGATCCAGTTTAGAAAATCTTCAAAGTCATTAAAATTCTTCAGCCAGTCTAAACCAGAAGGATTGAAAATGAATGGAGCAAGAATCCATGATGACACAAGAAACCAACTTGAAAGTGTCAGCAGAACATACACCAGAGTATTACCAGAGGCGCTGCCATAGGATGCATAAAGAGTCAATATCACACCAAGCTCTATTGCTTTTATGAAATGGCTGCGAGCATAGAGCCTATAGTTCTCAGCAAACTTCTTATGCTCCACAACAAAACCTCGGCCAGTAGCCCGATACTTCGCACCTCCGTGAAGGATTGTCCTCCCGTAATAGTGTGTCTTAGTTCCCATGGAGAAGGTGTAGAAAACAGATGCAAACTGTAGTTGCATTTTCATGAAATCCCACACAGCAGTGAGGAACCCGTGCTCAAGTGAGTTTTCAATAATCATTGGTAAAGCTGTGAAGAGGCCCAGCTGTATGACGAACTGCTGGTTGAGGACAGCTCCCAGGGCTGCATTATTAGTAGAGGAAGTGTTCTTGCTGATGTAGTCCTCGAGCCCACTGAGTGCAAGGTAAAATCGACCCCACACAAATGCATAAACAGTTAGCACAACCATCATTGTGTTGAAATAAAATCCGACAGTTGTATAGAAGAAAGAAAGCATCCGGAAGAAATCCAATCGGTGGCCCAGCCTGTAAACATCTCGGCTCAGAGTTTGCTCACCATTGCCACTAGCAACCTTTGCTTCAAACATAGAGACCTGATTGAGCCCCACATCTCTTCCTTTACCAACCTGAATATACTCATGGTGTGTGACATTCCCGCCACGGAGAGTACAGTTGAAACCAGCGAATATGTCCTCACTAATGTTGATTACTTTTGATGCTTTACTGATACCACCTCGGCCCAAGAACCATAGACGATCAAAGACATCTGGGTGGCCATAATGCATTCTGACTTTCAGTGGATCAGCCAGAACACGCTGCCCCAGAGTGACAAAACTTGTTTCCTGGGCAGACATGAACCAAGCAAGAGAAGAAACAGAACCCGTGAATACATGTTCCCGAACCCCAAGAATTTTGGGCTTGCGAATTCCATAATGACGATTGAACTCTTCTAGCAGGTTTCTCATCTTTAGAGCTTCTTCAAAATAATTATCTTGGTTCATATCGATCGTTTGAACCGCATCACCCCTTGTGAAGATGAGTGCATGATTCTGATTCTCGGGCTTACCTTCACCAAGCTTTAATTCTCCAGGCAACTTAACCCGGTAAATTTCAACCTCCCGCTGCAGTTGCTGATCATATTTCACAAGAACAGAGAAGTATTCTGTTCCGCCACCATTGTTCTGCCTTTCATCAACATAGGCAACACGTAATGCTTCATAATTCTTCATTAGCTCCAATATTTCGAAAGCGCGGGGGTCATTCTTAGCTTTCTGCTGACCATATATCTGGCATGCAACTACATATGTGTATTTCATGAGGACAGTCCCATACTCACTCCCTTTAAACAAGGAGCTCACACTGCTATTGTGCATTTTGGGTACAAATACAATGTACCAATGAGTTACAGTCAAGGGATTGCTGGCTGATAAATTGATAAAAACAAAGGTACAACAGCTAGCATAAATTAAGCTGCTTCACTGAAACAACGAAGAAGGGGGCTACAGTTTCCAGGCGCATTCTCCTGCAATCAGAGTTTAGACCCACCAACCCTGGTGCGGCACTATCAGACTATGCGGATCAGGCAGGAGAACACGCACACGCCCATCTAGCAAAGAACCTATGGCTGTTTAAACAGTCAGTCTCCAAACAGAGTAGAGAGCATCAGGCCTTGCACAAAGGTTGCTTTGACTTATCGAGATAACCAATGAAATGACAACTTATGGTCTTGGAGTCTAACTTTCCCATATTTGGATTGAAAACCCTTGCCTCAGCAGGACAGCCCCACACATGAAAATAATTTAGGGTTGGTTTCTTTCCAGTCCATAACTCAAAAGGAGTTTTAGAAACTGATTTACTGGGAACCCTATTAAGAATATAGGCAGCTGTCTTTAGAGCTTCTATCCATAAATTCACCGGCAAGGTGGAGTGACTTAACATACTTCGTACCATATCCATAAGAGTGCGATTCCGCCTTTCAGCCACTCCATTTTGCTGGGGTTCGCCCGGCGCAGAATACTGGGCCTTAATGCCATTTTCTTCCAAAAACTTTGCAAAAGGTCCAGGTTTTTGGCCATAAGTTGTGTGCCTTCCGTAGTATTCACCACCACGGTCAGATCTCACAATTTTGATCTTTCGATCATGCTGATTCTCAACTTCTGCTTTGAATATTTTGAATTTATCCAATGCCTCAGATCTTTCTTTAATTGGAAAAATATATCCATAACGGGAGTAATCATCGGTGAATGTAATGAATGAATCAAAGCCATCCACTGATCTTACATTAAAAGGACCACAAATATCTGTGTGGATTATTTCCAGAACTCCCGTGCTTTGATTTGCACCTTTCTTAATTTTCTTCGCATATTTACCTTTAATGCAATCAATGCAATGCTGAACATTCGCATCTGAGAAATCCAAAGGATGGAGGATATTTTCTTTAATGAGACGCTCAATTCTCCCCCTCGAAATATGGCCCAAACGATAGTGCCATAATTTCGAAGAAGTCTCATTATCATTATATTTTCGTTTGGTACTGACGTTCGTATTTGAGGAGGATTCAACATTATAAATGGCATGACATGAAGAGATTTGGTAAAGCTGATCCCGTCTCACGGCGAGTCCAACCTCTTTATTATTACACATAATTATACATCTGTGATTACCAAAAGTACATTGATAACTATCATCATCCAAACATGAAACTGAAACTAAGTTTCTTTTCATAGAGGGTACATAAAGCACATTTTTCAGCCAAAGTACAAAGCCAGTATGAAGTGTAAGTGCAAAGTCCCCAATGGCCTTGACTTCAGCCTCAACTCCATTAGCCACTCTGATTCTTCTTTCCCCTCTTCTTAGGGTCCTCCTCGTAACGAATCTCTGCAAAGAGTTTGCAACATGAATTGTCGCTCCTGAGTCAGTCCACCAAGAGTCGGTGGCATAATCAATATATAGGGACTCATCAACGAAAGTAACAACATCAGTACCTTTCTTGCTGAGCCATCTCATAAAACCAATACAGTCCTTTTAGAAGTGTCCACTTTTTCCACAAAAATGGCAACCTTCGGAACCTTTTCCCTTTTGATCTGTATTGGGATCTCCTCCAGATTTATTCTGCTGAGATTGTTTGGAAGATTGCCCCTTTTCTTTAAATTGACCCTGCTTAGGCTTTAAGTATTCCTTCTTAAATTTCTTATTCCTTTTCTTTTCAGAGTGCTGAAATTGATTTGCATGATCAATCCTTTCAGCCTTAAGCCTTTCTTCTTCCTGCACGCACATAGCTATCAATTCATCTATGCCCCACTTAATCTTCATGGAATTGTAGTTGATCGTAAACGGAGAGAATTCCTGGGGCAAGGATGACATAATAAAATGGACAAGGAAACCATCAGAGATCTCCATCTCCATTGACTTAAGCTTTGAGGCCATATGACATTTCTTCATAATATGCTCCCTTAAACTTCCAGTAGCATCATATTTTTCTCCAACCAACCTTTTGATAAGGGTGGTGGCATAAGCTTTAGAGGAGCCTTTAAATTGTTCTTCAACTTTGGCCAAATATTCTCTGGCAGTCTGAGCCTCTGGTATTGCACCCTTTATTGTATCAATAATGGAGCTCCTAATGATCATCAGGCATTTGCGGTTTGAGGTATCTCTCTTTGCCTTTTCCAGATCATACTCCTTCTTAAGGGTCTCATAGTTTTCCTCCTCCGGTTTAGGCTCAACCGGTGGATCTTTATGAAGGGCATAATCAATATCCAACAGTGCCAGAGTGATCTCTAGATTCTCCTTCCATGAGGCATAATTGCTTCCATTAGGTTTTTCAATATTGCCCATAGTACTGGCAATCTGTGAGGCATAAGATGCTGCATAAGAGAATCAACAACTTTAGTAAGCATCTTCTTTTATTGATCAAAACCCAGTCAGCTTTGGCCAGAAAGGGAAATGAGCAACAAAATTTTGTGAATAGGTATTTATTAATCAGCTTTGGCCAGAAAAATAAATACATAATCACACTTTATAGAATTTCATAGTCTTCTTTTATCAATTCAATCAAAACAGCTTTGGCCAGAGTTGAATTGAATTAATAAAATTTTGTGATCAAATAAAAGTCAATCAGCTTTGGCCAGAATGACAATTATTTGTCACACTTAATCAGAGTAATTAATTGCAGCGGAATAATGGATTCATAATATTATGTCTCATAAAATAATGACTTAAAGTAAATAACCATAATGTAAATATCATAAAATAAATAAACATGACAAAAATTCATCACATAAGAAGTCCATATATTATTTTTTATCATTATTTCCTAAATCATGACAAAGGATCTTTAAAGTTTAAACATAAAATAACAATCATAATGTTGTATATATTGAGATAAAACTTTAAGTCTAATTTTTCAGCTCATTATGTCATTTGGCCCAACACTATGCAGCCCATTTATTCAAAATTCAGAAAAGATATTAAAAGAGGGGCCCTTTTCAGACTTTTCGCGTTGGGCCGTTTTCGGCTTGGCCCATTACGGCCATCCGGCCGCGGTCCAGCCCAGGCGGCCCACAGGGGCCCGTCAGCCCCCGCGGCCCGGCTCCGGCCCGGGGGGGAAGGCCGACGCGCGCCGACCGTCGGATGGCCATCCGACGGCAGGCGTCGCCCCCCTTCGCCGCGGCATAAGAGCCAGGGCGGCCGGCCTCAAACCCTTGCCCCCTCGTTTCTCCCCCGGCGTTTTCTCCTCTCCCGTGCGGCGACGGCGAAAGGGTGGCCCGGCGGCAGCGCGGCGGCGCGGAGCGCCGGAGGAGATGGCGGCGCCGCGGAGCTGTGCTCGCCGGAGGTGCGCGCGGCCGTGGCCAGCGCGCAGCTCCGTCGAGCGCTGCTCCTTGGCGCCCTAAGGCGCTCGCCGGTCCGAGCCGAGATCCAAGGCGGCGGCGATGGCGCGCGCCGGATCTGGCCGGGTGGCCGACCTTGTGGTAAGTCCCTTCGCCCCTTTTCTCACTAGGGTTAGGGTTCTTAGTGGGGATTGAGGGTTTCTTAATTTGCCCGGCGGCTAGGGTTTCGGGATTAGGCTATTAGGGCTTCATTTTGATGCCAACCCGTGCTCTTGATGCCATTGTTAGATTTCTAGGATCTTAGGCTCAAAATGAAACCACTAAAACATGAAACAACTCATACCTTGATCATTAGAGCCACCCATGATTTCTTGCTACTTGTTCTTGTCTTGGTTGAATGAATATGTGTGTGTCGGTTTTGATTTCCCGGTGATGGCAAAGGGCGAGCGATCGGTGCTTTTACAGGGGGGTTCATCCTCCTTTTATATGCCCTGCTCATCGGGGGGACCGACATCCATGGGTCGGTTCCCGTTCCAGATCAGAACGGGATGGAACGGGATGTTTCCATCCTGTTCTCTTATCGTCTCTTCATTAATTAATCACTGTAGATTACAGTGAATTCACTGTTGAACTTACTGTTTAAGCATTAAAGATCACAAATATCCCAACAATGATGACATCATATATCGATCTTATCATTGTTCTGTATGTATCCAATGCAAATATAAGTATCCACTTCGCACAGTTAACATGGCAAGCGCTCGCAGCTAGTGCACGATCGAAATGTCCTTTCGCGTCGGCGCGTGTGCTCCTCATCTCATCGCTAGCTCATAGTAGATGCCATGGCTTATATAGTTATAGCAGGCCACCAGTCTGATCTGAGAATGGGTTTGGGTTGGCCACTTACCACTTGACAACACGCACGCCGGTTGCACACGGCCGGTAGTAGCGTCATGTCATGACCACGTGTTTGGAACTTGGTAGTACACATCATGTTTGGTTTGGACTATCAGTATATCATTTATTCTCCGTCACATACATCATCAGTAGCTAGTACAAAATTCATGTTGAGTTGAAACACATGTCGCGCCGATGCATCTAAAATTTGAACAAGCACGCGCACGGAAATGGAACCGGTCGAACCGCCGAATCAAAGACCTGTGGCTGTGGCCTGTGGGTGTGAGGGCGAGTCTCACACATCCAACCAATGATTTCGTCAGTCCATGACGACGAAGCCTTCCATTTGCGAACTGCTAAAACTAATGGCTAGTAGTACGCACTCTGCAGTTGGGTTGTTGGCCACTTGGCTATAGATGACGCGCATGTACCCGTGTCCACTGGATGGGGTGGCCCATCCCTTCCCTCTGCATACTAGTATATGTTTTTCTCTTTTTCCCTTCTGATGATGCAAACTAAGGCTCCGTTTGAAACGCAGGAATTTCGCAGGAATCGTGCAGAAAACAGTTTAATTTCACAGAAAAAACGCAGGAATAGAGAAAATTTCCCGCGTTCCAAACAGGCCCTAAAGCTTTGCGTAGTTGCGCCTCTTTGCTAGCCAGTTTGTTTTTTAGCACAAGCTATAAGCCAATTTGTTGACCGCAAATCCATTTCCACACCACACTTTCCCTGTGGTTCCAATCCAGCCCCGGCCCAAATAAGTTAATAGGCCGAACTGTCAAATAAGTTAACAGGCCGAGTATGCAGGCCCAACTGTCCTCCGTCCTCTGTGCCCCCCCTCCTCTCTCTCTCTCTCTCTCTGTGCTTCCTCCCCCGGCATTCACTTCTCTTTTCTTTCTTTCTTGCCAAGAAGAAAATCGCCGTTCAAACAAAAAAAAGAAA
This sequence comes from Alloteropsis semialata, assembly GCA_004135705.1. NCBI lineage: Eukaryota > Viridiplantae > Streptophyta > Magnoliopsida > Poales > Poaceae > Alloteropsis > Alloteropsis semialata. The sequence goes on along the minus strand of CM014277.1, from coordinate 3,569,312 downwards.
AAAAAATCGCACAGGGGAGGGGAGGAGAGCAGAGCAGGCGAGGGAGGGCGGCCGCCGTCACCACCCAGGCAGAGGCAGAGCAGAGTTCGAGAGAGGAAGGCGACCCATGGATGCTTCGGCCCTCAACAACCCGCGGCTCAAGGCGCTCATGGAGGTATTCCATCCCTTACCCCCATCGGCGCCGCGCATCTCCGTTGAACTTGAACCCCAGATGATCCCCCCTCCGCCCTTCTGGCTCTCTGATATAGTCGATGGTGTTTCTCGGAATACCCTCGGCAAGCACCTATGATGGAGAACCCTAGTGGATCTGGGCGTAAGCTTATAAGCTCTTTCTGGATAATAAATAATAGAGCTTAGGGAATCTCTTATCAGATGAGAGCGAGACTGCCCCTGAATTTGGGGTTTAGAGCTGTGCCGGGAGTTAGTATTCAGATGTAAGTGCTGCTAAAACCCTAGGAAGATTCAGGAACATAATGGCTGGCTGGCTGGCTGCACTAGTGAGATACATCCAGTGATTGCATTTGCTCGGGATCACATTACAATTGATTGTATCTTGATAATGGGGTTCTCTTGGTCCCAAAGCCTGGTCCAATTGTTGAAAGGGTCATCAGATCCACTGTGCTCAGACAATCCTGAATCCCCAGGAGCGTCTCNTGCGCTTTTTACTTCCTGTGAATTTAATACAAGTGCATGCCTCTTTTGGATCTAAATAATGTTGCAGCAGGCTGTTTCTGTGAATGACATGACTGATTTTTAGTCAGCATCTGTGATGGTGGTAGAGTAGCATTTGATATATAACCATGTGTGTACTAGTTGGTTGGCTTTGAATTGCGTGAAACTCAGAATGTTAACTCTTATGTAATCTGAATACAAAGGGGGCAAGAAATGGAAGAAGTTACTCTGGCAGTTACATTACATGATGTGTTCAAGGGTGCTTAATAACCTTGCCTTTTCTTTAGATGCAATTCACCAGCAGCCATTTTATATGTAAAAAAAATTGGTAAATGCAAAGTGTTGTGGTTGCAAGGTCCATCGTCTTGTGTAACATGCGTGCAAAATTTATTAGCCTACAAAACTTGTTTGGGCTTTAACTTAGTACTTCTTGCTGCGTGAATCGTTAATTCCTTTGTTGAACTTGCTTTTACCGCTTTTTTCCATTGTTTGATTTATTTTTCAGTGTGCTAGAATTCCTGGATACTAATAGTGATAAGTATTTTACCAGCCTCTCCGGAGCGCCCCTGAAGTATAGGGGTGTTCTGGGAGATAGGATTGGGATATAACCAGTAGGAGGATTCAGGAACGTAACGGCACTAGTGACATATCCAGTTGGGAGATAGGATTGGGATATAACCAGTAGGAGGATTCAGGAACGTAACGGCACTAGTGACATATCCAGTAGCAGTGCGTTGTATAAATGCCTAGTATAAGTGATGTATCCTGGTTCAATTTTTGAAAGGGTCTCAGATCCATTATACAACTGGATGTAGCACCAGATTTTGACCGATTCTTTGTGTACGAACTATACATAGCCCTGACCACATACTGAAAATCTCCCTGGTAATTCTTGCTAAGCCTGAATTGCACTCACAAGGATTTTCCAAAAAAAAAAGAAAGAAAGAAGGAAAATGTTTCTATCTGACATAAGCTAGGGGGACTTCCTAACTGATTTTCTTGTAACCTGTACTTAACAACCATGTTAGTTCACAACCTCATGGCCCATATTATAATGGGACATTTGGATCCACGCCATTACAATTTTTCAACTTTGGAGAAACACCACTACAATTCAGCTATTTTGAAACTTGCCATTACAATTTTTGATTTTCCACAAGAATGCCACGGAATACGTATGGAGGCTCCTTGGGCCCAGCTGCAGGCGTATACGAATGCGTATACTTCGTTGCATCTCCTCTTCCATGTCACTGACGCGCGGGCCCCACTTGTCATCTCTTTCTTCCTCCTCTTCTCATTTTCTCTTCTCCTCCCGGAGCTCCGGTTCCCCACGGCCCCTGAGATAGGCCGCACCCGAGCCGTCCTCGAGTCGCACGAAGCGGACCTCCGGCTCCTCCGCGTCGGGACCCTGGGCGCCGCCCCCGACTCCGTGGCGGCCTGGCTCCCCGCAGCCGCGCGCCGCCTCTCCTGCCGCCTCTACTTCTACAACGTCGCGCGGAGGAACACCAAGGAAGACGGCGACGAGGGGGAGGAGGAGGAGGAAGAAGCGCAAGGAGGCGCCATCGAGCTGCCCTGCTTCGGGAACGCCACCGCGCTCTATCTCGACCTAGGGTTCCTCGGGCATCTTCGCTCGGCTCACCGAGCTATGCTTGCTCTGCGTACGGTTCCACAGCCCTTGAGGAAGGAGGAGGAGGTGTCGTCGGAGAGGATGTCGAGAAAGGGTTGCTGCGCCTGGAGCAGCGCCGGGCGGTCGGGGCACTCGTAGAAGAACTTGTCGTCGATGTCCTCCTCCATGAGCATGCGGGAGATGAAGGGGAGGACCATGTCCTCCGGCGACGCCGCGGCCCCGGCCCCGGCCCCGGCCCCGCCGTCAGGTTGGGGGTACTGCGCTGCGGCTGCTGTGGCTGCTCGTGGTGCGGGGTGGGCGGGAGGTCGAGGTAGGCGGAGGGGGAGTTGGCGCCGCCGCCGCCGAAGGCCGCCGGTTCGTCGGACCTGCTGGTTCAACAAGGGAAAATGAGAAAAGGAGGAAGAAGGAGATGACAAGCGGGGCCCACGCGTCAGTGATAGGGAGAGGAGATGCAAACGAAGTATACGTATTCGTATACGCCTGCCGCTGGGCCCAAGTAGCCTCCATACGTATTCTGTGGCATTCTTGTGGGAGACCAAAAATTGTAATGGCAAGTTTCAAAATAGCTGAATTGTAGTGGTGTTTCTCCAAAGTTGAAAAATTGTAATGGCGTGGATCCAAATGTCCCTATTATAATCAAGTGATCCTGTGGATCCGTAAAAGGAGTTTGGCCTCATGTAACATGGAAATAGTTTAATTTGTAAGCCATTTGAATTTAAACACTCTTAAATCCCCAAGTCCACGTGTGATTTATACAAGGAGCTGCCATGTTGCATTCCTGTAAATTTAACAGAACCGAATGCCTGTCAAGAATCTAAACATTGATATCGCACACTGTTTTTGTGAATGAGATTAATAGTTTCAGTCAGTATCTGTGATGGTTGCATAGTGAAATATGTGTGTCGCGTAGTTGTGAATAGCATCAAAACTAGCATATGTACACTTACAGATGTGTTCTGGTAATTAGCAAGGTCCTTTATCTGGTAATGGCACAAGAAATTATTAAATTACAAATAGCATAGAAGTCTGCACCTTGTAGTTAAGTACGGATTCCTTGCGACCCTTTGGTACTCAAAGAACTGATTTCTTTTGTACTCAGATTCATTTCTTTTCTGCATATTGGTTAATTTGTATCGCTTGACCCTTGGAATCTTTTGTAGCATTTACAGTTAACGTGCATGCATTCAGTATCTCTTGGGAAAATACCTGTGCAACTGAACTTGCATAATGATTGCTCTAATAGAAATCAAATTACTGAACGAATTTCGTTTGTTGCAGGAGGAGAGAATGAAGGCCTTGACAAATGAGCTCGTGGCAAAGCTGACTCATGTTTGCTGGGACAAATGCGTTACTGGGAGCGTCGGAAGCAGCTTCAGCAGGAGTGAGACTTCGTGCTTGTCCAACTGTGCGAAACGCTTTGCAGAAGTGAAGATGATGACCATGCAACGCGTCACCCAACAGTAGCTGAAATGACATAGGCGTTTCTCTACGGCAAAAAATGTTACATTCTGGAGTATCCAAAAGGAGTACCTATGTTCTGCTGTAGCACGAGTTTTGTTATGTTTTTCTGGAAAACTATCGTTGCTTAGATGATAGAAAGACATGCCCAGGGCCCAATGTTCTTTTGCTACTTCTCTAAGTTTTAACCTGGAATGAGGCAGAGGTTAAGAAATATATGCGTTTGTAAGGTGATGTTGAATTGAGATGATCTTGGCAGTGTTTAGATGGAGGGTGGAATTTTTTTCGCCCTACTTTGACCACTAATTGGAGGTATTAAATAAAGTTAGTTTACAAAACTACCTCTACAACTCTTGTCAAATTCACGAGACGAATCTAATGAGGCCTTTGATCTCACGATTAGAGGATGATTACTGTAGCAAATTATGGATTAATTAGGCTCGTTAGATTCGTCGCGCAAAGTTGCACTCATCTGTGAAAAGGTTTTATAAATAGACTTCATTTAGTACTCCATGCATGCGAGAAGGCTCGTTAGATTCGTCGCACAAAGTTGCACTTATCTGTGAAAAGATTTTATAAATAGCCTTCATTTAGTACTCCATACATGCAAGATTTCTTCGGGCAAAATTTTCGTCCCCTCCATGTAAACACGGCCGCTGATGCAATAGGCCTACAAAGTACCATTCAAGTCTGGCCACGTCAACCACATTGCTGATTCAGAGTTTATATAGCAGCCAATATTTTACACTCTTTTCAGTTGTTTCCAGCAAACTCCAGGGGCACGTATCTCAAGGTTCATCCAAGTCCAACGGTGGAGGGTGGCTGCACTGTGTTGTGGGGTGAAGAGCCAGTGATTAATGAGCGGTGACACGACTGCTCGTGCAGTGTTTGTATACGTGTATTCTGTATTGTATATAAAGGACCTGTTTGGATCCACCAGTTATAAAATTTAGTACTACTGTTTATAACTTTGACCACTAATTAGAGGTATTAAATAAAGGTAGTTTACAAAACTATCTCTACAACCCCTGTGCTAATTCGCGAGACGAATCTAATGAGGCCTTTGACCACATGATTGGAGGATGGTTACTGTAGCATTACTGTAGTTAATCATGGATTAACTAGGCTCATTAGATTCGTCTCGAAAAGTTACGCTCATCCGTGAAGAGATTTTACAAATAGACTTCATTTAGTACTCTATGTAAGAAAGATTTGTTTTAACGCTAATTTTTAGCGGAGGAACCAAACAGCGCCAAAGTCGAAGCGACCTGATCGAGGAGCAACTCCAACACTGTGCCAGCACCCGGTGCCTCTTTCTCCCTCCTCTGTGAGCTCTGAAGACTCCGGCACAGTTTGCTCCGACGACATCCCCAAGGTTACAACTCTCATCTCATCTTTCCGTTTGGTTTGGCCGTGTAAAAAATTTGCCGCGTAATAAATGCAGCTTTGACCGTTAATTAGGGGTATCAAATAAAGTCAGTTTACAAAACTACCTCCACACCCCTCATGTAAATCACGAGATGAATCTAATGAGGGCTTTGACCGCATGATTATAGGATGATTACTGTAGCATTACTGTAGCAAATCATGGATTAATTAGGCTCATTAGATTCGTCGCGCGAAGTTGCACTCATCTGTGAAAAGGTTTTGCAAATAGACTTCATTTAGTACTCCATGCAAGAAAGATTCCTTGGGTGAAAAATTTCACTGTAGTAACCAAACACGGCCCGCTAATCTGCTACTGTACAATTTCTAGTCTCAACACTGAACTCGTGATTTTGCTAGTGTTCTTTTGGTGTGTGTAAATGGTTGCCTCGAATGATGCCTAAGACTAAGATTTGACTGGAAGAACACCCCTCTTTTTTTCCTGGTTGCTATATGTTTTTTTCTTTCCCCCCCATTATTCCTTTCTTTTTTTTAATTAATGTCTAAGATGGAACGTGCAGTACTAGCTCGCTGAAACATTTGTGCCTTCTGTGAATCCATCCACTCGAATCTGTGAACTTAGATACCATCAATACTATATACATATATCTAGTGTGACTTCTCTGTGCTCAGCATCAGATGTACTGATCAACAAATATGCAATAATTTTTCTAGATTTGTTTATTGTTGGCCTTCACAAGATGTATTTTCCTTTAGAAGTTGGCATTGGTCGTTGTTTTTGCTGGTCGTCTCTGTTGTCTCTTATATTCTATTTTATGTATGTCGTCTCTGTTTCTTATTTCTTATATATCCACCTCACTTGTTTACAGTTTAATACAAGCTTACATCTATTTTCCACGGTAGTTGCAGTCTGTTGGTTATTTTATTACTGCCACCATCACAAATACAGACTGTTCAGTGACTTCTATTGACCATTGTTCAGTGTAACCACCAGGAGTTCACCATGGAGAACTCGCAAGAGGAATCAGAAAATGATGAGCAAGAGCAACCCCTGGAAATGAAGCCATTGCGGTCATTAGCACCAATGTTCCCGACTCCTCTGGGATATGATGTGGCAACCCAGTCAGCTGATCCAATGCTAGTTTTTGTCACGCCGTTCAGACCCCGCTCCTCGCCAGAACAATCTCCAGCTTCATTTCCCATGCCACAACGCAAAGACGAATCGTCGGATGAAGACTACAAGCCCTGTTGTGGTCAGAAAAAAACATCACCACCAAAGGCAACCAAGAGGACTCAGCAGGCCAGTAACTCCAATGCAGCTAACATCAAGCGCAGGTCAACAAGGAGAAGCCTCAACATAGAGCTCGCATCCTGTCCATCCTCGTCAAGTGATCCAAATGAATCAGTTGAAGAAATCATGATGATGTTTGATTCACTTCGGCGCCGTATACTGCAACTGGATGAAAAGGAGGACGCAAGCAGGCGGGCTGATTTGAAGGCTGGTAGTCTCATGATGCAGAATGGCCTGAGGATCAATAACCTGAAGACCATAGGACCTGTACCTGGTGTTGAAATTGGAGACATTTTCTTCTTTAGGATTGAAATGTGCATTGTAGGTTTACATATACCTGCGATGGCTGGCATCGATTACATTTCTGCTAAGCATGTTGGAAGTGATGAAACTCTGGCTGTCAGCATCGTCTCATCTGGTGGTTATGAGAATGATGATGATGACACAGACATCTTGGTGTACACAGGACAGGGAGGCAATAGCCGGCACAAGGAGAAGCATGATCAGAAGCTTGAAAAAGGTAACCTAGCTCTCATGAACAGCATGGAAAAGAAAAATCTGATCAGGGTTGTGCGCAGCGCACAGGACCCTTTCTGTAACTCTGGCAAAATTTACATCTATGATGGACTTTATCGGATCGAAGATTCCTGGATGGACAAAGCAAAGAATGGTTTTAGTGTTTTCAAGTACAAGCTGAGAAGAGAGCCAGGGCAGCCTGATGGAATTTCAGTTTGGAAGATGACTGAAAAATGGAAAGCAAAGACTGCGACTAGAGACAAGGCTATACTACTGGATTTATCATCAAAAGTTGAGAACCTACCTGTATGCCTTGTTAATGATGTTGATGTTGAGAAAGGCCCAAGCTACTTTAACTATGTAACTGGAGTGGAGTATTTGAGGCCACTTAGCAAGACAAAACCATTACAAAGCTGCAAATGTCCTAGTGTGTGCTTGCCTGGTGATCCTAATTGTTCATGTTCGCAACTGAATGGTGGTGATTTTCCTTACAGCTCCTCTGGATTGCTTGTGAAGCACATTCCAATGCTTTATGAGTGCTCTTCCAGTTGCCAGTGTTCTCAAAATTGTCGGAACAGGATCACACAGAAGGGTGTTAACCTGAACTTTGAGGTCTTCTGGACAGGGGATTGTGGATGGGGTGTCCGGTCCTGGGATCCCATCCATGCTGGCACATTCATCTGTGAATATACTGGTAAAGTCATTGATGAAACAAATATGAACATGGATGATGAGGAAGATGAATATACTTTTCACACATTATGGCCCAGTGACAAGGTTTTAAGATGGAATCTGGGAGCAGAATTACTTGAAGAAACAAGTGCTAATGCCACAACTGAGAGCTTAAAGAAATTACCTATTGTGATTAGTGCAAAAAATTCAGGCAATGTGGCTCGTTTCCTGAATCATAGCTGTTCCCCAAATCTCCTTTGGCAGCCCGTTCAGTTTGACCATGGTGATGACAGTTACCCACATATCATGTTTTTTGCAATGAAACATATTCCTCCCATGACTGAACTGACCTATGATTATGGTACAAGAGGAACTCCTCCTGGCATTAAGGGCAAATTTCCAAATGCTAGCAAACTCAAGGCATGCCTCTGTGGCTCAAGCAATTGCCTAGGTTCTTTCTGATAGAAGATGCGCTGTGCATGTATGTATGAAGTACGAAAGCAGGTAAGAAACACTATCATCTCTGTTCACTATGCATGGCTGTGGAAGGTAAATGTTCTCACATACTACCTCTGTTCTCATTTGTTTGTCACTTATTAGTTCAACTTTGAACTAACTAGCGCCAAACAAAAAGATAATCTGAGGGACTATATACTATGCAACAAATTTCACAATGTGGTTTAGTATGGATCCATTCTTCTGAATTATTTAATGTTCTGTTGATTTTGTAATGAATTTTCTTTTAAGTGAATGTAGCAGTAATAAATATCAATATGATCATTCTAAACTTGAATAAATGTTGCTAGGATGCTCAGTGGTCAGTAGATCAGTATTACATACATACTGCATTAGCTCTTATGTGAGTAGCTAATCTATCCATCATGGCACTTTTTGGATCGCTTGACACTAGTTCTATTTCATACTTGCATGTGCATTCCAGCCCAATAATGTTCTTTTGTTTCTACCCAGACAAATGACTAGTAAGTCTAATTTTTCTGACTTTCACAAGACAAGAACATGTGTAAGGACTCTAGGCACGACCATTCCACATGTAAAGATAAGACTCTTGTCCTCCATGCTTTGCTAAAATCTGATTAAAAATCATCGGCAATTTGTTAATATGCTTTTGTTGTCCTTGTATTTTTCAATATATGTAGTGTCAATGAATTAAACTATTACTTTCAGAAGCCCAATTTTGCCTTGTTCTTGCCTTTTCAGGTTGTAGTGTTCCTTTGGGTTTCTGTACGCAGTGAAGTGTTTTGTAAGGGATCGGAGTTACCAGCCTCACATTTTGGATGCTGCCGGCAGCGACAACGGGGGAGCCAGGTAGTAGAATGAAGCGCTCAGTATTTTGTGCTAGTGGGTGGTTTCTGTGATGCCGTGTAGTTTAACAACAATGTATCCGGCCTGGCACAGACACTGGAATAGCAGTGCGTGACATGTAAATTAAATCTCCGGATGGGACAAACAATGACAATGTTTCTGATAAAATGTGA
>CM014277.1:3520167-3539645 GCA_004135705.1 Alloteropsis semialata | reverse complement strand
AGCCAGTGGCGACAGGATAGTAATTTGGGGGGCTTTCTTTCCTCCTTTTCTTCCTCTCCCTCCTTCTCTTCCTCCTCCTCTCTCTTTTTCTTCCTCCTCTCCTTGATCTATGTCCAAAAATTACAGGGAGGGGCTTAAGGGGGATCCAAGGGCTGCAGACATGTAGGGGGGCTGAAGCCCCCTCAGCCCCCGTTGTAGGTCCGCCCTTGGCCCCCCTGGCTTCGCCTCTACAAAATATCTATCATGGAACTAAAGGAGATGATTTTTTGCAACAGATCACTGACATGTTGAATTATTGTCCACTTCCAAAATGATGTAGCGTTCATACGGGCCAGAGAGAAAATGCCCCTTTCCAATAAAAAAACACTAAAAAAGGATCGATGCTCAGCTTTCTTTCTATCTCCAGGTTTTTCTTTCATAGCATGTCGAGTCTGAATCGGCTACCGCTCGGCCATTCAGATTGGTTGATTGCATCTGCCAACAAATTGGATGACTCGAACACTGAATAGGGAAAAGGAAACACATGGGTACACTGAATGAGTGCGTTCAGACAGAATAAACCAGACAAGAAACCACATAATTTTCTCTCTACAGAAGCCAGACCATTGCGTGCATCATGCATGTGAGAGACTTGACACAACATGAAACCGCCAGTACTCCCACAACAAAATATGTTGACACCGACGGCCTCTTAGCTTGTACATAGAGGCATGCTCCAAGAATAATGCATGGTTTTGTCCAACGACACGTATGCTGAAATATATGCGTTGACGTAAAATTAGGCCAACACACGAGAGCGCTAGATCGCGCGGATCGCGAACGGACCGAACAGCAGGGATGCTGCCTTGACCGGTCAGACCGGTCAGGCACACTGGTCAGACCGGTCGGGGACAAAGGTCAGGCTGGTCGGGGACAAAGGTCAGACCGGTGCCTAGGGTTTCGCCGGATCGATCGCTTCGAGAAGATAACTGTCACGCTTACGTGGTGAAGGACGGTGAGGTTTACGAGCAAACCAGCAAAGGGATAACCAACGCACTTATGTAGCGAAGAACAACTAGTTTACGAGCAAACTAGCAAAGGCCGTCGAAACTCTGCGTGAACGTCACCGGACGTGCCCTAGGTTGACAACAAGCCTTAGGACGTCATCTATGGTCGTGGAAATCAATAGACGAACAGCATGAAGAGGTTGGAAGAGAGATTTAGGTTTAAAGGATAAAAAGTAGATGCATTGTTGTTTGATTCGATTGGGATACCCTCAATCGGCCGTGGCCCTTTATATTTATAGGGAGGGGAGGTCTTACCCCTGGTGGAGTCGAAACTCATACAAATTTCGTGTCAAAATACAACTCCTACTCGGACTCTACAGACCACACCGGTCTGACCTATCAGGGGCACCGGTCTAACCGGTCCGTCTGGGGTGCAGGACTTCCCGAAGCCGTATCTCCTTCATCCGAAGTCCAAATCTGGCGTTCCTCATATGAATCTTGATCTACTCGACGAGACCAATCCAACGGTGAAGTTTAATTTGCCTTTTGAAGACTTTGATCCCACCGGTCTGACCGGTTAGGGATACCGGTCAGACCGGTTCCCCTTAGCACAGAGCTGAATCTTGCCGGAACCATAACTCTCTCATCCGGACTCCAAATTGGACGTTCCACATATGCATTTCGATCTTCTTGACGAGAGCTATCCAATGGTGAAGTCCTATTCACATTTTGAGCACCTTTCCTTCACCGGTCTGACCGGTGGAGTGACCGGTCTGCACTGCCAGATCGGCTACAGAACCACTGACCGGTCAGATTGGTCGACTAGGTCGGTCCGACCGGTGTCTTTTGTCATATCAGCAAGATCTGCCACTTTCGAGTGTCAACAATATGATCGTGTCACAGCTACCATGTTGCATTGCATGTATATATCTACCACGGAATAAATAGAGAATCAAGTAAAAAAAATGTACTACTAGCTAGTATGATAAATAATCTAGCAGAACAATTAGTCGGCAGCGGCAAATAAAGAAGAGGATCAATGGTGCAACCGGTGCCAAGCTTTAAATTTGGAACATGTTTGATTTGGAAGAAAAACCTTATTATTACATAGTAGTAAATATAGTATATAGTTATTACTGTGCGCTGAAACATATGGCCGTTCATAAAGTAGGTACACAAAAAACAATCAGTGGGAAAATAATGCAGAAAAGCAAAAAAAAAAGAAAAAAGAAAACAATCAGTGGGAAAATAATGCAGAAAAGCAAAAAGAAAAGATTTGTCTGAGCCCAGGTTCGAACTGGGGACCTTTAGTGTGTGAGACTAACGTGATAACCAACTACACCACCCAGACAATGCGATTATATGATTGTCGGTACACTATTAATGTTCATCACCATTTTTTGCTGGTTTAGGCGGTTCCCTTGCTCTCCCCAACTCGGTCTGGACAGTTGTTTCAAGTAAATACTAACAATTTGCCCTCCAAGTAAGTTATTAGGAACGATCGAGTATCTTGAGGTGCTTGTACAGTTTGATATATTCCTGTTCAAAGCATATATACTCCTATCAATAAATTGATCTATAATATATACGGCCTCCGATTAGTTCCTTGTTTCTTTGGCAATAAAATAAAGGTTATTTTAATGTGTAAAAGTAATGCAATGGATACAACACCAACAATATAAATATCCTAATCATAAACCTATTTTTATATAGGCACCTCCACTTTGGGAACCAACCAATTAATTACAATGTGCGGATCTCTCTCGTAATAAACTATTTGAGAATTGAGATATATACTAGCAGCAAACGACGCGATGCAAAAATAGAGGGCATCCAACAATTGCCACACAGTCAATGATAGCATACCATTGTCATTGGATCAGAAGCGAATCCAGCGGAGATGGCCGTCGGGGTCGGCTTCATTAACACACTGGAATCGGCTTAAGGATGAATAATATTTTGCAAAGGAATTATCAAAATTTATCGGGGCCGGCTGCCCCCGATAAACACCCCTAGATCCGCCCCTGCAACCGTTGGATTCGCATTATCTAGCCGTGGATTTGAAATTTGATCATGTCATCAATTTGTTGTCAATGCAAGCAAAACTCACGTATAAATATACATGCACACCATCAACCTATGCCACACCCAAAAATCGACCATCAGCGAACGTGCGAGTGGCGCGGTGGTTGTTGCTCCGGTTGTGGAGGGCACCCACCCGGGTTCGACTCCCGAAGGGAGCACCAGGTGTCGCACCGGGGGTTTAATCCCCGTATTTGTTTCCTGTAGGTCCTGGACTTCCCGCGTGGCGCCACAATGGGATTACGACGTGCCCGTCGTCTACGAGGCCGTGGCTTCGGTGATCTCCAGAAGGACGCTTAGGGTGTATAGGTTGTAGTTTCTAGAGGTGTGCGTGTGTGTGGTGGTGTGTGTGTGGTGTAGAGTTCAGATACTACAGCTTGTATACTAGGAGTCCAGGCTCAAAAAAAAAAAAATCGACCATCAAAGTGGTGATGGCCTCCTCCTCCTCCTCCTCCTCCTCCTCCTCCTCCTCGTGTTCCTTTATTAGTTGTGTGAGCATCGTCTTCCTCCTCTTGATGCTCTTAATAGTCTCAACCACTCGTGCTGAGGCTGATGCAGCAGCACCCGCCGACCCGTTGTTCCCTATATGCAAGACCGTCGCCAACCGATACTTTGATACCAACTTGTGCATGGAGGCTCTCAACTCCGATAACACAATGACTATCAGAAATTCGCCATCATCGCCGTGGGCCTCATAACCGCCAACGCCACTAGTACGTCAGGACATATTAGTGGTTTGCTCGGCAAAGGCGGCAACGGAGAAGGCCCCATCAAGTGGTGCCTGCAGTCGTGTCAAGCGTTGTACGGTAGCATAATTCAAATGCAGCGTAGATGCTGGGAATTGGTCCAGGACTTCCGATACGATGAGGCCAGATCTTGCTTGGATCAGCAGGCAAGAGCCGCGGATCAGTGCGGGGCCGAGTTCGTCAGGAGACATGTGGGGTCACCGTTGGCAGAAGAAAATGTTTGGGTATTCAAGCTGGCGATGCTTGCATCAGCATTGCTCCAACATGCTGAGGACTAAGAAAATCGATCAGTCATGTTACCTTTCAATTTTCTGCTAGACCATGGGCTGACACTTTACATCCAAATGCATGATGTGTCGTAATAGTGTAGCCTTATATCAAATATAAGATGACCATATACAACAAAGAAGCTTATTAGAAGTATGGTGTGTCTTGGTGAGATCTCAGTAATCTCAACCACCATATATATAGCTTAAAAAAAAAGGGGAGCCAAGCATCAAATAAGATGTGGAACAAAGAATGTCGTTACTAAAATACAGAGAGCTATATATTGTTGTTGAACAAGATGAAGCCTTCCTAAGCCCCGACGTTACCTTCTAAACGCAAGCATCGCATTTCACTATTCATACTGCAGTATGTGAACACAAGCTCCTGTACAAGATGCCATAAATATGAAAACCACTAACATACTTTTATGTTCACCGAGATCCATCATATTTTCATCAAAATTACAAACTGCAAGCGTACCAACAACCTCACCAACAGAAATTAAGCATGTCGCGAAAGTCCAGTTCCCTCACACGGTTACGCTGGGTTTGTCTTTTCTGTTTTTGGAATTATATGCATCGTCACTAGGAGCAAGCACGATGCTTCCCACCTCGGAACAGGTCCCTCACCAGGTGGATAATCTAATTAACATTCCTACTTCCTGCCTTCCTGGTTCAGTCAGTTCATCAGCCAATCAGTGTCAGTTGGCATGTCCACTGCAATCAGTTCTGTGCACTCATCGAGACCATCTTATTCCTCGTACTATGAATCATAGTTGACCGCATTCCTGACACATAACAAATCAAGTTCTGAAATGCTAACATGAAATTCCTCAAATTATGTCCCTGCTAGCTCTTTCAGCAGGGGCACAAATCTACCAGCTCTTTCAGCTGGGACAAAAAAAACATTTCTGCCAGCTCTTTCAGTAGGGACAAAAAAAATTCTGCTAGCTCTTTCAGCAGGTTTCCCAAAAAAAAGAAGGATAAAAGTAGCAAAACAGAGCTTGTCTGAGCCCAGGTTCAAACTAGGGACCTTTAGTGTGTGAGACTAACGTGATAACCAACTACACCACCCAGACAATTTGGTGGATCTCTTATAGGTGGCAAAATTATCCAGCAGAACACAAACAGACCTGAAATAACACACATGATATGGATTTGCAGGTTTATGTGAACTGTGGTCCAAATCAACATCTATATAAGAAAAAAAAAATGCATTATCAGTTGTGCCTGAGGATTTGTTGCTAGAGAACAAAATACAGTATGGCTCAATCTCAGAATAATATACGAAACTAGATATCTACAGAGTAACAATCAGGTCCTAGTGTACAACACAAGATGTTGAGCATTTACCAGAAATCTATGCAGGGACACTTCCCATCTCTGAAGCAATGGAATCGGGTTCGGTCGCTCATGATCTCACTTCCATACACCTGAGAGGCAAGGCAAGCTTCAGAGTTTCGTGACAATCACTTCACACATGGAGGTTCTTGATGATCTTATGAGTGCACCAGGAGCAGAAACGATCAGCACAAAGGCAATTGTAAGACTCTTTCTGTGCTGTGGTAGAAGTACGACAGGGCATCAGGCTGGTCTCCTCCTCGACACCAAACATCATGGGTTCGGTGCTCAGGTCATGACCATGTTCACTTAATCTGGCCTCAATCTGTACAACCCTGGCATATACCCCTCCGTCGAGGCAGGGTGTGTCTTGTCACCCATCAAGAACTCATGGAGAACGATGTCTATATGTCCAGAAGACCAGAACGCTAGCTAGAAGCTTAGAACCAGGGTTCTTGTTGATGCCCATGGCCTTCATCTCCTTCCTTGTCTTCTTGGCATCCTCCCACCGGCTCATTCTCGCATATAGAAGTTGAACAGCATGACTTAATTCCCACTGTGCTCTGGCTCGAGTTCCATCAACTCTCTGATCATCTTCTCGCCAAGTTTCAGTTTGCCATGAATCCCACAGGCCTGGATTAGTGACCTGTACATTGCAGCGTTAGGTGCGGCATCCATGCTCTGCATCACCTTCTCAGCAATGGGCGGACCTGCACCTAGGGCCACCCGGGCCGTGGCCCTAGTCGTGGCCCAACAAACTTCACTATCCCTTTTAGTTTTGGCCCATGAATAAGATGTCCGGCTGCACTAACTGGGGAAAAACAGCAGGGCACAGGCCGCGGTCCACACGGCCACCTGGGCCACACAATGCTGCTCTCACTTGGTTGCTCCTGTTTCGTGAGACGTGAGTCGAAGTCGCATGCGCCGCCGCCGCCGCACCCTGCGGTCCTGCCTGGCTGCCTCCTGCTACGCCGGCTGCCGGAGGTTGTCGTGAGCTCGCCATTCGTGTGTCCTGCTCTCCTCGCGTCGTCACCTGAGCTCCTCCCGCAGTCTTGCGTCTTCTGCCCTGCGGCAATGCCGCCGGAATTAGACAGCCGGCCGGGAAGCAAGCAGCACGGAGTCAGACAGGCCTGATGTAGTCTAGCAGGACCAAATCACATACTCCTATGCCGCAGGCGCCACCAGCCAGAAGCAGCAAGTAGGCAAGCAGCCAGGCAAGCATCTCCATTCTCCTGACATCCATGATGCCGTCGTTCCCGAGGGGCTAAGCCTGTAAGAGGCTGAGGTGTTTGTCTTATTTCTTCTCCCTAATCTCTCATTCTTTCTGGTTCGATTCAATTCATCAATTGGAATTTTGGTGGTGCAATTTCACACCTCGAGCTCTAGGCCTGCAATTGATACTGGTACTGCAAAATAAAATAAAAAGGAGCAGAACTTTGGCATCTTATTATACTACTAATGTTCTGAATTATGTAAGTACCGTTTTTGTTATATTACATTCAAATCTTAGTTGTTTTGTCATTTTATTTACATTTTTATCTTGTCCATGTCCAACTGTTGTTGATGAGAAAATGGAAAATGTAACTGTGAATGAACGAAATTTTGACTAGGTATTCATTTTTGTGTTCCATGATGTTCTAACTATTGTATCGTACTATGTAATTTCAAGTATTTTTTTCAAAGCTATTACTATATATGCAATATGTCATGTATAGTTAGTTTTGACCGTCAAAATTTGGCCCTAGTCTTTTTTCTTTTTGTTTTCTATTTCTATTTTTATTTCATTTTCTGTTTCTTTTATTGAGTTTTTTAATACTAAACTCTTGATTTTCTATTCCCTTGTTTTCTTATCTTTTTTCTATTATATTTTATCTTTCTATTTGTTTTTATATTTTATTTGTTTATTCCTTTTTATTTTATTTTTTGTTTTTTTTATTTTTTTCCATTCTTTCCATTTTACTAATTCTATTAATTATTATTCCTTTTTTGTTTAATTTTTTTCAAAGCTATTACTATATATGCAATATGTCATGTATAGTTAGTTTCGACCGTCAAAATTTGGCCCTAGTCTTCGTAAAAAGCTGGGTCCGCCACTCAAGCCGACCTTCCCAGGTCAGCATATCGAATTATCAACCATGCATCGGTAGTGCTCGATACTTGGCACAATCCCAAATTCAGCCTCCATTCCATCAAAATACCGCCGACCTTCACCCAATAAATGGGCACACTGGCACCTTCTCGATTTCTCAAGGCACATCTTGTCAGGGTCTAAAAAAAGGCACATCCGACGATCCTGTCAAACAGCGCAACTGCAGCATGACCATCTGTGGGCGGCCCAGCCAAGGAGCATCACATTGTTGCAGCGTGTGTCCCTGCCACTCTCCGCGATGCCAGCAAAAACCTGCTCGGCCAGGTCTACCCTCCTGCACCGGGCGTACATCTCCACGAGCGCAGTGGCCACGAAGCATCTCACGGTGAGCCGGCGCTTGAGTATGTAGGCATGCGCCTAGACGCCATTCCTCAGTGCGCCGATCTCACGGCACGCGCTGAAGACGAAGACGAGCGTGATCTCGTTCTGGGTACGGTGACCTCCGACGACAAAAGACGACGCCCAAATAGCTCGAGAACCTCGCTTGCCGAGGCCGTGCACTTCGCGTCCCTCGCATGGCGCGCGTAGGTGGAAAGCAGCACGTTCCAGGCTGGCAAGTCGGTATAGGCGACGGGGACTGGAGAGCGTGTCCGGAGGTGAGGAAGAGGGCGTGGAGCTGGGCGAAGACGCGCGGCGCCGGCGGGTTTGAATNGCAGCGGGGGCTCCTATATGTCTATCGGAAGATTTTTAAGCAAACCATCTATAAAGCCCAATTACAATAAAAAGGCCCAATTATAGATAGCAGGTGCAGTGAATATTTTTTCTTTAACGTTTCCGTTCGGTTTCTGTTCCACGAGCTGCGGACAATGTGCGAAGCGTGCGGAAGTTTTTTCTTTAACGGTTCGCCAAATTTTTTTTTCTTTAACGTGCGTTGCTACGGAAAATAAGCACGTGCTAGAATTTTTTTTAACATGCGCTGAAACTATACGCGCGCTAGAATTTTTTTGTTGCCTTTTATTTTTTGCTGGGTACGTGGTTCTAAGTGGGAAAAACAAACGGATGGGTACCAATTCACAAATTGAAGTTTCAAGTTGCAAATTTGTAAATAAACTTAACATTCTGTAGCTTCAGACTTCAGAGTACAAATTATAGGTAATATAATTTAGTTCTAATGTAGCATTTTCTTTGACAACTGATCTTCCACATCAACTTATCAGCAAGTAGTGTAGCAAGAACCTGTTAACAATGAAACAATTCTCCAAATGTTAATCATTATGTCAATTTTTATTGTGACTTTGAGCATTACAAAACAAGAAATGTTCAACATTTTCATTCTTAATGAATACAACAATGTTAAACATTAAACATAGTAAAGTTGAAATGTACAAATAGATATGTTGAAATGTACATGTAGATATGTTGAACATTCCACAAATAAAGTTGAACCTAGTTCTAGTAAAGTGTTTGAAATGTTGAAATACTGTTATAACAAATGTTGTGTACAACAACAAAAAATGTTATCAAATTGAAACTAGGCATGGAGTTGCATGAGCAGGAATAATGTTGAAGATGTTGAAATACTATCAAAACAAATGTTGATAACACAAAAAAAGTTACAAACCCTGAACCCTAACCGGTATATCCGAAGCCGAAGCAATTTGGCCTTCTATGGCAGGGGGTACATGGCCGCCCCAAACCCCGAACATGTTTCTGAACCCGATAGGACGGAGTCGCCCCTGAATAACCCTGAACCCTAACCGGTATATCCGAAGCCGAAGCAATTGGGCCTTCTATGGCAGGGGACATGGCCGCCCCAAACCCCAAACATGTTTCTGAACCCGATAGGATAGAGTCGCCACCCAACAAACCTGAACTCTAACCGGTATATTGGCCTTCTAGGGCAGGAGGTACATGGCCGCCCCAAAACCCGAATATGCTTCTGAACCCGATAGGACGGCGTCGCCCCAACAACCAACCCTAACCAGTACAACCTTCTATGGCAGGGGCCCGAAGCAGAAGCAATTTAACCTTCTATGGCAGGGGACATGGTCAGCCCTAACCAGTATAACCTTCTATGACTGGGAGCATGGTTGGCCCTAACCAGTACAACCTTCTATGACGAGAGGCCACCGCAATCAAAACTCCATGCACCACCGCACCACGTTCAAAACGTTATTAAACTAGTATGGCTAGCATTTTAAAATGCTGGATCCAACATTTTGTAAACCAAAATTAACGTTTCAAAGAAACCATTTCAACATTTTTAAAGAAATGTTGAAATAGTTCATAAAAATGTTAGAATAGTTTTGTAGAAAATGCTGAGCGAGTCCATCCAAAATGTCGAACTAGTTCAAATGTCGAAATGGTAAATACAAATGTCGAAATGATAAATTCAAGGTTGAATAATCTTACACATGTCAACATTATGAGATATTTAGTTCAACATTTTGTCAAAACTAGATCAATATCTTAAAATTACAATTTCAACATTTTCAAAAATTCATTATTGTTATATTACAGTTAGAAAGGAAGGATATTGAAAATGTTATTTAGCCAATGTATCTTCTCGTGAGATTAGCCATTATTTTTAAAAATGTTGATATAACATATTACAAATATTGAATGGTATATATTGAAAATGTTGAACTAGTTATTGAAATGTTGATTATTCAAATAATTTTTTAAAAAATAACATATTGGATCTTATATCGTCACATTAATTCCAGTGAATACCATAGCTCAAACGGATTTCGATTTGGATGCGTGGTTTAAGAGAACCGAGCATTTGAAGTTTAGAATTTGTTTTCAACCCATCCACTGCCCTCCTCCTACGTTGCGACATCTGTTCTCATCCTTGCTCTGTTCAATAGCTGCTGCATGCTCACTTCATCTGGTGCTCTTCGGTCTAGATGAATCTCATCCGTTAATGGTTGTTGCACGAATCTAAAACACTGGAAGATGAAGATGAGTTGAGTAAAAATCTTCCGGAAGATATATAGGAAACCTGGGCAGCGGGTCGGCGGGGCTGGGGCGGACGGGTATCTGCTCGTGGGCTCGTTTCATTTTGGGCTGCTGCTTGCAGGCGGCGCGACGGGCCTTGTATTGTCTATCATATATGGGCTAAAGAGTTACTGGGCTGCTAGTTTGCTTCTTGAATTTTTTTCGTTTCTTATTTTCATGTTTTGCAACCCTAGCAAAATTGCAAAACTATACCTATATTTATATTTTTTAATTAAAATTAATAATAATAATAATATTTGTTAGGTCAATTATTTTTTCAAAACATGAAAAATATAAAAAAAGAAAAAATTGTCTCTTCATCCGGCATACATTGCCGTGCTCATCAGCCGTAAAGCTTGAACAGCTGATGCCATAAAAGAAAAAGGATGTCTGATGCTTCACTCTTCTGCTGAGGCGAAGGACTCATGTGCGTCGCTGTTTCATTTTTGTCTTCCCAAGTCATGTGCCATTGACTTGTAAGCAAACATCAGCTGAAGGTACGTACCTGCACCGACAAACTAAAATACTACTACTAGTTCTTACAGTAATTAATTATGAGCCCAAGAGGATTCTCTGATGATCAATTGATCATATAAAGTATAAGCATCAATGCATGCACGGTGTTAGAGCTAGTTTAGACGACGTATACGAGTCAATATCAGGAGTTAATTAGCAGTTGAGCAATCTAATTGTTAATTCCACAATAATTCAGACGCAATAACGTTGTTGGAAGGGCGCAAGCTAAAAATGTGGTCTCAAGTGGAGCACTGCAGGCAACAATGCAAATAAAAATTGATTTGCTCTGTACTTATATGCATGCGTGCCTGACTCAGATTGCATCGTCTTATATTTTACAACTTTGCTGTTTGAATACACCTTCCAAGAGCCAAGTTTTGGATACCGGCATGGGGGGGAAAAAAAAAAGGCACAGCTTTGGCATTTTCCATAGGGAATGCCACCAGTTCACTCGATGAAAGCATGAGCTCCATGGGGCTCATGGCTTCTCTTTGTTTGGGAGTCGTGTGTGGTTGCTTCTTGCTTCAACGACATGCTAGCTAAATCAAACCATTTGCTTAACCATCTCAGTATCTCACGTGACAAGGCAGGTCGGGACCGATATCTTTCAGAGATAGAGTAGCATTGACACTAATGTATCCATATATAATTAAAGTTGGTCAACTTGTTTGCTGCTTTTGAGCGTAAAGTACAGTCAGAGATGCGCTAGATTTTTTTACTACTACTGCAGTAGTGTATACCCCTTCACACTCGTTCAATTATATTGGACAAGGCACCTCTTCGTTTCTCTCGATGCATGCATATACTAGTATAACTTGCATGTCATGTTGATTTGATTGAGATGGGGTAGCTTGCCTGTGATCTGAAAAGAGGTTGCATCATCAAGATCATATTATTGGTATGATGACCATGTGAATATGGGTTGGCATGTGTTCTATATTTTGATCCCAGCTGATTGCATGCATACATACACTAGAATTAACACTAAGCAGGCATCACGATCCATTTCCCATTTCCATTTTAGCGACGTCTCTTGATCTCGGTTGATCCCTTTGTTATGAACTTTTTTTTTTTACCATTTTGTGCTATAATTATTGCTGCTATCACGGTTGATTTTTTAGGATGTAGAGTAGTCTACTGCTCGATTTGATTTTTAGGATGCATTCTACTGTTCTACTTATTACTGTATTGACTTTTAGGGTGTACAGTACGCTGTACTTTTTAGGAGGTACTTAGTACACTGAAGAGATTGGGCAGCCTGATTCAAAGTACTACAATAGAATAGAATGAATTAAAATCTGGACCTTACTGCCAAGTATATATTGGAACAGAAAAGAGGCATGAAGCTAATAAAAGCGGATATCACAAATATAAGTTAGGTCCTGGATGACAAAGATATTAATCACTACTCCAGTGTTATTGTTGGTTTGCTTTAAAGTTTAAACACGATAATAATACGGCCCATGAATTTCGAAGTGGAAAATATTAAACATGGGATTTTGAGACAAAATCCCTAATGAATTGAACTATTTATTTCCCACCAAATCTGTGTGGTCTATTAATTCATTTTATCTGGCATTCTGGTGATGGGAAAGGTCCTATTATATTTTTTTCGAGAAGGAAAAAGAATTCTTGTCACCTTGCCTGAAAACGAAATATATTGCTCAACATTTGGACGGACAGATTGGAGGGCGTTTTCTTGTCACCTTACTTGAGAGCGAAATCATGGCGATTCGACCGAGGAATTTGTCGGTTTGAATTGAGATTATTATGGAAAAAAACGAAATAAAAAAAAGTGCAGTGACCTGTCTGTCACGGTGTCACTGCATATAAACAGTCGGGCGGCTCCCGGGGCAGAGCGGGGGCAGAGAGATCTGCGAGGGAGCTGTGGCCGCTGCAGAAAAACTGCAAACCGGAGGGGCGAAAAGGGAAAACGGGCGGCAACAGTCGCACAACACCACACCACCACCACGCCGCGCTCGGCTTCCCCCCGTCCTGACCTGGCTGAGACGAGACGAGACGACGGACACCGGCGCGGCGCCTACCCAAATCTCAGATCAAACACACCACGCCGGAGGAGGAGGACGAGGCAGGGATCCACTGCTCCGGAGCATTCGAGCGCGGAGACGCCCGCCCCGCCCGCCGCCGCTGGTAATCCATCTCCTCCCCTTTGCGATTTCCTCCTCTGCTATTTTCCCCTCCTGAGCAAGCCCCCCCCTCTCTCGTGTGCCCCCGTCCGCGCGGCGCGCACTTAGCCGCGGTTCGTCGCTGGCCCTGAGGTGCTGCGGCCATGGAGGGAGAACGAGCCGCAGTAGCACGGAGATACTAGCAAGCTGCGGGGAGAGGCGGCGGCGACGACAGGGCTGCCTGTGAAGTGTAAGCGCGCGCTTCTATCACACGCCACGGCAGTACGGCACCAGCGGCTGCCTGCTGTGCTCTTCCTAGTCACCACCACCGTCCACATACTGCGCGTCGTGATCGCAAATCGTTGTCTGCCTATCTGTCTAATACTGATAGCATGGCCTCTGCTAGTGCCGTGGTGGCGTCTTTGCTTTCCTTTGCTTTGGGTGCCTGCCTGGTGGCTGTTTGATGCAATGCCTAGGTACCCGGTGTTCGTTTTCAATTAGAGACTACTAGTGTTGATTCTTCCTGATGATGGAGTAATGCTTGCTCATGTAGTCGTGCTCCACCTCCACACTTGTTGTGATGCAGAGAATGCACAGATCTCTTTTGTTCTGCACTTCTGCTTGCTTACTGGGTGAACTGCTCCTATTACATTTCACATAGCACCATCGGTATATAACCACTTCGCTTTTCTGCAGTTCAAGCTTGGATTCCTGGATCTGATGGTGTCTGTCCCTTGGACATTGTAATTCAGCAAGCGTTGGATTGAAACCGTGAAATTAGAGATGACTTCTCTGAAGAAATCCGACAAGAAGGCTGCCCTCGACTTTGCAGCATGGAGTTTCAATGTTACAACGTCCGTTGGAATCATCATGGTCAACAAAGCTTTAATGGCTACGTATGGATTCAGTTTTGGTATGCCTGTGCTTAACTGAAGATTTATTTTTAATATATCTGTCTAGCACCTTCTTTGGGCCTCTAGTTATTGTCTAGCACCTTCTTTTGAAGCACTATGTTAGGCTTTTGTCAGACTTCAAACTGAATGATATATGCATATTTGCTGTTTTGAATAACAAAGGAATGAGTGCTACCCTGATAGTTTTTTTTACTGAACAAGGTTATGGTATTTCCTTTTTAATGTGGACAGTGGACTCTGTAAATTTTCGTTATGCAGTGCACATTGAGGAAACTGACAGACATCTTATAAACTCTTTTGGTACTTTTCACAGTGCTAATGAGAATTTCCTACCTGAATTTATCTAAAGGGAAAGGATGCACACTTCAATTCAAATAATGTATACTCCTGTGTCAATAAATTTTGATTGCAAACGCCAATGTAGACCAAATCTTTCACCTCATTTGCCTTCTTAACTATTGAAGAGTAATGTGTCTATTCAGCTTTACTGGCCTTAACCTTAACCAACGTAATAGGGACATGCTAACATTATGTAACTTCTTACAATATGTTATGTAGTTGCATGTTCTACCATATTTCTGCACCTTCTCAACAAACTGTACATGTGCACATGGATATATCTCCTGCCATGTCATTAATTACATTTTCTTTTTTGCAGCCACAACATTAACTGGGCTCCATTTTGTGACTACCACCTTGATGACAATAGTATTTCGGTGGTTAGGCCTGAGCCAGCCCTCCCACTTACCGCTAGCAGATCTGGTCAAATTTGTGATATTTTCAAACTTGTCAATTGTCGGGATGAACGTGAGCTTGATGTGGAACTCTGTGGGCTTTTATCAGGTTAGTGTATATTTCAGTAGCTAAATTCTGTGGATTTAAATTGTTGGCAGCTGATTCCATTCCTTTCCCTTGTTTAGATAGCAAAGCTGTGCATGATACCTGCCTCATGTCTTCTGGAGGTTGTCTTTGACCATGTACATTATTCCCGGGATACAAAGATGAGCATAATGGTTGTGCTTATAGGAGTCGCAGTTTGCACGGTTACTGATGTCAGTGTGAATGCAAGAGGTCTAATTGCGGCTGTTATTGCTGTTTGGAGCACAGCTTTGCAACAATATGTAAGTTTGATCACCTTCCTGTGCTGATTTTTTATATGTCCGCTCACCAGTAAGACTGCTTGCTATAACTGATTGTCTGCTGCTGTTTTCAATGAGCTGAATGATCATTGGCACACTTCGAACCTTTTCGAAAAACAAAGTATTAAAATATGGTACTGCAGTGATAGTGATGTTCATTAGTTCTTCCAAATTATGAATGATTAGTAGTTGCTGATATAGCTCCTTTTTTCCGGACATTAGAATATAGCTACTCACTGTACAACGTCTTCATGATACCTATGCTTATTCTTTACACTAGTTATAACTCCATTTCTCAAATGGCGAACACATGGTTTCATTGAATATAACAACTTTGGCATTTTTCTACTATTCAAGTGCCCATGCTGCCCAAATGCCCAACATTTCAGTAATTGCTCTGTTTGCACCGCATATGGACTTCATGCCTATCATGCACCCAATTAAAAAGGGCAAGGTTTTGATTTTTTTTGTGATTTCTTCTTTATTTGCAGTATGTTCATTTTCTCCAACGGAAGCACTCTCTGAACTCGTTCAACCTCCTGGGCCACACTGCTCCAGCCCAAGCAGGCTCCCTCCTGCTAGTGGGACCATTTGTGGATTACTTGTTGACTGGCAAAAGGGTGGATCACTTCAATTTCTCATCTCTTTCTCTGGTAAGGGCAGTCTTATCAGAATGTTTCTATCTCTGATCATATGACAATTTATGCTGCTGCGTCTCATCTATATGTTTGCTTAGAGATAAAATGGTGATTACCATCAATTAAGCTGGTTGAGAATTTGCAACACTGCATATGCGATGGTTTATAAGTTTATGGAGCACTTATATTGTGGTATTGTGGATGTTATGAAGAAACTTTCACTCTAGTTCAATGCTTTCATTAGTTCTTGTGGCGATTTCCACCATTTTACTGCTTAGTCTGCTAGCACTAACTTCTAGCAACTATTACTTCAACTGTTATCCTTTTGCTGGATCAGAATTATTTGACTTTCATTTTTACCATAGCATTTCCTTGACTCTGCAGTTTTTCCTCACACTCTCGTGCTTCATCGCCATTGGGGTTAATCTGAGCCAATTCATCTGCATTGGGCGGTTCTCTGCTGTATCCTTCCAAGTCCTGGGCCACATGAAGACCGTGCTTGTTCTGTCCCTTGGGTTTCTCTTCTTTGGCAAGGAGGGTCTGAGCCTTCAGGTAGTCCTTGGGATGGTTCTCGCTGTTCTTGGAATGATCTGGTATGGAAATGCATCGGCTAAACCAGGTGGAAAAGAGAGACGCAGCATCCTGCCGGTGAGGTCTGCAAGTCTCAAGGGAGGTTCAGAAGAAAGGGATGGTGCCGAGAAATAGTCTTGCTGTGTGAACTGAGAGGGGGATTTTTCCCGTGAGATTAAATTTCGGTTGACGCGAGTATCACAAAAATGGAAGCTCTTGCCGCAGAAGGTGAACTCTTCTTCATGTCTAGAAACTCAAGATTGGTATAGTTACAGGTATAGAGTAGTTACATTTCATTTCTGCCTCTCTGAATCATTGTAGCGAGGGAATGGCACATGTGTAACGAGGCTTCAAGACAGTTTTACCCGATATAGTGTAATTGTTTGGAAAAGCATAGCCTTATGCATGTCGTGCGAACTTGTTCTGATCATTGCATGGAATTGTTGAATTGCAGTAACCAAAATTAAAGCTATAGGTATTGACGGTTGATATATGTCGTTTAAATCATATGAGCTGCTCTTACAATCAAATTTAACCCATGGTCGATGAGATGAGACACGCACCTATCGCTGTTGTTCACTCGAATCACTCCTAACCTGGCATTGGGGCACCCATATCGTTATCTTTTATTATATATGATGATGATAAGTATTAAGAAGACATAATGGATCGTGAGGCGTTCACACATCACCATAATATATTATTTTGCGGCATATATAGAATGACAGTCGTGCCTTGGCAATAAGGAAAATAATATGCATCCATAGGATATACGTGGCCCAAAATTCAACACAAACAACCTCACAGATGATACATGCATGCATTGTTTTATTTTTGCAGATAGCTAATATGTAGCTACGGATAAAGCTCGATGATGGACATGAACCCCAGAAGACAGTGGCGGACCCAGAATTTTTGTGTAGCCTGGGCGAACATCGCAATGGATAACAAGTTCACATAAACATATATCACTATAAGCATAGGTGATAAACTGACAATCTTGATAATTTTGGAACTAAAAACATCGTTCAATACATATGTGAATATCCATACATTAAGAAAATGGATATATGAATTGTCTTATTACGACACTAAAATAAACTGTTCTTTAACAATCTGCTACCAAAAGTTTCAATAGCATATATCTAAAGGAGACTCTGTACAAGCTTACGGGTACGAGGGCAGCTGCATTTTCCGAGTCTTAATGTTCTGAGATCGTCGAAGAACAGCCGCTTCATCAAGTGGTTTGAATAGTTCCCTCTCAATATACGCTATTGTAACTTGTTCAATCGATTTGTTTGTGGCTTCGAGGCTGGATGACACCGAGTAGCCGGCCGCAGCTAGCTCGCCCGCCCAACGCCCCGCGCAAAAGCGCAAGGTGATTTGTCCGGCTCCAATTGGAATTAGGAACGTCGTACCGTGAACGAGGCTAGCTCTACTTGAGTTTACATACTTGGGCTCCTAGTGGCCCATGGTTTTTTATTTTTTTGGCCTGAGCTGACCCATGAAAGTCCACTACTGCTGAGCAAGGAGCCCGGGCAGGTGCCCAGGCTCCGCCGGGCCTTGGGTCCGCCCCTGCCAGAAGAGGCTTGGCCTCGTAGTGCCCAAACCCTGCTTCCGTGAATAGCTTGCGCCACTCGTTCGTTCTCGTCACGTTAGCTCCTTGCCCGATGTTACGGCCATCATCAGCAGATCCAGCGAGACCTGGGCTTCGAACATGGCCCCAACAATTTATGTCTATTATGATAACTTTTCCTCCCGTTGGTTTCTTGGAACAAATAGCCTTCTTGCACTGAGTCAGGATCTTCACGCAATGCTCATCGCTCCAGTCATGCATTATGTACTGCAACCACGCACCGGCCGGCCGGTTATATACATAGATGCGCTCATCAATTACCAGCAACAAAACATTGGCGAATTAGTATAAGCATATGCAATTTGAAGTATAAGTGAAGAAGTATCTGCCATGTTAAGATTTTCAGTTAAATTGTTCGGTGCATATATGTAACTCATTAACTAATATATATATGCTTACCTTGAGGAATACGGCATCGGTGGGTGGGATGTGCTCCACCATCATGTCACCTGGAATGTACTCAACGGTGTCATCAGCTGGTGACTGTATGCTGCTGATGACATGAGGAAGGTCCAACACCGAGCACTTGACATGCGGGAAAGCCATGGCGATGGCCTTGGCCGCGCCGCCGGTCCCTCCAGCCACGTCGACCAGCGAGCCTACGCCGGCAAACAATGCCTCCCCGAACCCGGTAATGGCCAACTCCAACGCGAGGCGGCTGTCGGCCTCCATCCCGGCGTTGAACACCTCGTTGAAGCGTGGATCGACGCGCGCGGCGTCCCACGCGTCCATGCCGCCGTAAGCCATCTTGAAAGGCGTCTCCACAGCCGCGGCTGCGGCGCCGCCCTCGCCCATGAACCACTCCGGCAGGTGCTGCGCCGCCGTGACGTGGTACTTTTGGTGGTCTGCGAGAGCACCCATGGAGACAGGCTGTTGCTGTTTGGATGGAGGCTTCAGGTGTGGTGGGTGCAGTAGAACGAAAGATTCTATTAGTCGAGGACACACATATATAAATACTACTAATACTGTCTGCTGCAGTATCGGCTGCCAACTGCTACGCCTTTGTACTTGTAAACCCAACTTGAGTTTCCTCCGGAACGAATCAATTTAGTTGTTGAGCTGACACCCATCGATGCTTCTTTGCTTTCTTTGCAGCAGCCGGCACGTACGTGTTAGACGACGACGAGATGAGCTTGGTGTGAGGGGTGGGTCCGTCGACTCGTCGCCGTCGTCGGTACTTCCTTCGTGGCTTTCTCCAAGATTGTCAACTCACCATCAATTGTTACAATAAACAAAAAAATTGGTACAAAGTACCCCCACTATGTACTAGTTGCTGCAAATGGTAATAAAAAAAAGTATAACTGAGACCATGAAGCAGAGAAATGAGTTCATGTTATTGATTGATGGGTTTGATTAGATATATACAAGCCAAGGGGACACCAGAAAGAGTGTATAGGGCTTGTTTAGTTGGTGCAACTATTTTGAATCT
>CM014277.1:3475268-3511669 GCA_004135705.1 Alloteropsis semialata | reverse complement strand
GCGAGTCCTGGACCATGCCATTAGCCCGCTCAACTTGGCCATTGCACCTGGGGTGCACCGTGGAGGAGTAGTACACGTCGATGCAATTGTCCTGGCAGAAGTCCCAGAACTCGTGGCCTGTGAACTCGGAGCCGAGGTCAGTCACGATGCGGTTTGGGACCCCAAACCGGTGGGTAAGTTCTTGGATGAACTTGGCAGCTGTGGCCGACTTGGTGTCGGTCACAACCTTGTACTCGATCCACTTGGTGAATTTATCAACCGCCACCAAGATGTGCTTGAATCCGCCCGGGGCGGTTTTGAAGGGCCCGACGTTGTCGAGTCCCCATATGGCAAATGGCCAAGATGGGGGATGGTCCTTAGCGCCTGAGCCGGCAGGTGCTTTTGCTTCTGGAAGAACTGGCAGCCAGTGCAGCAGCGCACCAACTCTCTTGCGTCAGATAGGGCCGTTGGCCAGTAGAACCCTGCCCTGTAAGCCTTGCCGACTAGTGTGCCGGCTGCCGCGTGGTTGCTGCAAGTTCCCGAGTGGATATCTTGCAGGAGGGTAATACCTTCATCGCGGCGGACACACCTCATGAGTATTCCTGTGGAGGCGGCCTTTCTGTACAGGGCGTTGCCTATAACGACGTAATTTGTCGCTCGCCGAGTTAGCTTCTCGATTTCTTCCTTCATACCTGGTGACCAGTTCTCTGTGAGGAAAGCGATAAAGGGGGCGCACCAGTCTGCTTCCACCACGAGAACTTCATTGGTCGGCGGGCCACCCGGGGGTGGCTCCGAGTCGGGCACGGGGCTGTCGTCCTCAAGCATCTTGATGGACGGGGTGCGCAAGTCTTGGACGAAGACGCCGACTGGAACCTGAGCTCTGGTAGATCCTAGCTTGGATAGAACATCGGCGGCGACATTGTCTTCCCGGAGGACATGATGGAACTCGAGCCCATAGAAGTGGTCTTCGAGTTTGCGTACCTCTGCGCAGTACGCGCTCATGGTTTCCTTGGTCGTGTCCCAATTCTTATTGACTTGTTCGATGACTAGCTTGGAGTCACCATAGCACATTAGCCGCTTGATGCCCAGCGACACCGCGATCCGGAGACCGTGGATAAGGGCCTCATATTCGGCCCCGTTGTTGGTGGCATGGTAGTGTATCTGAAGAACGTATTTCAGGTGCTGCCCCTCCGGGGAGATGAACAGCACCCCTGCGCCGGCTCCCTCAAGGTTGAGGGCGCCATCGAAGTACATCTTCCAATGTGTCGGCCGTTCCGCGGGGGTCGGCGTCTGGATTTCCGTCCACTCGGCCACGAAGTCGGCCAATATTTGAGACTTGATGGCCTCCCGTGGCTCGAAGTTTATGGTGTGCTCGCCAAGTTCAATGGACCACTTGACTATGCGGCCGTTGGCATCCCTGTTGTGGAGGATGGCTCCGAGGGGGAAATTCGAGATGACTCGAATGACGTGTGCCTAGAAATAGTGGCGTAGCTTTCTGGCAGTGATTAGGAGCGCATAGAGCAGCTTCTGAGGATGGGGGTACCGGACCTTGGACTCACTGAGTACTTCGCTGACGAAGTATACAGGGCGCTGGACCTTGTATGAGTGGCCTTCTTCTGGTCGCTCGACGACCCGGGCCGTGCTGACCACATGGGTGGTAGCCGAGATGTATAGCAAAAGTTCTTCCCCGGGGGTCGGACCCGTGAGTACCGGGGGTGTAACTAAAAATTCCTTGAGGTCGGCCAGAGCCTTGCTTGCCTCAGGGGTCCACTCGAACTTGTCCGCCTTCTTGAGGATCTTGAAGAACGGAAGTCCCTTCTCGTCGAGCTTGCTGATGAATCGGCTCAGGGCCGCCATCATCCCAGTAAGCTTCATGATGTCTTTTTTGCACGTTGGTTCTTTGAGATTGCGTATGGTGTCCAGCTTGACTGGGTTTGCCTCGATGCCGCGTTGGCTGACCAGGAAGCTCAGGAGCTTTCCTGACGGCACCCCAAATACGCACTTCGTGGGGTTAAGCTTCCATCTGAAGCGGCGCAAGTTATTGAAGGTTTCCTGGAGGTCGGCGATTAGGGAGTCAGCGTCGTATGTCTTGACAACAACGTCATCCACGTAAGCCTCCATGTTGTGGCCGATTTGGCTCTGGAGGCAACCTTGGATGGCCTTCTGGTACGTGGCACCGGCGTTCTTCAACCCGAACGTCATTGTCTTGTAGCAGTAAATGCCGTACGGGGTGATGAACGCTGTCTTGTCCTGGTCGGATGTCTTTAGGGCTATTTGATGATAACCCGAGTAGCAGTCGAGAAAGCACAGGAGCACGCAGCCTGACGTAGAGTCGACGACTTGATCGATTCGCGGGAGAGGGAAGGGGTCCTTAGGGCAGTAACGGTTGAGATCCGTGTAATCAATGCACATTCTCCATTCACCGGATTGCTTCTTTACAAGTACAGGATTTGCAAGCCACTCGGGGTGTTTGCATTCTCTAATGAAACCGGCAGCTAGGAGCTTATTCAGTTCTACCCTAATGGCCTCCTTGTGATCTTGAGCGAATCGGCGTAGCTTCTGTTTGGCAGGCTTTGCGTTTTTGCTCAATTCCAAGGAGTTCTCAGCCTTCTCCCTCGGAGCACCCGGCATGTCTGATGGCTTCCATGCGAAGATGTCTCAGTTGTCCCGAAGGAAGGAGGTGAGTGCGTCTTCCTATTTAGGAGTGAGCCCTGGCCCTATCAGGGCCGTCTTGGATAGGTCGTCGAGCCCCAAGCTTATTGCTTTAGGGGCGTCTGCAGGTGCCAGCGCCGGGAGTACGGGCTCTCCGGTAGCCGCCTTGGGGGCTTCTTCTGCCAGCAGGGTAGCGTTGCCGAGTTGTCCACAACTCGGCTATCTTGAAGGCTTTCCCGTCGCACTCGAAGGAGGTCTTGATGTCTCCACGGATGGAGAGGACGCCATTAGGCGCTGGCATCTTCAGAACCAGGTAGGTGTGGTTCGGAATGGCCATGAACCAGGCCAGCATGGGCCTGCCAAAGATGGCGTGGTAAAAGCTCTTGAAGTCGGCTACCTCAAAGTATAGGAACTCCGTGCGGTAGTTGTCGGGCGTGCCGAATGTGACCGGTAGAGCGACTCTTCCTATCGGGTAAGAAGCTTTTCCCGGCACGATGCCAAAGAACGGATCTTCAGCGCTCAGGAGCCTGCTGTAATCGAACCCCATGCTGTTGAGGGTGCTGGTGAAGATGATGTTGAGGGCGCTCCCACCGTCAATCAGGACCTTGGAGAGAAGGACTCTGTCGACGACCGGAGCCACGATGAGAGGGTAGGACCCTGGCTCGGGGAGGTATACCCAGTGGTCATCACGGCTGAAGGAGATAGGCGTTTCTGACCACTGGAGGTATTCCACCGGCTTGGTGGAGACCATCTTAACCTCGTGCTTGTGGAGCTTTTCCTTGCGTCGATCGGGGAAGGCGCCGGGCCGGCCGATGATTACGTTGACCTGGCGGTCAGCGTGCTGGAAGTCGCCATTGACCCGTCTGGGGCCTTCTGGTGGTGGTGGTAGTCGGCGTTCGTCGTCTTGGCGGCGTTGATCGTCTCTGCGAGCCGGAGCATCGCGGTCACGTTCGGCGTGTCTGTAGTCGTCCTGGCGGTCGCGATCTTCTTTGCAGCGGTAGTCGTCCCGCCGGTCTCCGTTGTAGCCGTCGCGGTGGTAGTTGTTGTAGCGTCCGCCATTATTGTTGAATCGCTGTTTCTTGGTCGGCGGGAGGACGCCGAGTTCTTTGAGTAGCGCATGACAATCACGGAGATTGTGCTTTGCGTCTTTGTGGAAGGGGCACTGATAATTCAGTGTATCATGAAACTCCTCGGCAAGGAACCTGGGTTCCTGCCGGTTTTCTTCTTCTGTTACGGTTACAAGGGGCTCGGGGCCTGTCTTGCGCCCACGTAGCGGCTCGTGATGCTTTGAGCTTTCAACCCGGTCATCATCTTCTGGGCGCTTCTGCTTGTTCTTAAACTGGGCCTGCTCAGCTTGATCGGCCCGAACCTCTAAGTTGACCACCTCCATCAGGTCAGAGACCGTGACAAGGTTGGTTTTGAACAGCGTGCGGAATAGCTGGTTGTCGATAAGACCGCGTCGGAACGCGTCAATGATATCCCGGTCCTCGACGTCGGCGATCTTGTTCCGGTTGTCAAAGAAACGGTCGGAGTAGTCTCGGAGACTCTCGCCCTTCTTTTGCTTGATGTTATCCAGATCGAATCTGGTGCCTGGCCGAGTGTAGCTCGCCTGGTAATTTTTGGTGGAAGCATGGCAAAGATCTGCCCAACTGTCGATGGTGTTCCGGGGAACACCCTCAAGCCATAGGAGCGCTTCCTTGCCCAACATAACGGGGAAGTAGGCGGCGGCTTGGTCGTTAGTCCCGTGGGCGGCTTTGACCGCCGTGTGGTACGTCTTGAGCCAGAGCTTGGGGTCAGAGCGACCGTCAAACTTCTCCACGAGGGCTGGCTTGAAAGACTCGGGCCAGCGGATGGCACGGAGTCGGGCGGAGAAGGCGGCGAAGCCGTCAAAGTCGTCCTCATCGTCACTGTGGTGATCGCGGCGAGGAGGTCGGATCTGGTCGGCGCGGGGCCGGGCATCATCGCGCCTATGGCGGCGATTGTCCTGCGGGGGGCCGTATCTTGCGTCGTATTGCTCAGGCTCTATGAGCTCGTTAACCACGCGGCGCTCGTTCTCCTCTGCCGAGTCATCTCCTGCTTCACCAACCGGCTGGCGATCGGGTCGGCTGTATTCCCGGTCGTACCGTTCACGACGCTCGAGCTCGGCCGCGTCGCGTTCTCAGTGACGAGCATCGAGGTCGGCGCGGATGTCGATGGCGCACGCCCTAATGCGATCACGGAGATCGTCGGGTTGGTGATGTTGTTGGCGCCGTTCGCGCCGCTCCTGGTATCGTTCACGGCGCTGGTCCGCGTTGCGCGGGTTGCGCCGTTCTTCTTCTTCATCTTCGTGGTGGTTCTGGGCCACCTCTTCTTCTACGACGGGTAATGGGGGGTTCCTCTGGTGAGGGCCATCCCGATCCGATCTGCTATGAGCAGAGCGGCGACTTGAAGAACGAGTCGAGTTTGATCACCCAGACCGGGATCTGGCGCGATACGATCGCTCGATCTGCTCCTGGGCTGCTTCCAACTGAGCTCGGGCCCGCTGCACCTCTGGGGTGTCGGGCATGTGACCCAGTTCGGCGAAAGCGGCGGCGACATTGGCCTGGGGCGTGCGGAACGGTACCCGGGCGAATGCACCATCGAGGTTCTGGGGTGCCACTCCGTGGGGACCCCACGGTGGGGGTTGTCGTCTTTGTGGAGCCCCAGGGGGAATCTCTCCGGCTGGTACAGCGGCTGCAGGTATACCGGCGGCTGCGGCGGCCGCGGGATCGCCGGGAGCTGCAGCGAGGTTTTCGGACACTGCTGGGGGCAGGGCGGCTTCTTCGGCGCGTCGTCGGGCTCGGCCATGGTTTCGCTCTTGTCGGCGATCCCTGGCCAAGTCGGTTTCGCCGTCCTAAGTTACGGAATCCTCAGAAACGAAGACTTCGCGCCCTGGAGGCGTGGCGTAGCTTGAGTCATTGCTCGAGTCGGCCGGGGCCGGCAAGAGCACGCTATTGGAGACCTGGAACTCGCCGCAATCCAGAGACTGGGCGGGCTGGGGTGGGATCTCAGACCGGATCTGAGACATGTCTTCTCGGGCCTGGGCCGAGTAGATTGCCGAGGCATTGCGGAACCCTAGCGGAAGCGCTTTGCGGGGTCGGCACAGGGCCTCCTCCGACATGTAGATGCATTCAGCGATGGTGTCCTGGACACGATCCAACCCGGCGAGGAGCTCATCTGGGGAAGAAATTCTTCGGTGAGTGGCCAGGCCCGGAGCCTGGTCGTTGATGGAGATCGCGTCGAGCCGCTGCTGGAGCGGTGCGATGACCGACGAGGAGATCGGCGACGAAGTCAGCGCGGAGCTGGTCGGCGTAGGAGCTTCGGGCGTCACGGTGGAGCCAGAGGCGGCGGAGAGGACCTCAGCAAGGAAACTGATGCCCTCGAGATGCATAGCGCAGTCCTTGATGGAGTCGGGGAGGACGACGGAGTGACGATCTGCCTTCGAGCTAGCTTTATTGCCCGGCGATCACCCCTACCTGGCGCGCCAACTGTCGGATCTATTGACCGGCAGTCCACCCGGGGTACTCAGATGGTCGATTTGTAGGCAAAGGGAGATCGCTGGACTAGGGAGCTCGAGGTAACACAGGGACACAGGGATTATACAGGTTCGGGCTACCCAGAGGTATAATACCCTACGTCCTGTGCTCGGGGTCTAGTATTGATTTGCTCGGCGAGTTCCGGGTAACAGCGGCGAGCTCTCGGTTACAATGGGGGATCTGGTAGCTAGGAATCGAATACGTGGAGGTGAGATTGAATGAGTTTAGATGATCTAAGGGGGTCGACCTAGGCCGCCTTATATAGGCCGATGACCTAGGGTTTACAAGTCGGTTTCCTATTTCTGTTCGGCTATAACAAGGAAACTAATCTGTATCAGTCGCCGTATATTCTCCATGATCTCCGGGTGGGATCCGAGGATATCGCCGAATGCCTTGCGGGCTAAGTCTTCTCCAATCTTGTCCATCAAGCTGAGGATCCTCGTGGGCCGGCTTGGGATCGGCCCACCACCTTGTCAGATGTGGGACCAGGCCGACTGGCTACCCGGTCGGTAGTGGGCCCAGGGGTACCCATATCCCACAGTGACCGGCTATTTAGCGTTTACCGTTTAGGCTAACATTGGATATGGTAGACATTAATGCCCATCTTTGTGAAGTTGGTCAAAGTTAGACTAATTTGCACCATACAATTATGATGACAGGCTTAAACTTCCAATTAAACATGATCCACTCCTATATATAACAATTAAACTAGTAATAATTATTAACAGATGTATGCTTCCGCGCATCTGTTAATAATGACAAATTCCAACGCAAAAGATCATGGCTGCTAGTATCTGATTCCATAGATCCCAGCATTGAATAAGACTTTTCGTTGAAGGGCATGTGCCATCTATCGTGAAAGCTAAGCATGTGTTTGGTTTGGAGACAAAAAGAGATGGGATGGTCCCGTCCCAATTTTTTGGAATGGGATCGTCCTGTTTGATGTTTGGTTGATAGGGATGGGTTGATCCTAGTTTTTGGTTTGGTACGAAGGATTGAAAATGAGGGAAGGATGGAGAAAATAACACCGTTAGCTACAGGTTCTTAGGACCCACGTGTCATCCTCTTATTCTTTTTTTTCCCTCAACCTTATCTTCTCCACCGTTGCTCAGAGCTGCGCCGCCCTCCCCTCAGCGCTACCCGGCCGCGGGCACGGCAGATCCCCGGCCGCCGCTGGCCCCAGAGGTTGGCCCCTGAGGCTGTCCGTACTGCTCGTCCCCTAAATGCATCCTCTAAAAGGAATATCCTGTCCTGGTCATCGAGATTCCGTACTCTAAACCAACTTCTCCCGCACCCGTCATACTCCAAATCACACACTCTATCCCAACTCTACTATATTTTATTCATCCATCCCAACTACCATATCATCTCTCTCCTCACTTTTTTTTTCTTTTCTTTATGAATTTTATCAAAATATATCCATCTGAGATCTTGTTTTGAAGGATTTATTGCAACGAATTTAATGGTGCAATCGGAATTTAATTTGGTTTTTTGGTTTGTGAGTTATAATATTTTTTAGCTAGTTGCAAACGTGGGGCCCGCCACTCAACACTCCTCTCTCTCTCTCCGCGCATGCTCTGCCAGCGCCTCTGCGCGCGCTGCCCCAAGCCACGTCGGACGGTGGCGTACGCCCGCTACCACGCCGAATCTGGCATTGGGCGAGGGGAACGGAACCATCGCGTACCTGCTTCCAGTACCCGCTGCAGCGCTTGTTTCCGGTAAAGTGGTACGCTGTGGTTCCGTAGCGTATGGCTAGAGTACCCGGTGCGGGTAGCCTGAGGTTGGCTCTGGCCTCCAAATTAGAAGAGCTCGGATATTCCAAAGAGAAGGACGGGGTTCTTCACTTCTTGTGAGAAGAGAAGGCAAACGCAGATCGAGTTTGTCCTCCATGAGCTCGGGGACGGAGAGCAGCGAGAAGCAAAAGCAGCAGCACCACTTCGTCCTCATCCATGGCGTCTGCCACGGCGCGTGGAGCTGGTACAGGGTGACCACCGCCCTGAAAGCCGCCGGCCACCGCGTGACGGCGCTGGACATGCCTGGGTGCGGCGCCAGCCCCGGGCGCGGCGAGGAGGTGCCGTCCTTCGAGGAGTACAGCCGGCCGGTGCTCGACGCGGTGGCCGCGTTGCCGGAGGGCGAGAGGGCGGTCATCGTCGCCCACAGCTTCGGTGGGCAAACCCTGGCGCGCGTGCGAAGAAGACAGGACACGGCGTTCGCCCGTCCCGTGAGGGATGCCCCCGGCCGCTCGTTTTGGCCGGACGGGGTCATCCCGCATCTGGACCGAATATACCGCTTGGAGGATGGACTCGTCCCACATGACTCCATACCAAACACTGCGATTTTTGGGACCGTCCCGGACCGTCCCGTCCCGACCCTGGAACCAAACGCACGGTAAGCCACCCGCTGCCTTTGTCGTAACCCACGGACCATTCTGATGACAAGCTTCAACCTCTAAACATAGCCTTGGAAGCGGGGTGAACCAACAATTATGTCTACTATGTAGTATATATCCAGTTGCAATTTACTATTTTTAACATGCATGTTGATCGATGGCCATTAACTTATTAGTAACTTTTTTGGGGTGGCTAGTGTGGACGTACAATGATGCGGGGCTTTTGAGTTGCCTTTCCACATGCATGATCAGCTACTACACTCCTAGCACCTGCATATACATGTATATATAAGACCGGCCAGGCTAACATTCCATTTTCTATGAATCAAATATGCATACTGATCTCCTATATAACAACACACCAAGGTTGCATTGCATTGTTAAACAACGACAGATCTCGTAGCTCACTATCCTGATCCTCTCTCACCCATTACACAGCTAGCTAGCTGCCTAGCTCTATACATACTGCAACCGAGCTCTTCTTGTTCATCGTCCAATGGGTTCTTTGAAGGCAGCTGGAGAGGCAACTTGGTCCGACATGGGGCATCATCCTCATGTTTACCGGCGAGCAACTATCATGGGTATAGGCAAAGCAGTCCCCGTGCATGTCTTTCCGCAGAAGTCCTACTCTGATTACTATTTTGAGATAACCAGCAGCAATCACATGGTTGACCTTAAGGCAAAGTTCGCAAACATATGTAAGTGCACATGATTACATTTGATTCAACATGCACATGTTTTTTTCCCCTTGCATTGCAATGCTTGATTCCAATTCAACATCTTTGTTCCTTTTTTTATGTGCATAACTGCATATATGCTTTCTCGAAAGAAAAACTGCATATATATTATATATGTACATTGCCTTTCAAATATATTGGGTGCATTGCCTTTCAAATATATTGGGTGCTTACTGTCCATTAATCAATGTACAAATTTTCGCAAAAGATATTTAGTACACAAATTAGGTCATGTATTGATATTGCAGGTGAGAAGGCGATGGTGGAGAAGCGACACTTTTACACGTCGGACGAGTTGTTGAGGACTGAGGAGCAACCCGTCCATCACGGCGTACAAGGCCCCTTCTGTGACCCTCCGGCAGGAGCTCGCCGACGAGGGTGTACCCCGGCTTGGAGCCGAGGCCGCGCTCAATGCCATCAGAGACTGGGGCAAGCAGGCCTCCGACATCACGCATATCATCTTCTGCACGTCGAGCAGCGGCTGCTTGCCCGGCGCGGGCTGGGAGCTCGTCCAGCTCCTCGGCCTCCCTCCCTCCACCAAGCGGGTCATGCTGTACCAGGCCGGCTGCCACGGCGGCGCCGCCGCCCTGCGCCTCTCCAAGGACCTCGCCGAGAACAACCCCGGCGCCCGCGTCCTCGTGGTGTGCTCCGAGGTCATCCCGCTGTCGCTCCGAGGCCCCTCCGAGTCCCACGTCGGGAACCTCGTCGGGCAGGCCATCTTCGGCGACGCCGCGGGCGCCGTCGTTGTGGGGTGCGACCCCGGCGCCGACGAGCGCGCCATGTTCGAGCTGGTGTGGACGTCGCAGGAGATCGTGCCCGGGACGCGGGACGGCATCGTCACCAAGCTGCGCGACGAAGGGCTGGTGTTCACCCTGCACCGGGACGTGCCGCTGTACGTGTCCAGCGCCGTGGACCACTCGGTGGCGCGCGCGCTGCAGGAAACCGGCGCCATGCCGGCGCCGGACCTGAACGCGGAGGTGTTCTGGGTGATGCACGTCGGCGGCAGGGAGATCCTGGACAGGGTACAGTGCAAGCTGGGGCTCGAGGAGGGGAAGCTGGCGGCGTCCAGGAGCGCCATGAGGCAGTACGGCAACACGCGGAGCTCGTGCGTGATCCTGGTGATGGAGGAGATGCGGCGCAGGTCGGAGGAGAAGGGGCTGCGCACCGCCGGGGAAGGCCTTGATTGGGGGCTTCTCCTCGGATTTGGCCCAGGGATCACCGTCGAGACCATTCTCCTCCGCGCGCTGCCCATCCGGCCAGTATAAATAATGATCCCCACGCTGTCGCTCTGCCATTGTTACTAGCTTCTTTGCTTTATCCTCTGCATTAGCAATTACGATTTCCTCTGTTTTATTACGTCAGACAAGTGTTAGAGCAATAACCATGGCTGAATTACCCCTTTATTTCAAATTGTAGTCTATTTTAACTTTGTCCTAATCCAGACTTTGCTATATCCTCTGGATTAGTAGTCCATAGCACTTTATTTTACTAGCACATCACATGCTGTAAAACTTGTTGCATCAACATGAATGGCCAGAGCTCTCAGGAAGAGGAACTCAAGCTTGCGGAGAGCGTAGCAAGAACGGAAAGCAGGATATGTTGTTCGACTACGGATAGCTGCCTTTGCATCTCTGATCATGCACAATTCACCTTATCTACATTTTTTGAAGTTCTCAGTCGTGCCATATTATTTTAGTAAATTAATACTAGCAAATGGGATGTAAAGGAAGGATGAAAACAAGCAAACAATCAATAGCTTGACCAATACTCATTGAAAATAGCTTGTCCAAGACAGCAGGTATCTACATTGCAGACGTCAGTCACAAGTTTAGTTGGCTTCTGAAAAAATTTGCAAAAGGGAATCTTTTTTGCATGAAGTACTAAATGAAGTCTATTTGCAAAACCTCTTCACGGATGAGCGTAACTTTCCGAGACGAGTCTAATGAGCCTAATTAATCCATGATTTGCTACAGTGATGCTACAGTAACTATCTTCTAATCATCCTCTAATCATGCGGTCAAAGGCCTCATTAGATTCTTCTCGGAAATTTACTAGAGGTTGTGGAGGTAGTTTTGTAAACTGACATTATTTAATACCCCTAATTAGTGGTCAAAGATGCATTTAATACCCTGAAAAAATTCAACATCAAGTGTACAGAATACACCACAGCAAGATTGGCTATCCAGTCTGGTGGCTCATGATGTACCATAACCATAGGCCATGCCAAAAGTCCGCAGCTGGGAATACGAAAAAATAATCATCTTCCACAGCAGGGAATACGAAAAAATAATCATCTTCCACACACACTGCCTGAGCCAAATTTTTTAGATAGCAGTTTTCAAAAAAAAATAGAGAACATGCTTAGCACATATTTCATTAAGAAGAGTATTACAACGACTCAACTTCAATATAGCCCCCGAAAAAATGTGCTTAGCACATATTTTCCTTTTGTTGTAAGTATGACTCTCTTCCTTTTTATTTAATATTAATCTGAAGTGCTGTGGGGAACTCCCCCAC
This sequence comes from Alloteropsis semialata, assembly GCA_004135705.1. Classification (NCBI taxonomy): domain Eukaryota; kingdom Viridiplantae; phylum Streptophyta; class Magnoliopsida; order Poales; family Poaceae; genus Alloteropsis; species Alloteropsis semialata. The sequence continues at coordinate 3,499,841 of CM014277.1, read as the reverse complement.
AGTTTTTGCTCAAAAAAAAATATAGCCCCCGAAACAGGGAGATACAAGACCAACAACAAGCCAGTTGCACAAGAAAAAAGCATAATAATATCAAGAAGAACCCACAAAAGCACCATACCCCAACACAACGATACACAACTGAAACTTGTAACCCTGCAACGAGAAAGACCAAGGCCACCCGCCAAGTGTGCCAAAACATTAAACAGAGGCCACTGGAGGAAGGTCCGGAGAGATCTGCAAGAGGAAGTCTTCACCAGGCGAATCGAGGATGTGGTGCCCTTGACAATGCCCCCAGCAAGGTGAGCTACGCACAAAGGCGCAGCCACTGTCGACACCGGCAGAAGCCAGACAGAGTTTTCACTCATGGCACCAGAAAGCCCAGACACCAACCTACAGGGACCAGGCAGCGCGATCACGAGTGAGAGCAACTATAGCTGGCGGAACATGGTGACGGCGAAGGAGACATGCAGGGCACAGACGACCAAGAGAAAGAGGCGACCTTCAGACGACCAAGAGCAAGAGGTGACCTTCAGAGCAACAGAGCCACCTTCAGAGCAAGAGTTCCCACTGGCGACCAAGAGACTCTGTGGCGGAACCGTCCAGCTTAGACCGGCTCAAGTGCGTCAGATCGTCGTTTTACTGACAATCACAGCTTACGCACTTCAGACGGTATAAACCCGGTAGTCCGTCAGATGTCCCCAGAACATCTGAAATCTTCACGAACTTGAGTACAAATCACATACACAGATTTGCATCATATAGGAGCACAACAGAAGAACTCACAACACACTTAATTATACAAGGAATAGAGTTATTACACACATAAGAACAAACTTTAAGTATAAGTCAATCTACAGAGTTCCATAAAACAGAGGTAGGCCATAACAAGGATAGTTTGATGACCACAGTTGGTTTAATAAAACAAGACAAGTCAAGAGGACATATTGGGCTCATCAACATGCCTCTTCTTCTTCTGGAGTCCTTCCCTGCCTTACTGAGCATCTTCTGGCGGCTCTGCAACATATGTAGTATCTTGAGTACAAAAGTACTCAGCAAGTCTGACCCGTCTACAATAACATATAAATACAGACACCCAAGGGCATGCAAGCTTTGAGGCTGAGGATAGGTGACACTTTTGCGTAAAAGCTTACTAAATCTTAAATCCTAAACTTTTAGAGTTAAAAACCAATTAAGTGATTACCTGAAAGACTAGATTAGCAGCAGGATTAAGCCACTCATGTATTACTTAAGCAAGCCTCAGGTTTTATAAGCATCATTAACATTATCTTGTACTAAGCCGTCTATCAGCGATCAAGCGGTATTCATACCGAGAAGTGCGGCGATCCGGACCAATTTTTATCCCTGCAGGGTATAACCTAGTCATACGCGTTGTGTGGTCCCCAGGGTGGTCCACACAAAGCACCCTTTCACTATGATCGCTCCAAGTCCTGAATTGCCCTCGCTCAAACCCAGGGACGCCCCCCCACACCGGCCCCACGTCTGGCAGCACCCGACGTATGAGTTTACGGCCACGTCCCTGCCACCAACCTCGACTAGTCCAGCGAACCACAATTCAAGACTAGAAGCAACCATAGCTACATAAGCTCACCGGTTGGAATCTCCGGTATATGACTAGTACGTTCAAAGCCTGATCACTGGTAAACAACCACAATCCTAAGACGATCGAGGCGATGTGTTGGCTTGAGACTCCTTTCCCAACCTTCACCCTCGCACCCGATCTCCATGTCATCTTTTTAACATCAAGTACCGGTGATAGAGCAAAACCTGAGCTCACTAATGCTATGATGGAACTGTGAGGAATCTAAGCTTGCTAAGCTTTACTAAAGACAGGTTGACATCTAGTATTGCCCTAATCAAGGAAGAACTATGCAATCAATAGTTCACACAACTCCTGTCACATAATGCATGCAATACCATATTAATACATGAAATAGTACTTAAAATAGGGTTGGAATGCTCCGGTGCTTGCCTTGATCAAAAGCAGGGTTAGTATCAGCAGTAGCAACAGCAGGCTCGGGCTCTAGCTCCAACTCGACCTCTTCGGGCTCCTGGGGTCCTTCTAGTGGAAGCTCGACGAACTCGACTCCGGAAGCTTCTTCTATTAACGTTATGATGCATAAGTTAGTACACTCAACCTAATAACAAAGCTAACAGCATTACAAAACCCTAAACAAGTTATTTCCTATTTATTCCTATTTTTCTAGAATTTTTTAGTAATTTTTAAAAGCTTTAATGAATTATTCTATACACATAAAAGAATTATCCTAATTATTATTATTAATTTCTTATTATAAATCATTATTCATAATTTTATTTATACTTATCCTATTTATTTATTTAAATACCTAAAAGAAAAGGTATTTAAATAAATTATCTAACTATTATTCTAAATTAAAACCATTAAAACCTATTTAAAAACTAAATCTAAAACTAAAAACAAAAACCAAACAAACTTGCAGAAAACCCCCCAGGCTTCCTGGTTAACTAACCCGCGGTCCCTCTCCCCTAACTCTCACTGACAAGCGGGCCCCGGTCCCTTTTCTCTCCCTTCTTCCACGCGCGCGCGCTCGGTCTGAATGACCAGAGCGGCGGCGGCGCTGACCACCGGCGAAACCGCCGGCGGCGAGCATCCCGGGCGCTAGCAGCGTGCCAAACAGCCACACCCCCACCCTAGGACCTCACATGCAAGCATGAGCCCCTAACCCGAACACAAGACGGCGGCTATGGCGAGAACAGCGGCGGCGGCAACTCAAACACGGCGGCGACGCTCGGCACGGCCCAGCCGGGATTTCCCACGCCAATAAATGGCACGGACGGCATCAGGACGACCAAACAAACCTGCAGCGCACCTAAACACACACCCCGCGCGACCGGAGCATGGACCTCCGCGGTGGCGGTCCGAGCTCGGCGGCGCTCTGGAGCAGCACCCGCGTTCCGGCCAACCCCGACACAAACCCGGGCGATGAACACCCTGGTGAGCTGCGCGGGATCAAGGGACACACAACTAAGCCATCTGTTGAGGACGAGGACGACTCGAAGATGATTCTCACCGTACGACCCAAAAATGGCGACCGGCGGCTCGACGGAGAAGAACACGACGATTTGGTGGCTAGGGTGGGTGGTTTTGGGCGCAAACTGGTGGAAAGGAAAGCTCACTGGTTGGAGAAGTCTGGGGCGGAAGGAATCGATCGGAGAGGCACTGGTGTGGCGGAACAGGACGGCGGCGGTGGAGTTGAACGACGGCGAACAGAAGCAAAAGAAACAAAAAGAACGGCCGGCTTTGCTTATATCGGAGAAACTCGCCATTTAGCCTCCATGCCACCTCCTGCTGCGCACAGCGTCGCTGGACAACGGCCGCGGCGGCGCGTGGCTCGAACGGCGGTGAGCGGCAACCAGCTGCGTGTCGCGCCGTGCCGGCCGGAGCTGCTTTGCTCTGATCTGAAAACGGCATTACCCTCTGAAAAACGTTCAAAGCCCCGAGTTCATGTCCTTATTTCTCCAAATTTTGAATGCAAACTCATCAAACTCCAAATACAAAAACTGTAGCTGAAACTTGGGGCTACAAGTCCTTTATAAACTTCAAGGCTTAATTCTCAACGAATCAGAAGTTATATCCCCGAGAACTTGGATCAATGTAACTGAATTTTCTGAAACTCTGAAACTTATTCAAAACTGTCATCTTAAGATCCAAATTACTCCCAATTTCATACATAAACTTCAAAAACTCCAAATACCAAAGTTGTAGATGGTACATAGGACTACATTTTTCCTTATATACACTAGAGCTGAATCTTCCTGGATTTCAAGTTATGTTGCACTAAAGTTGGGCCAAAACAAAGGAAATTCAGAATTTCAGTTAACCCTTTTAAAAGTTGTTACCTTTAGGTCAAGTTTTCTCCAAAAACCAAAGTTGTAGTCCTAACATAGGACTACATTTCTCTCAATATGACCTTGGGCTAAATCCTTCTAGATTGAAAGTTACAAGCTCAAGAATTTGGACCAAACTCACCATCTCATGTGCTTCAAACTTAACCAAATTGAAACTTTAAGTTTGAATTCTTTTCAAACTTAAACATTCCAAGTATTTGGATTATTTGCTACCTTTTGACATTACTAACTCAAGCTTGACTTGGTCAACCATTCCATAGTGACAAAATTACCAAAATGCCCTTAGAGCTAATTTAGCTCAAATAAAAGTATTTAAACTCTTAATCTTGGTATTTCTCTTCATTAGTGTCCTAATGACCCTCTTAGCACTTCACTAACACCTGCGGTGTTACAGACTGCACCATGAAGACGAGCTAGAGGCAACCAGAGAGAGGGGGAGAGGGAGCATGAGGCAAATTTGAAGACAAAACAAATCATATCTTAAGCACAGCATGAAGTTTTTGTAACAATAAGCACCACTAGACTTAAACTACATCAAGAAGGCAAAATAGAAGGGAAAGAAAGAAAAGGGATCACATGAAGTTGTTAATAAAAGGAATGAAAATGTATAACAAATGTTAAGTACGAGCAATCAATGCCAGATATCAGCAGTGCACATGGAGATTGTTGTTCCTTCAACCTTCCAGCAAAGTGGCAGGAGGGAGCACCAACTGAATGAGCGCTCAGATTACTAAAATATTCATCATGGGGATATATAGAAAATGCATGGCCAACATAGAAAAAAGAAACATTCTGCCAAAATGTCTGTAACTGCTGACTTGATCACATTATGATCAACTGAGCAAAACATTTTGGAGGAAGTGCAATGTATCAAAAAGCAATCAATTCCTGATAACTTTTTTTGAAAATTGAGAATTTACAATATGGTAGGCCAGGGACAGATGGTTCAACATGTTGCTTCTGTAGAAACAAGATGTCATTTATAATAATTTGAACTTCTGATGTATCAGTGAATTTAGTCAGCACAACATCAACAGCTTCTCTCACAGTCATGCTTGTGCATTATAGAGCACAGCCCAGTCCATATAGCATCAAGCCATTAAGATTTGTTTTGAGGTCAACTACTACCATAAAAAAAATGTATAAGACCAAATGAGTTTCATGTTTGCCATATCAATGTGAAGTAAGCAACCATTATTTTTACGACAACAGTTGGCCAATATCATAAACAATAATACCTAGCCGGCAGTCCAACTAATACCTTCTACTACCACTGACCTGATGCAGCCCTATCTTGAAGCAACATATCTCTCTCCACTTTCATCTTAATCGCAATCTCAATTACCTTTGGGTTATAGAAACAGTCCATAACATACTTCTTTTCCTCTGCTTGTATTTCTTCGATGGCACTTGGGTATGGGTTTGGAGGGGGTTCCTTTCCTTCCTTACGTGCAATTTCTTTCAGTTCCTTGCATGCTTGCTTCTTTGCTTTCTTTTATTTGCGATAATCCATCTAGAAAAAGGATGATAGTAATCAAATAAAACTGACAGTGTTTAAACATGAACAGTTTTATAACTTCAAATTTAAATAGAGTGAGATGCGAATAGGATTTTTCTTTAAGGGTATTTGATAAAGTTAACAAAAGGATATTCAGAAGAGTATTACATCTGCTACAACCATCGCATAATCTTCACTGAGTCCTTGTTCTTTCAAATCCAAGACACTCCAAGCAAAAACTCGTGCTGGTGGGGGATCAAATCCACTTATATATCCTGAAAAGATTGGATGTGTATTAAAATTGAGGTTAAAAAAGAGAAATTCAAACAAGTGCACCATTTCTCTATGTAAAGAAAATAAACAAACAATCTGAACTATTGCGCAGTACATCATCAAAACCAAAATACCGACTTATAATCTGCTCCAAATATCAATTGGAAAAAAATCGGCAAGCACAAAAATACATCAAAACAGAAAAAATAAACTCAAATCATCGCAAAAATCAGATATAGCCATTATCATCATCATGCATCAGTCAATAGCGACACATCCAACCACTTTAAGCCATATGCATATCAGCAATCGTCTTAAATAACTGACACACTCGATAGCTAACACTAAACCACCTCTCAACTACACCTTTCATTCAGAAGGGGCTAATTCCAATGCAATCTCGAGCTCAGTGAGCTCAGCTTGCAAGTCCTTGATGGCAGCTTGTAGCTCCTTGAGACGATTCTCCTGGCACTGCACCTTTGCAACTTCTTCCTCTAACTTGTTAACCCTTGTTCCCTTCTCTATTGCACCACCAGACTCCTTGCCATGTCTTGCATGTTTCATATATTAACAACAAACATTAGCAATTGCACTGCTAAAGTGCAACACAACATTTATCGTATCAGTGCATTAGCTAAAATGAAACTATGTGCATTTCTAACAAAAAGAGACAGAGCTTACACACTTAATCAATCAACACCTGAAACACCAAGCTTCATTCTGAGAGTGCAGCATATGTCTTCTCAAATAGCAAGACATAAGACAGCACAAAAGCATTCATTTTCCATTGTCAAAAATAAAAGGCATTCATTCTCTGCTCATTGATAGTTTCTCTTCATCTAGTATTTCATTCAAAATGTACTTAGTGCGTAATGATTTGTGTAGGCCACCTTCTCCGGCGACACAGGTGGCAGCGGCGGCAGGAACCGGAGCCATTGATGTGGATTAATCTATATTGGGGAGGTGGGGGGGGGGGCGCAGTTTGTTGTTGATGGCGCGCTGCACGCACCAGCACCTGCCATGTGGTGCACTAATATAAAAGGAAGAGTGATTACAGGCATTGGATTATGATCAGATGGGCCAAAATTTGACAGATTTCGTCAACTGAGATCAGTAAACAGTCTGTAAACAGATCCTTATTTTATAGCATACTTTTCCAACAATAAAACTATGGTCATAGAAAACACTGTTAAATATGAATTCAGTGGAATCATTTTGGTATCGAAATGAGTTACAAGTTAGGCTAATTGTCCGTCACCAACCATGAAACTCGAATCTTGAATGTGTGCATTGCTTACAAAAAGAAGAACATTCATCTAGTACCTGAGGATTCCATGCTCTGAGCTTCAGAAACATGGGCAAGCACATCATCATCTAGGACAAGCATGCACTCACAGTCATGCTCAATGGCTTGGATGCCATCTACAAGGTTTGCCCTTTCTCTAGAAAGATCATTCACTTGGTCTACCAACTTTTTCATGGCTGGCTTCACCCAACCATAAAAGTAAACGAAGGTACTGAAGAGTACACTGGCTCCACTGGCTCTAGATTTAGAGAGCGTAATCGCTCCGCTGAAAATCACAAATACGAGTGACAAATTTTATCAGCTCATGTGAACCTTTATAGCTCTCCAAACTGGAGTAGTACATGTTGTTAACATATGTGGAGTCATAAATCCTTAAATCATGTGATTGGACATCATGAAGCTGCCCAAAAGTGGAAAAAGATGACTGTACTGTGGCAATTCACTACTGTCGACACCAAGAACCTGAATAAAGCGAGAGAAAGTATCAAACAACATAACAAAAGAAATCTAATACAACTTAAGTATGTGGTGTTTGAGACAGTGAGATGACGTCTAAAATATTTATTCGCTAAAATAAGCCTACCTAGGCTATGATTTATATTTTTCCCCTGAAATGTATAATAATTCGATAGGCATAGCTTTCAAAAAGTTTTTTTAGAGGAATATAAGCGGACAGGCAAACGAATTAGAGATTGGAAGTGAAAAAGAAAAAAAAAGAATCCAAACCTTGCTCGAATTAGAGGGTGTGCGGCCGTGAAGTCCACGCTCGTGAAGAAGATGATGATGTGGCGGCGGCGGCGCGCGTGCCAATTTGTTCGCCAAAGATCGAAACCCTGCGGCCGCGGCCGCGGCCACGCCCACCACCCCCCTCGATTGCTGCAGCATATTTTAAGTGTGAGCCCCATACCCCGCAGCACCCGGTAGAAGGCAGGGCGGGTAGACACAAACCTCATTGTTGGCTGCCGGCGGCGGCAAGGAACCACCAGGCCCTGAGGCGGCGGCGCCTTGGACTCCACGCGCGAGGAGAGGACGATGGTGCGTCGGTGATGCGCGTGCCATCTTGCTCGCCACAGATCGAAGGAGCGCTGCTGCAGCCATAACCACCGCCACCAAACGATGCCTCCTCCCGATTGACTCCTCGTGGATTTGATTTGATTCGCAGGGCGGCGTGGGGCAGGCACGTCGGGATTTGATTTGATTGATGTCGGAGTAGAAGACACCGATAGTTGGGAGACCGTACGGGGAGAAAATTGCATATTCGGCACTCAAATCGCCGTGTTTCGCAGTTTTACTATTTCTAACATCGACTTGGCAAAAATATGACTTGAAATATGTGACACTAGATTTCAATGTCATTAGAGGTATTTCACCTCTTTTCTAATCCATATACATAGATTTGGCACCTGAATAGACTCTTTTGCCCTTCTGCATTTTTCACCCACCTACGTGACTCCTGCGTGCCCGCCGTCGCCACCGCAGCCGCCGCGGCCTTCCTTCCTGTTGACACCAGATTTTCGTACCAGATATGCTGAGTCAGATATGACGTGGAGAGGCTGGAATTGCGCAGTGGACACGTTGACTAGTCAAAGCCGAAGATGACAGAAAAGGAAGCCGATATGCAGAAGAGATCCGATGAAGCAGGAATCCGACCCGATAACGAGTACAAGAGGAAAGGCGCGTCGGCTAAGAAGGAAGCGTATCAGATGCAGGGACTATTTCCTTTTTGAAGGCATATTGAGAGTCCCATTCTATATTAGATTTAGTTTACTTTGTCCGCAAGTTAGTCTGGTCCGATCGGGACTCTCCATGACCAGGGTATAAATATAAACCCTCGTCCATTGTAAAAACTATTCTCACAATCAATACAACCCGGCTTCACGCCAAAACCCTAGTAGTAGTTACCGACGAAACTCATTGGTGGACGGGCTGCATTAGTTCTGATCTCCGGCTTACCAGTAAGTTAGTCAATTTATCGAACTAGTATAAGCTTTGAATTGAGGCGCATCGTCCTTTCTCGTTTATACTGTTCAACCGATTTATCTCTGGATAATCAAGATTGATATAGATTCCCTACGTCGGAGCTAGATCAATATTGATTATTCAACAGATTATCGTTTATCGGACTACACTTTAAGCCTAGATTCCCTACGTCGGAGCTAGGTATCAAGATTAGTCTAGATTCCCTACGTCGGAGCTAGAGTAATCTTGGTTACTGAAGGTAGTCTTTGCGGTTTGTTGGAGTTGCTAGATTGGTTTAGATCTACGCCATGTGAATCAATTCTACTTCTTCAACGGCTTTGAGCATAGGTCTTGGTCCGATTTAAGCAATATTGATCTTACAGCATCGTTCTATGTCCGATCCTGCCTTGTGGTTTAATCTGGTTGTTCTTTGAGTATTGCATTGGTGTAGATTCCCTACGTCGGAGCTGGATCTGTGTAATGCGCTTAGATTAATCTTTGACTGTCATGCTTGGTCTAGATTCCCTACGTCGGAGCTAGGTTCATCTTGATTAGTTAAAGGAAGCTTTGGTTATGCCTTATTGCTATTTGAATGTTAAGTGTGGTGTAGATTCCCTACGTCGGAGCTGGATCTCGCTTAATTATTTGGTAGCATATCTTAGAATCAGAACGTATCTGTTAATGTTTTACCTGCTTATTTTGCTTAATCTGACCAACACCTGTGCGAGCATCTTGTTTAATTGACAGGTTGATGAGTCGAGTCTGATTATCTAGCTATCTGATCTGATCATAGTTGGAGAAATCTAGATTCCCTACGTCGGAGCTAGATTTCTCTAAAAAGGCTATAGTCCGATCGGTTGGTTAGATGGTCCGATAAGACGAATCAAACTGGCAACTAAACAAGGTGGACAATGTATCGGCTTACACTGTGATTATTTAATATCTTGTTTCAAGACATAGCTGATCCATTACTTTACATATTGGCCTTGTTTTATGCTTTATTTTATTATTCAAAGGCTGGTCTGTTATATCAATCAAGGTCCGATCCTGATTGGTCCGATTCTGAGGTCCGATTTGGTGTCTGATTGAAGTCCGATCATTCGGTCCGATTGACGTCATCATTGAGGTCCGATTCTGAGGTCCGATCGGTATCGGCCGATGCGTGTCTGATTGGGTCTTGGCTACAATTCGACGCTACTCCATCGTCTGAAATAGAGCCGGCACAATCATAGAGCAATTTAACTGTTTTATTCCCTTGTCAATTTCAGGTCAAATTGACTGGCACGCCGCGAACCTGAACTGGAGTGTAGACTGGCACTGGAGCAAAGCTGATCTCCCTGGTCTTCTTGTGCTGCACGCGGGGAATACGACCGCCGATTTTCCGCGTCAACACATTTTTGGCACGCCTGGTGGGACACGAGAAACAAATCCAAGATGTCGTCGTCTGATGCTGAACAAGAAACTGCAGCAAGACTTGCTGCTGAGAAAGAAGCTGCTGAGAAGGCCAAGAACGACAAAAACAGGGCGCCTGAGGTGACCATACCCGTTACAAAGGCCGATCTGTCCAAAGCTCAGTTGGATGCAGTTCAGGCCCAAATTGATGCGTTTGAGAAGCTCTGCCTTGGTCAGTTTGGGCGTAATCGTTCAGGCCCTATACTCAAAGGTCCTCTCCCGGATCCAGAGTTGATCAAAAAGACAACTGAAGCTCGGGAGCACCAGATCAACATGACAGAGATGATTCACCAGGCTGTTCATCATGCATTGATCAACCAATCAGGCACTTTGGTGAATTCTTTGGACAATCTCATCAAGAAGACGGTTGTCGGATGTTTGGACCCGGCAGTCCACACAGGGTAGCCTACGTGGTTGATTTGTTGAGGGACAGATCGAGGATCAGAAGTCGATGGTAACACAAGACGCAAGGATTGAACAGGTTCGGGCCGTCGAGATGACGTAATACCCTACGTCCTGTGTTGGCGGCGATTGTATTGCTGTGTATGAAGTTCCTGAAGGATCTCCGTAGTTGGGTTCTGTCCTAGGGTTGTATGATCGTGGGTTGTAGCGTAGATGTTCGTGGATGTTGATGCTCTGGAGGGGGGTCTCAAGGCGCCTTATATAGTCCGGCTGCCTTGAGTTACAAGTCGGCCAGAGATCGTAACCTACCCGAATTACAAGGATTTGATCCTATAACGATTACAGATATCTTTCCCTATAATTCCGGCTAGTTTATCTTGATCTCCGAGCTTCTTGCGGGATACGCCGTGTGCTTTCCCTGCCGCGCGCGTCGTCGCGCCCATCCGGTTCGCCCGACTGGTGGGCCTTCCGACTGGTGGGCCTCCCAGTCCGACAAACCGATCCAGATGCACTCGGATTGGGCCGTCCCTTGCTGGTTGGGCCAATCCGCCTTCTGGGTACCCCTGGGGGTCTACCCCCGACAAGCCCCCGAGTAGTACGTGGTTGAGGGACAAGTCGGCGAGGTCGTGCTGTCCGATGAGCGTCGAGCCTGCTGCAGTTGGAAGCGAAACCGCGTGATACTGGAGAGAAAAGAGCCGTCTTCCAACGGATGCGCCGCGAGGTGCGTCCGTTGGCCGTAGCCCCCGAGCCTTGAAGCGATTCCGAAGGAATCGGTCCAAGGGTTAGTAGCCTTGTTCTGAAGTCGTCAGACAATCAACGGATGCGCCGCGAGGTGCGTCCGTTGGCCGTAGCCCCCGAGCCTTGAAGCGATTCCGAAGGAATCGGTCCAAGGGTTAGTCAAGGAGCATCTGGCTAAATCATCCGACGTTAATTTCGGCGTCCAGCCCCCGAGCGTGAGGGCCGGGTCGAGCTGTCCGAGGCACGCCGAGTGGTCGTCCCGGCGCCAGCCCCCGAGCGTGAGGGCTGAGCACGCCGAGTAGTCGTCCCGGCGCCAGCCCCCGAGCGTGAGGGCTGAGCACGCCGAGTGGTCGTCCCGGCGCCAGCCCCCGAGCGTGAGGGCCGAGCACGCCGAGTGGTCGTCCCGGCGCCAGCCCCCGAGCGTGAGGGCTGAGCACGCCGAGTAGTCGTCAGTACCCTGTAACAAGGTAAAAACTCGAGGAGAAAGTATTCGGCGATACAAATACTAATGAACTCCGCTTCCTGCTTTCAAGTCTTTTTAATTTCCTCGGGTAGTTAGCCTGTTACGTTTATGCACCTGGTCCCCGATAGCCGTAGTCCATAGCGCAGGGAGCTGGGCCGCGTGCACGCGTAGGAGGGTAGGCGTACGGAAGAGCCGAGGTTTCACGGATCAAGGCGTGTGCTCCCCGAGTACTTTAGCAACTTGTTTTAAAGCTCGCGGGATTGGCGAAAATAATCAATTGATACTTATCTTGGCGAGAGGTTCGAGTCCCGGAGGATTCCTTCTTCGTAGGATACGCCAAGGAGAGGCAGGCAAGGCGGCGTCGCTTCTGTGATGCGGCGTCAGGAATGGAGTTCCCGTGACTGCACAGGGCACTCCCGTGGCCGAGTGGAGCCAAAGGAGATAAGGGTGACCTGTGCGTTTCAGGCTGGAGGAGAGACGCGTGGCGCGGAGCCCGCGCTCGTCATCGTGGAGTAAATCTTCCGTCCTCCGGCGGCCAGGGGCTATAAATACCCGTCGGGGAGCCTGAGCTGCCACCCAAGAGCGAATAGATATAGAATCCTTGTAGCCAACATGCCGGAGGTTCATCGTTGGGTTCATCCACCGGGGAGAGCTCATGGAGTCATCACGGCGTGGTGCTAGAAGAGTGTTTGCGAAGGATCTAAGGCGTTGATCGGCGCGTTAGTGCTGCCCTGTTCACCCCCGCATTCCCATGTGACGAGGGCCATGTGGGGTGAAATGCTTTGTAGAGCCAGGGATAGCCGAAGGCGTCCGTCATCAACCCTCCACCGGTGCTGTCCCGTCGACGGCTGCAGTGGTGCTACAAGAGAGCTTGCGAGGAGCTCATGTGGACCAAGCTTACTTCGGATGTAGCACTGAGCGCAGGGACGAGTGCCCCAGGCCGTCACCTTGGCGGCTGATGTGTTTGATGTTTGTAACCGGCGCAAGTCCGGCTCCGTTGTAACTGTATTTCCTGCAAAAAGAATCGCATTGCTTGATCGTGGCGCCAGCCCCCGAGCGTGAGAGCTGTTCGAGCCTTTGCAGCACACCACTAGGTTTGCAGTGTTGGCTCCCGAGTGGTTCGGGGCCAATCGAGCCCGAGAGGCACACTGGCTTGATTGTGGCGCCAGCCCCCGAGCGTGGGAGCCGTTCGAGCCTTAGCGGCACGCCAACTTGGTTTGCAGTGTTGGCTCCCGAGTGGTTCGGGGCCAATCGAGCCCGAGAGGCACACTGGCTTGATTGTGGCGCCAGCCCCCGAGCGTGGGAGCCGTTCGAGCCTTAGCGGCACGCCAACTCGGTTTGCAGTGTTGGCTCCCGAGTGGTTCGGGGCCAATCGAGCCCGAGAGGCACACTGGCTTGATTGTGGCGCCAGCCCCCGAGCGTGGGAGCTGTCCGAGCCTTAGCAGCACGCCAACTTGGTTTGCAGTGTTGGCTCCCGAGTGGTTCGGGGCCAATCGAGCCCGAGAGGCACACTGGCTTGATTGTGGCGCCAGCCCCCAAGCGTGAGAGCTGTCCGAGCCTTAGCAGCACGCCAACTTGGTTTGCAGTGTTGGCTCCCGAGTGGTTCGGGGCCAATCGAGCCCGAGAGGCACACTGGTTTGATTGTGGCGCCAGCCCCCAAGCGTGGGAGCTGTCCGAGCCTTAGCAGCACGCCAACTTGGTTTGCAGTGTTGGCTCCCGAGTGGTTCGGGGCCAATCGAGCCCGAGAGGCACACTGGCTTGATTGTGGCGCCAGCCCCCGAGCGTGGGAGCCGTTCGAGCCTTAGCGGCACGCCAACTTCTTCGCCTTGCTTAATTGCTGTGGAGTAACTTTTTACCGTTGACGCCCGGCGTGTAACGGAAGGTGAAGCGCCCAACGGCTCTTTGTACCGTTTCGCCCGCCCCCGCTAATCGCGTTATCTCGCGGTAATTTCGGGCATCAAGGCGTGCTATAAAAGGCGAGGATTAAACCCGGAGGGAAATCTCCCCATTTCCAGATCCGTTCTCCCCGTTCTTCGCTCTCCATCCCGCCGCCACCAAAGCTCCCCGCGCTCGCAAGTCCTTTGCGCGATCTCAGCCAACACGGGGAGCGCGGCCTCGCTGATGCGTTCCAAGACCCCTGCCGTAAGATCCATGGCGGGGAGGAAGAAGTTTGCTGCCGGCGCTGTCCCGAAGACTGACAAGATTCCTTCCCCTGTCCTCGCGTGGACGCGGGGGAAGGTGACAACGGAGGCGTTGGAGGAGATGGTGGAGCGGAACGTCCTGCCGCCTCAGGCCGTGGCGGAATGGCGGCCGAGCGCGGGGGAGGTATTCCCGTCGGAGAACTCCGGCGAGTTGGTCCTCTTCAAGCCCTTCTTCGAGGCGGGGCTTGGTTTGCCCACGGGGGCATTCTTCCGCGGGCTTCTGCACTACTACGGGATCGAGGCGATCAACCTCAACCCCAACTCGGTCATGGCCATCTCAATCTTCATCCACCTTTGTGAGGCGTACTTAGGTATCTCTCCTCACTTCAATCTGTGGAGGTACTTGTACTGGCTGAAGCCTCAGCCAAGCGAGGAGAAGATGGTGGTGGTCGGAGGAGCCGGCTTCATGCTTCGTCAGGGGCGGAAGGACGACTACTTCGACATCGCCCTTAACACCTCCAACAAAGGGTGGAAGGCCGAGTGGTTTTACGTCGGGAACCACGCGCCGGCGATCCCGTGCCACACCGGCGAGCGGCCAAAGGTCCAAGACTGCTGGAACGAGCTTCCCGATACCTCTGATATGGATCAGGTCGACGAGCTCCTTGAGCTGATCAAGGAGTTGAAGGTTCAAGGCCTAACAGCAGTCGGCATCGCCTGCAACTTCAGCAGGCGGTTGGTCCAACCCATTCAGGAGCGGAAGCACCCGGGCTTCGAGTACTCGGGGCGAGACGACCCCACTCGGGCTGCTAACCGCACCGTGGGGAAGGAGGAGATGAAGGAGCGGGTCGGCGGGTTCTTCCTCGGCCGTGTGTCGGAGAAGGGGCAGCCGCGCCCTTTTTCGTTGAAGAGGCCTCCACCACCGGTGAGTTTACTTTCCGAGTCCTTTTGAGTGTTTCTCTTGACTTATTTTCTGTTTTCGTCCGTTGGCCGTTCTGATTTTGCGCCTTTTCTTGCGCAGGATCGGGCCTTCGAATTCTTCTCTGCTGCTCCACTTCCGGAGGACTTCCCGAGGAAGGTAATCCTCGAGGATACGCCTCCGGCTGCTCAGGGAGGCACTCAGCCAGAGGGGCCAGTTCAACCCACTGCGCCCCGTATATGGGCGCCGAGTGACACGGAGGGCTCCCTGAGTCCTTCTGACGAGGAGGTGGTGGAGGACCGTCCGCGGAAGCGCCGGGCGGCAGTGGTGAAGAGGAACAGCCGTGGAGGCGGCGTTTCCAAGCGGGCGGTGGAGGTTGACGATGGTGCGGCCGACGACTCGGCCACACTGTCAGACGAAGCGCCCTCCGTCCGGGACGCGGTGGCAGGTACGGCGCCACCGCCTCCCAAGCGGAGGCGTACAAAGAAGGTGTCGGCGAAGGTGGTGAAGAAGCCGGACGCGCAGCCGGCCCGGAGGCCGTCTGCGGGTTCGGAGGCCGACGTTGACGAGCCGGTGCGCTCTTCCCCGGTCGTCACCGAGGAGGAGGAGAAGGACGAGGCGGTGCCCGACGAAGTGTTCCAAGAACAGGAGCACGCCCGGGCCATGGGCGTTTCGGTGGAGGAGAGGCGGCGCATGGTGGCGGAGACGCTCGTGCAAGCCTCGGCGGGTGCAAGGCCGGTCTCCGAGTTGGTGACCGGGCCGATTTCCATGGCGGCTCCGGCGCAGCGGCGTCCCAAGCTCCCCGTCATTCGGCCCCGAGTTGCGATTGTGAAGGGTACTCGGTGAGTTATTGGTCGTCGCATTTCTTCTTGTTGTCCGAGTTCTTGTACTAACTTCCGAGTGCTTTTTTCAGTAATGCCTCCGATCTGGACGGAGAGGCGGCGAGTGGGAGAGCTCCCGACTGATGCTCTGCGAGATCCGAGTGCCCCACCCGCCACAGCTGCAGGCCAGTCGTCCTCGGGTGCTTCGCCCAAGGCGGCGGATTCGGCGGACGGACCGGGCGCGGCGCGGACTGCAGAAGTTCCAGTCAGGCCCGACCCGGGAGTGGTGGAGGAGGTGCCGGCGGCCGATAGTGCGGCGATCACTCCGATCGTTGCTGGAGATCCTGTCGCGGACACGGTGATCCAGTCGCCCGTCGGCGCCGGTGATGCTACCCGGGAGGAAGTCCAGGAGGAGGACCCGCCGAAGGAGTCGGACACCTCAGGGACTATCACTGTCCCTGGGGTGGATGCTATGGCGGAGAAAGAGGGCTCGGTGATCGCCGAGCTCCAGATTGCTGTCGACCACGCGCAGCGCCTCGCGGCGGTTAGTTTCCTCCTCTGGCTTATTTCATCCTTTCTTTCTCTTTGTTGGTGTTCTGAGTGGTTCGTCTTCTTGGAGCGTTTGTAGAAACTGGCCACGCTCCGGCAGTCGCGCCTTGCGCAAGCTCAGAGCGCGGAGTCGGCGCTTCTTCGTGCGGCAAAGGCGGAAGCGGAGCTCAAGCGGGTCAAACGTCAACGTGACGCCGCCAAGAAGAGCTTGAATGACGCCGTCGTGGAGCATCGGCATATTCTTCATCGTAAGGATTTCTCCTTGTGATTCCCGAGTAGTTGCTGAACAGTAGGACTGTGCCGTGTTGTTTTTCGTCCTGACCGAGTGTTTCCTTGCTTTTCCAGAGAAGGAGATGGAGAGGGAACGCCACATCTCCGAGCTGAAGCAGCTGCGATTCGCGAACGCAACTCTGCAGCAATCGGAGGAGGTGATGGCGGGCAAGTTGAAGCAGGAGCAGGACTTCCGGAAAGGTGCGGACATGACGATGCTCCAAGCCATGTATACGATCCAGAATAACTCTCAAATCATAACAGGCTTGGAGCAAGATCTTTCATCGGCGCATCTGGCCTTGACGGAGGTCAACGAGGCGGCGAGGGACCTGCTGGATTCCGTGGCCCCGGAGGAGGGTGAGCCGACTGCTTTGGTCCCGCGTCTTCAAGCCGCGCCAACCCGTATCGCCGAATTGATCAAGGAGTCGGCGGTTGTGTGCGCGAACGACGCCTTGGCGCGTGTTCGGACACTGTACCCGCGGATTGACCTTGCGCCGGTCGCGGACGGTGTGGCGGCGGACGCCACGGTGGAGCAGGTGGATGCGGCGACGGCGGAGACTCGCCCGATCGCCGAGAAAGTCGGCGAAGCTCTCAAGTTTGAGTAGAGTCCTGTATCCTGTATAGAGTAATGTAAACCTTTGTATATACAAGTAGTCAGAAACAAGCAGAGCAAAAGTATTGGGTACTTTGTTTCGTATTTTATTGTTTCCTGAGTAGCCTTTGGCTGGAATGTGCTTTTCCCTTTGCCTCACTTATCCTAAGTTCATAACATCGAGAGCAGATCCCGTGCACGTGTAGAAGGCTTAGGCGTCGTTCCGGGCCCGGTTACGCAGCATTTAGTTAAGAGCCACTCGGGAATGGAGTAATTCCGAGAAGTTTTGCGCGGAGAACAAGTATACGAAAAGCATATAGTATTATTGAAAACTGTGATACATAGCTTTTCATGGGTAGAATCGGCGTAAATGCTCTATGTTCCACGGGTGTGGGACTTCGGTGCCATCCTCGTATTGGAGACGAAAAGTACCCGGACATATGACCTGAGTCACGATGAACGGGCCTTCCCATGGAGCGGAGAGTTTGTGAACCCCTGCGGTGGATTGCACTCGGCGTAGGACGAGGTCGCCAATGTTGAAGTCCCTTTCCTGGACGTTCTTGTCGTGGTAGCGTCGGAGTTGTTGCTGGTAGCGCGCGTGCTGTATGAGCGCGCTAACTCGGTGTTCCTCGATGGAGACTAGGTCCACCTCGCGAGCTGCCTCAGCTTCACCCTCGTCGTAGTTGTCGATGCGCGGAGATCCAAAAGCAATGTCGGTGGGGAGGATAGCCTCGGAGCCGTAGACGAGGAAGAAAGGCGTATGACCTGTTGCTCGACTCGGCTGGGTTCTGAGTCCCCAGATGACTTGTGGTAGCTCCTGGTGCCACCGTCCGGCGAATTTCTTCAATGGGTCGAAGACCCTTGCTTTCAATCCTTGGAGTATCATGGCGTTGGCTCGTTCCACCTGTCCGTTGCATCTGGGATGGGCGACGGAGGCGTAGTATACGCCGATACAGCTGTTCTCGCAAAAGTCCCAGAAGGCGGATCCGGTGAACTGTGTCCCCAAGTCGGTGATGATCTTGTTAGGGACTCCGAACCGGTGTGTGATTTCTTCGACGAAGGCGGCTGCCTGCTTTGATGTTGGAGTTCCGACGATGGCTTTGTACTCTATCCACTTGGAGAATTTGTCTATGGCGACGAGGATGTGCGTGTANATCGATGGCGACGAGGATGTGAGTGTAACCTCCCGGTGCTGCTCTGAATGGTCCCACCATGTCCAACCCCCAACAGGCAAATGGCCACGAAGGCGGAATGGTTCTCAGAGCTTGGGCCGGGAGGTGTTTCTGCTTGGCGAAGAATTGGCACCCCTGGCATCGGCGGACGAGTGCTTTGGCGTCGGAGACGGCAGTGGGCCAAAAGAATCCAGCTCGGTACGCTTTCCCGACTAGAGTTCCAGCGGCGGCGTGGCTTCCACAAACTCCCGAGTGGATGTCATCGAGGATCTGGAGGCCGACTTCTTTCGTGACGCATTTGATGAATACTTGATTTGTGGCGGCTCGTCTGTACAAGGCGTCTCCGACCACCACATAATTTTTGCTTCGGCGTTCCAGGATCTTTCGCTGCGTGGGGTCTTTTGGCACTTTGTTGTTGGCGAGGAAATCTATGAACTCGGCCATCCAGTCTTCTTCCTCGGTGTTAATGGCTAGCACCTCGCAGAGTTCCGGGGCAGGCTCCGGCTCGTCGTTCGGCTCCTTTACGGAGGGTTTGAGGAGGCCCTGCACGAACACTCCCCCTGGAACTTGTGCGCGGGTGGATCCCAACTTGGCAAGTGCGTCAGCGGCGAGGTTCTTTTCCCGTGGGACGTAGTGGTACTCAACTCCGTAGAACTTCCCCTCCTGCTTATGCACTGCCTCGCAATAGGCGTTCATCCGCTCGCTGTTGCGATCCCACTCTTTGTTCACCTGGTTTATGACAACAGCTGAGTCGCCATAGACCAGGAGTCTCTTTATGCCTAGTGAAGCGGCGATGCGGAGCCCGTGGAGAATTGCTTCGTACTCGGCGGCGTTGTTGGTGATGGGGAAACGAATTTGGAGGACGTATCGGAGCTGTTCCCCTTTCGGCGAGATGAATAGTACTCCGGCCCCTCCTCCGTCGATCATCAGGGAGCCGTCAAAGTACATCTTCCAGTGCTCGCCGGTGGTGTCTTCTTTCGCGTCCTGGCTCTCGGTCCATTCGGCGATGAAGTCGGCGAGGATCTGTGACCTGATGGCGGTGCGCGGGATGAAGTCAATGTTGAAGGAGCCGAGCTCGACGGACCACTTGATGATTCGCCCCGTGACGTCTCTGTTGTGGAGGATCTCCCCGAGTGGAAATTGCGTGACCACCTTGATGCGATGCGCTTGGAAGTAATGGCGGAGTTTTCTTGATGTGATCAGCAGTGCGTAGAGTAGCTTCTGCACCTGGGGATAGCGAGACTTGGACTCGCTGAGTACTTCACTTACGTAGTAGACTGGTCGTTGTACTCGTTGCACCTTTCCTTCTTCCTCCCTTTCCACGACGATGACGGTGCTTACCACGTTGGTGGTGGCAGCGATATACAGGAGTAGCGTTTCGTCGTTATGCGGAGCGGCGAGTACTGGTGGATTGGAGAGGTAGTCCTTGAGGTCGGTGAAAGCTTGCTGTGCCTCTTGGTTCCACTCGAACCTGTCGGCCTTCTTGAGGATTTTGAAGAACGGCAGGCCCTTGTCCCCAAGCCGGGAGATGAATCTGCTCAAGGCTGCCATGCAACCAGTCAGCTTTTGGATCTCTTTCTTCCCAGTCGGCGGTTTCATCCTCCGGATGGTGTCTATCTTCTCTGGGTTGGCTTGGATGCCTCTGTTGCTGACGATGAAGCCGAGTAGTTTCCCTTTGGGTACGCCGAAGCCGCACTTAGTCGGGTTTAGCCTCCAGTTGTGCCTGCGGAGATTGTTAAATGTTTCGGAGAGGTCGGCGATGAACTCGGCTTCGATCTTTGTCTTGATGACTATGTCGTCGACGTAGGCCTCGGCGTTGCGGCCAATCTGAGTGCCTAGGGTCAAGTTGATGGCCCTCTGGTAGGTAGCTCCGGCGTTGCGGAGGCCAAACGTCATCTTGGTGTAGCAGTAGGCGCCGATCGGAGTTATGAAGGACGTTTTCTCCTGGTCCTCTTCTTTCAGGGCGATCTGGTGGTAGCCGGAGTAGCAATCGAGGAAGCATAGGAGTACGCATCCGGCGGTGGAGTCAACGACTTGGTCGATGCGGGGCAGGACGAAGGGGTCCTTAGGGCAGTGCCTGTTGAGATCCGTGTAGTCAACACACATTCTCCATTCATTATTCTTTTTTCTTACAAGGACTGGGTTAGCGAGCCAGTCTGGGTAAAAGACTTCTCTAATGAACCCGGCGGCTAACAGCCTTGTAATCTCTGCCCTAATGGCCTCCTTGCGATCCTGCGCGAAGCGTCGGAGCTTTTGGCGAACTGGCTTGGCGTTCGCGTCAACCGTCAAGGAGTGCTCGACCACCTCCCTTGGGACGCCTGGCATATCTGATGGAGTCCATGCGAATATGTCGGCGTTGTTCCGGAGGAAGGTGACGAGCGCGCTTTCCTATTTGGGGTCGAGCCCTGATCCGATCAGGGCGGTCTTGGAGGAGTCGGCGAGCCCGAGCGTGATGGCGCGCACTTCTTCAGCCGGCTGCATCGTGGTTGGCGCGGCCCTTCGCTTGGAGGACTCGGGGACGGAGCCCGGGTCCCCTTGGAAGGTTCTTGCTTCGTGGACCACCTCCATTTGGAGCACGCTGCGTTCGATGCCGGTGCAGAGGTGGAGCCCTTCTTTGTCGCAGCCCTTGGAGAGGTGTACGTCGCTGCGAATGGAGAGGACGCCGTTCGGTGCTGGCATCTTCATTAGCAGATACGTGTAGTTGGGGATCGCCATGAACTTGGCGAGCGCTGGTCTCCCCAGTATGGCGTGATAGGCGGTGGTGAAGTCGGCGACCTGGAAGTTCAGGTACTCGGTCCTGAAGTTGTCCTGTTCACCGAAGGTGACGGGCAAAGCGATCTGCCCGAGTGGTTTGGAGCCTTTCCCCGGGATCAGCCCGTAGAACGGGTGGAGAGAAGGACTCAGGGCGTCGAGGCCGATGCCCATGTCCCTCAGCGTCTGGGCGAAGATGATGTTGAGCCCGCTCCCACCGTCGATGAGTACTTTGGTGAGGCGGGCGTTGTGCACAATCGGGCTGAGTACCAGCGGGTACTCGCCCACGTCGGAGACCTGGAACCACTGGTCCTCCCTGGAGAACGTGATCGGCTGCTCGGACCAGCGGAGTGGTTGGATCGGCGATGTGTAACAGGAGAATATCTCCTGGTCACGTACTTTTTCCCGGCGCTTGTCGTCCACGGGCGGCGGTCCTCCGAGGATGAAGTTCACCTGCCTGTCGACGTTCGGGAAAGCAGGGTTCTCGGGAGCCCCTTTTCCCTTGTCGCTCTTGTCATCATCTCGTGGCGGCAGCTTCCCCTCTTTCTTCTTGTAGGCGTCGGCGAGCCCCATGCAGTCGATCATACGATGCTTGGACTGCTTGTGAATGGGGCAGGGTCCTTGGAGCATCTTCTCGAAGTCGGCGCTGAAGTTGGACCGCGGGCGAGGGCCGCTGCAGTCCATGGCGGCGACGGTGTAGTCTCTTGAGCGCTTCCGGTCGTCCCTTCTGCTTGGCTCAGGTCGAGAACGGCGCGCATCTTCCTTCTTTGGGCGATCTTCCCGGCGAGGGGGACGATCATCGTCCCGAGAGCTTTTCTTGCCGTAGTGGAGACGGACAGCCTCCTTGGCGTTGGCCATCTTGTTTACCCGGCCAAAGAACTCGCCGGAGGTCTTTGGCAGGTCTTCACAGAGGCGCTCGAAGACGGCGGAGTCGGCGAGGCCGTCGAGGAAGTAGCTGATGATCTCCGACTCGGAGCAGCCGGGAACTAAGTTCCGGTTGTCCATGTACCGGTCGGTGTAATCGCGGAGGCTCTCCCCCGGTTCTGCTTGACCTTGCCCAGGTCCCAGGCGGTGCCTGGTCGGATGGAGCTCCCCTGGAAGTAGCTTTTGAACTTGTCGCAGAGGGTCGCCCAGCTGTCGATGGAGTCGGGCTCAAGGCTGTGGAGCCAAGTTAGCCCCACCTTGGTCATGGCGACGGGGAAGTAGGCGCACATGGTGTCGTGGTCGCCGTTCACCGCGCGGATGGCGATGCTGTACGTCCGGAGCCACAGCGTCGGGTCCGCCTTCCCGTCATACTTCTCAATGCCTGTAGGCTTGAAGTTGGCAGGCATCCTGATGGATCTTACTCGGGCAGTGAATGCCGGGAAGCCGTCGCAGTCGTTGAGGTTCCCGGTGTCCGCGTGCCCTGAGTCGGCGGAGTAGTCTTCCGGGGTGTTAGCTCGGGGTGGCCTGTCCTGTCCGAGTGGAGCCCCGTACTTGCGGTCGAACTCTCGGCGGCGTGCGACCTCAGCGGCCTCGAGTTCTCGGCGTTGGCGTGCTTCGCGATCCAGCCCCGGAGGGCCATGTTCGCGGTTGTACTCGGCGCGCCGTCGGAGTTCTTCCTCATCCCTCCGGCGGTGACGATCATCAAGGTTCCTTCGGAGATCGCGGTTGCGGAGTTGTTCGCGGAGATCGGGCTGCTCGACCACGCCGCGATCGGCATCTCGGCGACTGGCCGACCTGGAGTGGTGAGATGAGGAAGCAGGAGCCCTCTGGGCGATCATGCCCGCGGCTGCAGTCAGCCTGACCTTGATCCGGTTGAGCTCAGGAGTCTCCGGGATCCCTTCTAGATCTTGGTGCGCGGCGGCAAGGTTGGCCGACGGAGTGGCGTAGACACCCACGCCGCCGATCTCTTGGACGAAGTCGTTTTGGAGATTACGTGTGATCCTGGGGTTTCGGCCTTCTCGCCGTGCGTCACGGCGTCGTTGCCTTTCACCGTTACGCCCGATCCTGGCGTCACGGCGTGCTTGATCCTCGCCCTGGACCATCGGTTCGTCGGCGGATATGTCGGAGACGAACGTCTCCCGCTTGGCTGGCGTGATCCTCTTATTTGGAGGGAGGACACGTGTCACCCGCGGGAAAGCCAGAGTTGGTTCGGGTGGAGTCGGCGTATCTTGATGGTGAGGGTGCTGCGCCGCTGCGACGTCCGGAGTAGATCCGATCTGGGTGGCCGTGATGAGATCGACCTCCCGGATCGCATCTGGAGAGTAGTCGGCGTTCATGCGTTCGCCGAGTGCTTGCTGGTAGACGGCTCCGCTGTTCCCGAGTCCCAGCGGGAACCGTGCCGGCGAGGTGATGCCCTGACGAGCGGATTCGGTGAGCTCAATGCATTCACCGATGGAGGCGATGGCGTGATCCATGTCCGCCTCGAACTGGCGTTGACGTACAGCCCATCGGCGCCTTCGTTCTTCGGGCGTCTCTTGCACCCTGGGTGGTCGAGGCGGAGTGGACGAAGCAGTCGGCGGTGTAGGAGACGGCGTGTTCCCTTCAGATGGCGGGAGAACAACGCCGGCCGTCGCGGTCGCCGAGTGGTTGGCGATGGTTGGCGACGGAGTGGTGATGGTGACGATCCCGTCTGGCGTAGCGTCGAGTCGTGGCGCTGTCTCCTCCGGGGTGGCGTCACGGGTGAAGGAGAGCTCTCCCTCGGGCCCAGCGGTGAAGACCATGGATCCGAAGAAGAACATGGCCCCCTCAGCGATGGGAATCTTCGTGGTCGCCGGCGTGATGACGGCGGAAGCGAATGCCATCGAGCTTGCAGATTGATCTCGTCGATCTCCCCCTACCTGGCGCGCCAACTGTCGGATGTTTGGACCCGGCAGTCCACACAGGGTAGCCTACGTGGTTGATTTGTTGAGGGACAGATCGAGGATCAGAAGTCGATGGTAACACAAGACGCAAGGATTGAACAGGTTCGGGCCGTCGAGATGACGTAATACCCTACGTCCTGTGTTGGGGGTGATTGTATTGCTGTGTATGAAGTTCCTGAAGGATCTCCGTAGTTGGGTTCTGTCCTAGGTTGATGATTGCTCGTAATGTCGTGCTCTGGAGGGGGGTCTCAGGGCGCCTTATATAGTCCGGCTGCCTTGAGTTACAAGTCGGCCAGAGATCGTAACCTACCCGAATTACAAGGATTTGATCCTATAACGATTACAGATATCTTTCCCTACAATTCCGGCTAGTTTATCCTGATCTCCGAGCTTCTTGCGGGATACGCCGTGTGCTTTCCTTGCCGCGCGCGCCGTCGCGCCCATCCGGTTCGCCCGACTGGTGGGCCTCCCGAGTGGTGGGCCACCCAGTCTGTCAAACCAATCCAGTTGCACTC
>CM014277.1:3448544-3473033 GCA_004135705.1 Alloteropsis semialata | reverse complement strand
TTTTGGGTTTGGGTCGCGGTTTGGCTGTTCTGTTAGAGATAGTCTTGCCCCCAGCTTTCTCTTCGTGCTTGCCTTTTGCGCATCTGTCTCTCTGTCTGACGGGTGGGAACCACCTGTCATCTTCTACCTCGGACAAACTTCCTCCTCGGCTCTCCCGGTCTCCCCACTCGATGGTGTCGAAGTAGTGTAGCAGGGGGGCTGTAACATCCTAGGATTAAATTTGGTGAATTTAAAAAATTTCGTGCAACATGTGTGATAACCCTAAAGTGGAACCACATTACAGGTATTGCCGCCAAACTCCTCAAGTAACACAAAGAACATGTACCCGCCACAGGTACTCCGTAGGATGTGCCCAAGTACACACCCCAGCCCTCGATACGAAGATCGAGTTAATCTGCTCACCCCCGCAAAGTTCCCAAAACCCCTTACTCCTTTCCCGGGTTTTTGCCCCACACACGCCAAGAATCCTATCACAACCATCCCATAACACATGCAAGCATCGCATCAAAGTAAAGCAGGTTTATCAAGGATTACGGTAATTAAACAAGGCTATGCAATAGGTCATAATCATCATCATGCATTAAAGTAAAGCGCTAGCATACTAGTTGCAATGCCTAAATAGGATTCAAAACGGATGGGCGTGAACCTTGCGTCTGGTAGAAGTCCTCTTCTGCTTGTTCTTCGGAGTGGTGGTAGTAGTAGCCGTCTCCTCCTTGTTCCTCCTCAGCTGGTCCTAATCACGAGAAAAGAAATACATCGGAATCTATATTCAAATAAACTCCAAAGAAGAAGCAAAAAGAGCCAAAAGCATTCAACTCCTGTTCTAACGCGTAGAGCATGATTTTAGAAAATTATAGAAACTGGTTTCATAATTTTCTGAGCTAGGATCAATTTATTATGAATTTTCTTAGATAAAACCTATTTCTGAAATTCTGAAAAAGAAAAAAAAGAAAAGGCACCGACACGTGGCAGCACCAGGAAGCGACACGTGGCATGCTGACATCAGCATGATGTCATCAGTGGGGTCGGCCACTGCTGACGTCATGATGACGTCAACGTTGACCGGTCAACGGTCAGCGGGTCCACATGTCATCGGCTGGAAGAGGCTGACGGGTGGGGTCGGCTTGTCAGCGACGCAGAGAGACCGACAGGTGGGACCAGGCTGTCAGATTGGGTGCTTTTTGGGCCGAAACCCATGATGGGCCTAGATAGTTGAAGGGTGCTTTCCGGACTTTTGGTGGATTCGGCCCATAGCCATTTTGCGGTGTGGTGGACGGCTGACGGGGCGGCCCCACGAGTCAGTGACTCGGGCGCCTGGGTCCACCGGTCAGTGAAACAGGGAGAGGCATGGGATCCGGTGTGGCTCGTGCGGCTTGGCGAGCATGTGGTCCGTCGTGTGGCTTCTCCGCGGCGCGCCAGAGCGCGAGCGCGGCGGCGTTCACGACGGCGGCGCCCTCCTGGCGCGGTCGCGCGTTGTGGCGGCGTAGGCCTCCTGCCTGCGGCCAAGTGCGTTCCAGGGCTCAAGGATCAAGAGCATCGAGCGCGAGCAGAGAAGGCAAGGGCGGGGCAGTGTTTCGGGCGCCGGAGTGCGGTGGTCGGCGGCGAGCCCGAGCAGTGACGGCGGCGTCGCGACACACGGCCCCGGGCCACCTGCCCGTGGTGTGCGTCGCAAGCGAGGTCACGGGTTTCGGTTGCTCAAGGTGGTTCGATCCAAGGGCGTTCGAGGTCGAGAGGGTTCCAAGGCGGCTGATCCGTGAGACAAGGAGAACGGCGAGGCGAGGCGGGGTCCAAGAGCGACGGTGAATGGGGTGGACATCAAGGTCTCCGCGGACGCGGCCCGGACCTCCTGTCCGGTGCGCCACGCGGGCGTGAAGAGGATGCGGGCAGGGAGTGCGCGGCGAGGTGGTGGGGAACGCGAGCGTGGCGAACACGGCGGCGAGCGCCATGGCGCGGAACAAGAGAAAACGGAGAAGAGGGAAGGGGCTCGGTTCGGGGCTCCTGCACAAGACGGGTGCGGCTCGACGACCGGACAGGCATGAACACAAGGACGGCGCGACGACCGTGGTTCACAGAGCAGAGCAGCACAGCACGGCGGCCATGGCGAGCAGGACACGGCATCCACGGCGAGAGGGGGGGTAACGGGGACTCACGGTGGGTTTGGAAGGAGAGCGTGAGGCCGAGCGTGTCGCGGGGCTTGCGGAACGGCTTGGCGGCGTCCTTCTCCTCCTCTGCTCTGGCGTGGTGAAGTCGTTGCGGCGGCTCGACGTCGCGGGCGGCTCGGTGGCGTGTGGCACGGCGTCCCTCGAGCGGCTCCGGTTTCCTCCCTTCTGCGCCTTCACTTCCTCCTCTCCTTCTCCTTGGAACCGAACCGGGGCGGCTTGGGGACAGGGGCTCCGCCCTTGGGGATTTGGGATTGGCCGGAATTGAGGAAGGGGGAGGGGTTTTATGGAGGGGCTCGGCTTGGGCGAGGGGTTGGGGTTTCCGTGGGAGCCAAGGGAGCGCGGGGAACAGGAGCACATGGGCGTGGGGCCGGCGGTTGCGCGGGCAGCGCGAGTCGCGGGGAAAAGCTGAGCGGGGAGCGGGGGCTGGCGCGCGCGCGGCGACGAAAAGCAGGGCAGCGCAGCGCGGCGGCGTCATCCTCCGGCGGAGGAAGACGACACTGTGGGCGTGGGGCCCACAGGTCAGGGAGAGCGAGGGAGCGGGCGAGCGTGCGTCCGCGCGGGGAGGATAAGGCCGGGGTGATTTGGGCTGGGTCGGCGCGGCTGCTGGGCCTGGTGGGCCGCGCGCGGGATAAGGGAGAAGGGAGAGAAGGGTGGTCGGGTTGGGCTGGGCCGAGAGATGGGGAAGGCGGGCCGAGCGGAAGAGTGAGGGAGAGGAGAGAACTGGGCCGGGCTCGGGTTAGAGAGTTAGGTGGGCCGGGTTAGATTGGTTAGGGATTTAGGATTAGTTAGAGTTAGTATTAGTTAGGTTTTGAATTTGAATTTGAATGGTTTGAGTTCAAATTCGAATTCCACTCAAGCATTCACATAAAACCATTAAGAACCAAATCACTCTAGCATTTAAACTTCCCTAATGCACATGTTGATTTAATTATTAGGAAATTTTCTAGAGAGTGATGTTCCACTTTAGGGTTATCACACATGTTGCACGAAATTTTTTAAATTCACCAAATTTAATCCTAGGATGTTACAGCCCCCCTGCTACACTACTTCGACACCATCGAGTGGGGAGACCGGGAGAGCCGAGGAGGAAGTTTGTCCGAGGTAGAAGATGACAGGTGGTTCCCACCCGTCAGACAGAGAGACAGATGCGCAAAAGGCAAGCACGAAGAGAAAGCTGGGGGCAAGACTATCTCTAACAGAACAGCCAAACCGCGACCCAAACCCAAAATGAGTCGTTTTGTCTCTCAAAACCATCCTCTCAAAAACCGCGACACATAAAAACGCATGCGGTTTTAGGTAGGGGCTGATCGTCGGCCCGATCGATCATACTCGCGGTAGCAATGTAGGAGTAGCATGCATGGCCGATTGTAGACAGCTCGCTGTCGTTTCCTAGAGAACATGCGAATGCGTACATGTTATGTTGGCACATGCATGTGATCATAAAGCTGAACAGGGGGAGACTGATACCAGGTCGTTATCTTATCTAGGCAACGAGAGTCGTGGAGCACACATGGAACCATCAATGGCGATACACATGGTGGTGGCGGCGTCAAAAACGGAGCCACACTTTACCGTGTACAGTACAGCGTACTCGGAACCGGGAGTACTCGCCATTCTAGAGAATGATCCTTGGATCGTTGCAGCGACGCTGACACGGGAGCTGTAGTGACGAGAATGATCACGGGAATACGGGAGTTTGTCTCTCAAAACCGGAAGGAAAAAGGGACGTCTCTCTCCTCGCGACTCATTTCAGCTCCGCCCGTAGCGATGGGCTCAGGAGGTGAGACGAGGCGGCGAGACCAACGCGGAACAGGCAAGGTGGGTGGACCTGGTAGCTGGGGATGTCGACGGAGAGGCAGTGGAGGTGGCGGAGCACGCGGCCCTCGATGAACTCCCCCGCGGCCCGATCGACTACGTGGCACTGCAGTACGCAAGCTACTCGGAGGCGCGCGTCTGTTGCGGCGGCGTGGACGTGGAGGTAATGGCCGCGGTGGGCGGCCACGTGCGCGTGCGCGTCGCGGCGCGGGCGGGTCGGCTTCGACGGCGCCGCCGCCACTGTCGTCGCGAGCTAAAGTGCGCGGCCCGGCCGTGGATTGCGAATGGGAAGAGGATTTGATTTGACTTTTGATTTGGGGGGAGGCGGAGCAGGAGCTGGACGGAGGAAGAGGAGCTGGACTGCCGCTGCTTGCCTCGCACCGCTCTGCTGCTCGCTTGCACACCGCTGTGCTGCTGCCTCTGATCTGCTCTGCTGATTCGCTGCTGCGCGCAAGGGAAGCAGTGGAGAGAGAGAGATTGCGTTGGAGAGGAGGATTGGGCGAGAGAACTGAGAGAGAGACGTGCTGCAGAGAAATTTGACCGGAGAGATGGATTATTGCTTTGGCTTTGGGTCGGAGGAGAGAGAGGCGGCGTCAGGTGGAGGAAGAACAGGCGAGAAGAGGAGAGGGAGACCGGCGACGGATTCGGAGGAGGGAAGGGATTCGTCGTCGTCGGAGGAAGGACTGGATTTGCGTTCGTTGTTCGAGAAGGATAAATTTGGAGTGCGTGGTCTTTTACTGTGCGTGACCCAGTACATCAAATAGGTCTCGTGTTTGGGTAGTCGTTGTTGAAGATAGTCTAAAATAGTCATTTACTATAATAGATCCACGCTGGCATGCTGTTGTGGCTTGCCACGTCTAAAAAATGGTAAATATGTTGACTAATTCTCTCTCTCCAATGGCAAGCATGTAGGGACCATTTTAAGGATGGTTTTGAACGCTCGCCATTAGTAATGATGGCAAAAAGTTAAATATCCCTTCTTTCTCTGCTGTGCACCCATAACATACCCTTGATGAGCCAAATTTGAAGACGAAACATATGATATTTCAAGCACAACATGAAGTTTTTGCAACAATAAGCACCAATAGACTGAGGTGCAAAAAAAAGGGATCATGTGAAAATGTTACATAACGGAACAAAAATGTAACAAATCTGAGGTGCAAACAATCAACAATTTAATCATCCCTCAGAACGCCAGATCTCAACAGTTCACATAGAGATATTGATTCCTTCAACCTCCCAGCAAAGCGGTGAGGACCGAGGAGGGAGCCCCAACTGAATGAGCACTCAGATTACTAAGGGCGTGTCTAGATTCCTGAAGTTTGCATAAAGTTTTCATCTTGAGAACCGTGTCAGTTCATTTCTTCTCTCTGTGCACGCGGCCCAATGCATAAACTTTTCACCCTTTTCACCAATCTAAACACCCCCTAAAATGTTCATCATGAGGATGTACACAAATTGCATGGCCAACATAGGGGGAAAATGTGACATTCTGCCCACATTCTGTGTTTGATAAGGTTATTATCCGCTGAGCAAAACATTCTGAAGGAAGAACAATGCATCTCAATGTATCAGTTTCCCAAAGAGAATTCACAATACATGGTAGGCCAGGGACAGATGGTCCAACATGGCTAGTTGCTTCTTGCAGAAAACATGTCATTTATAAGAATTCGAACTTTTGATGTATGAGCAAATTAAGTCTGCACAACATCAACAGTCTCATGCAGTTATCCTTGTGCATAATAGAGCACAACTATCCATTTTAGCATCAAGCCATTAAGATAGACTGGTTCACCCCTTCCATCTCAAACAAGAAGGCAGGATGGTCGTAGCTGCATGTCCTACATTTCATTTCACTTCACTTCATTTCATTTGGTTTGATGATGGTGGGCTGTCAGGAAAGTCAGACTCGTCGGCTCCACAACTGTCATAGTACAATTCACCTTATCAACAATTTTTAAGTCTCATATTCATGACGGCTATGCAGAGTTCTGAGTCTCACCATACTATTTAGTAAGTTCATACTAATGGGATGTAAACAAAGGATGAAAACAAGCAAACAACAATTAGCTTGATTAATACTCATTGAAAATAGATTGTCCAAGACAGCAGGTATCTATATTGCAAACATCAGTCACACCATCGAGAATACAAAATAACAGGCCAATTCAACATCGAGTGTACAGAATACACCACAAATCAAGATCGGAGCTATCCAGCCTGGTGGCTCATGCTGTACCATAACCATATGTTATTCCCACAGCCCGCGACAGGGAATACGAAAAAATAATCATCATACCCTTCATGAGCCAAACTTAAAAACATATCATTTCTTAAGCACAACATGAAGTTTTTGTAAGAAAAAGCACCCATAGACTTGCTTAAACTACATCAAGAAGGCAAAATAAAAGGGAAAGAAAGAAAAGGGATCACATGGAGTTTCTATCAAAAGGAACAAAAATGTAACAAATGTTAAGTGCAAGCAATCAACAACTTGATCATCCCTCAGAACACCAGAACTCAACAGTGCACATGGAGATAGTGGTTCCTTCAACCTCCCAGCAAAGTGGCAGGAGGGAGCACCAACTGAATGAGCGCTCAGATTACTAAAATGTTCATCATGGGGATGTACAGAAATTGCACAGCTATCATGTGAAATTCTGCCCACATGTCACCATGGAATTCCTGAGTCTGATCGAGTTATCATCAGCTGAGCAAAACATTCTCAAGGAAGCACATTGCATCTCCATGAATCAGTTTCCTAAACTTTTTGGATTTGAAAATCGAGAATTCACAATATATGGTAGGCCAGGGAAATATGGTCAACATGGCTAGTTGCTTCTGTAGAAAACAGATGGCATTTATAAGAACTCGAACTTTTGATGTACTATGAGCAAATTAAGCCTCCACAGCATCAACAGCCTCATGCAGTTACCCTTGTGCAAAATAGAGCACAAGCATCCATATAGCATAAGCCACCATTAAGATCTTTTTTTAGCTCGACTACTATACCATAAAAAAAGGAAAATGTATCAGAACAAATGAGTTCCTTGTTTGCCATATCAATGTCAAGTACGCAACCATTATTTTTTATGATGACAATTGGCTGACATCATAAACAATAATGCCTAGCTGGCCAGTCCAACTAGTACCTGATACTACCAGTCTACCACTGACCTGATGCCGCTCTATCTTGAAGCAACATATCTCTCTCCTCCTTCATCTTATTTGCAATCTCAATTATCTTTGGGTTGCAGAAACGGTCTATAACATACTTGTTTTCCTCTGCTTGTATTTCTTTGATGGCACTCGGGTATGGGTTTGGAGGTGGTTCCTTTCTTTCAGTGCGGGCGATTTCTTTCAGTTCCTTGTATGCTTGCTTCTTTGCTTTCTTTTCTTTACGATACTCCATCTGGAAAAAAGGATAATAGTCGTCAAACAAAACTGACAGTGTTCAGTTTTATAACTTCAAATCTAGATAGAGTGGGTTCAGAATAGGATTTTGCATTAAGGGATATCTGATAAAATTAACAAAAGGGTATTCAGAAGAGGAGTATTACGTCTGCTACAGCCATCGCATAAGCTTCACTGACTCCTTGTTCTTTCAACTCCAAGACACGCCAAGCAAAAACTCGTGCTGGTGGCGGATCAAGTCCACTTATCCTGAAAAGATTGGACGTGTGTTAAAAAAGAGACAGATTTAAACAAGTGCACCACTTCTGTATGCAAAGAAAATAGACAAACAGTCGAACTTTTCATCCTTCCCTAGTCCCCTTAATAAATTTGGAGTCTTGAATACATGTATACTTCAACCATATGGTCCTGCAGGCTGCAGCGTTAAAATTTTTATAAGGAAATACACAAGTCACGATAAGGAACTTACTTGATTGCATCGTGGTAGAGAGAATCTGGATGCTTTTTGAAGAACTTGCTTACATACACATCCTCTGGCAGCTCAATCTTCTTGATCTTTCCATCGACCCGAGGAAATGTCACTGGAGGTGCCCTAATCAACAAGTCTTGTGTTTCAATTGACCAGCAAGCAATATGACAAACAAAAGAAAAAAAAATGCAATAGACTCGCTGCATCTTCAGTTTACATTGCCTCACAATGTAGCACAACTGAATCACATAAACAGCGATCTGAACCCTTTGACAACAGAAACCATAATACAGCAGCAAGAACTACACAAATTACGTTATACTAATACCATGGCGTTCGGGGGGGGGTTGATGTGACAGTAATTAGAGACCAATCGTGTTTCAGCACAGAATCATGCCATTTTAAAACATTCCAGTTCCTAGATCCATAGATGAACCACCAAATGAACCGTATATGATCCGACCTAGGCGCAGCGTTAGTTTAAGCGTGGATCCGACCCCAGTCGCAGCGAGAAAGGCAGAGTAATGGAGAAATGCAGGCGTAGATGCATAGACACAGCTAGGGATGGAGATTTTGGGGGTAGGGTAGGAATGTACTGACTCTTCCATGGCCTTGAGCCATTTGGGGGCGGGCTTGGCGAGGCCCTTGACCAGCTTCCGCGTCTTGGTCAGCAGGTCACCGCGCATGTACGACATCTCCCTTCCCTTCTCTCGCGTCCGAGCACCTCGCCGCCGGAGAGACTGCGGCCGCGCCGCCGCCGCAACTGGTTGCTCTCTTCCTCGATTAGGTCAAGTGCCCACATGAATGGGCCGCAAAGAAAGGGGCCCAAATGAGCCCAGTAGCTTCTGCTGCCACCGATTACGCCTACGTAGGTTTCCGCTTTCTGCGAATAGAAACGTAAAATGGCTGCCGGAGCTTCCTTCCTAAACCTAGAGGCAAACGCCTGGCTAAACCCCCACCATCTTCTCCTCCGTTGCAGCAGCTGCAGAGTGCCATGGCTATGGCGTCCGCCCTTCCGCTCCTCCTCGCGCGCCGGCTCGTCTCCGTGACCGCGAGGCACACCACATCGTCTCATCTCCACTCCCGCGGCCTCGCTCTTCCTTCTCCCCGACCGGCCACGCTCTCCGCCCCAGCCGCCACCCGCCCGCGCAAGGTCGGCCGCCTCCAGCAGCTCCATGCCGCCTCCTGCTGCAGCAATTCCGCTCCGGACGCAGGCACCACAGGAGGAGGCGCTACTGGCGCGAAGGATTGGCGGTTCTTCTTGGCATGGTAATTCGATTCTGCGTCCAGTCCTCCTTATGGTCTGCCTGTTGCTGCTGGGCTCTCCCTGACAGTGACATACGATTGAGAATCCGAGTGTACCAATCTTCAACTGCATTTATGCATTCTAACAGGTATTTGATGTCTCTTGATAAGAATCCGATTGCAACTAAGGCGGTCACTTCTGCTATCCTAACTCTGGCCGGGGACCTCATCTGCCAGGTACATTTACAGCATTTGGCTTCTGTCTTATGCAATGCAGCATGCATTTCGTAATGGCTTTCAGGTAGCCTATTGCTACTATGATACACTTTTGTTTTGTACACCACGAGTTTTATGGTTCATCCATATTATTGAAGCACTGGAATATGTACCATAATCCCAACACCCTTGCTTCATCCTAATTGTGCCTAGATTTTTTTTTTCTGCCAATGCGAATCAGTACTATAAATCCTCCATAAATCTCAGTGTCAGGAATTGAATCACACTGAAATTTTGTTCCCATCCATGATGTTCTACGATTGACAAACAGATTATTATAGACTCCTACTCTACTATGTAATGACACTGATATTGTTACCAACTTTCAGAAATCACCTATTAATGTATGCATGTCAAAAATGGAAATTAAACAAATGAAGGGACAACCTAAGAAGTTCAATACAACGATGGCATAGCTGATTGCAGCAAGATGTGTTTGGCAGCAGGATTGGAAAAAGTGCTTAACATTTTCATTTGTATGAAATTGTTTAGTTTGAAAACTTGCCTTGGTGGCTCATTGAATTAAACACCAAAATGTATCATTGTAAATCTACTCTTTCTGTTCCAGCTTGTGGTTGATCGAGTTCCACAGCTCGATTTAAGGCGAACATTTGTATTCACATTTTTGGGACTTGCCCTTGTGGGGCCAACTTTACATGTCTGGTAATATTTTCTAACCTGCAAAAGTAATTGTCAGTATGTATTGTAGCTTGCATTTTCCACCACTGCTCTTTGTTTGATAATTAGTCTACATATGCAGGTACTTGTATTTGAGCAGATTAGTGACAGTCAGTGGAGCATTAGGTGCCATTGCTCGCCTTATTCTTGATCAGGTTTGCATTATCCCCCTCTCTCCCTCAACCCCAAGGAAAGATATTATAGCAATGAAATTTTCTTTGCATGTCCTGCAGTTTCTTTGTCTCTTCAATTATTATATTTTCTTTTGATGTTTTTTTTTCTCTTCTCCTCCTGCTCAGTTCATTTTCTCTCCCATTTTCATCGGCGTTTTTATGAGCTTACTAGTCACCTTGGAGGGAAAGCCCTCTCTTGTAGTGCCAAAACTGAAGCAGGTGAGCTGAACCTTTCCATACTCTTTCTCCCCTGGTACCACATGCATAAACTCTTTTTTGTCTATCTAATTTTCATTTCTGGCATCCACAGGAGTGGTTATCATCAGTGTTGGCAAATTGGCAATTATGGATACCGTTTCAGTTTCTGAATTTTTACTTTGTCCCTCAGAAGTTTCAGGTCTTTGAAGATGCTCATTTTCACAAGTTGTTATATTAGGATGCTTTTATGTGTTGCCCTCACTAACTTGCTGCTTTTTTTTTTCAGGTGCTTGCTGCTAATTTTGTAGCCCTTGCATGGAATGTAATTTTGTCCTTTAAGGCTCACAAGGAGGTTATTGCGAAATAGGTACCATTAGCTGGTTGATCTTACACCATGGCTTTAGGCTCACAAATTTGTTGAAGTGATAATCACATTCTTTACTGACTATGTACCATTGTTTATAGCCAAGAAAAGAGAGTAGTAAACATGAAAATTGGTGTGACGTGTCTTTTCCCATTGACGCTTAAATGTGATTATTCATCATTTCCGGCTGATGGTTGGTGTGCGAGCAATTTTCCTAGAACAGTACATTTGTGATAGTGCATGCAAATGTTTCTCTTTCCCATTTACTTTGTGGTAGGGGATGCATTTTAATTTTGTAATTCAGTCAGGTAGTAAATAATAATGAAATCTTCTGTGCTTCAAGTTGCACTACCAATGCTATGTGTTAACTATTATGAACTTATGGTTTATGATATTTGATTTGTTTATGATGAGGCGTATATACTGTGTCTGTGTGTGACTTTCTTAAACACAAGTATCGACATGTTCTCAAAAGGTTATTAAATTGAGCATGTAAGGTGTTTCCTCTCACAGATATATTGAAACTGATGTGCATTATATGGTGCTAGGCATCATGGAAGTGGTGGAATAGTGAACCAACGTCCACCAACATTTTTTCTAGGTTCAGGGATTCGCTTTCCTTCCATCATGGGCTCCACTAAGACATGTTTGAACCGCAACTGTATATCTTGCTTTTTTGTTCCTATCAAGTCAAATAGGGAGATAATGTTCACATACTAAATCCCTTGTCTAATGGCTATTGCTCTAGGGCTTATTTTTGACACCCCTGAAAGCAACATAGTGGACTTGTTCTGAAGTTATTGTTCCTTGAACTCCCGAAAATCATACCATAATAACTCCCTATGCCTTTTGCAATTCAACATGATGTTGATTGATGCTAAAGATGTTTTTTGTTCTTTTGCATCTTGTGGGTAACCTTAGAGTCTAGACAGAAGCGTCCACTTAAGTTGTCAAAATGTTGCCCCCTTGACTTGATCGTTCACTGATCAACTGCTCCTTTTACTATCTTAGGTTTCAGTATATTTAACTGGTGATAAGGAGTGTGTCAGCGAACCGGAGCAATTATTCCTTGGGAGAGTGAACTCGAGGCGAGTTAGTGGTGTGTAGGAATTGTTAGATTGTAAATTATTGATCAGGAATCAGGAGTGCGACGGTCCTGTCAAAGTTGAAAGCAGGTGCATCATGGTGATGACATGTTTGCATAATATGCTGAAGGGATCAGGAACGATCCTCCTTGTAGCTTTACCGATATGCATGCTAATGTATCCTACCTCTTCTTTTAGCATGAACCAAATGTATGTTACTTGTTATGATGGATTGATGGAGCCATGAATGGGCAGTGTTGCCTCCTTAAGGCCTGTCTATACCACCAAGGAAGTAGGAAGGGGACAATTTGGTGGGAATGGTGCTTGTTTTGGTTTGGTTGCTGGATGATATCCTTTCACTCACCCAGCCAGTGCGAGTAGAGCAATGACAATGCAGCGGGTAAGGATTTTAGTGTTTTTTTTTTTGTCAAACTTGGATAGACTGCTAACAGCGCTTGCCGGGCTGTAGGTTTTTAGTAGATTTGTGGCTCGTGGTACTCGCCACTAGTTTGGATTTTGGAAAAGGAATGTTGGGTCCTTCGGGGGCACCTATGGATGCCCTGATACCCTGCTGCATGGGTTGGCCCGTCCCGTCAGTTGGCATACGTCAGATGCCAGTAAACTAACTGATTGCGTACCTGATGGAATGGAACTATATACATATATTTGCCGATCGCCGTCGATCATACGGCAACGCCGCCATCAGCAATGTTTAGTGTGACACTGCGAGCACTGCGGCTGCTTGCAATTGCAACGGCGACGTCGCTGCAGCTGCTCTTCGTGGACGCCCAGATTGGGCTGCCTGGCTGCCCGACCAGCTGCGGCGGCGTGATGGTGCCCTACCCCTTCGGCATCCAGTCCGGCTGTTGCCTGCAGGGCTTCAACCTCACCTGCGACACAAACCACAGCACGCCACGGCTGTTCTTCTGGCTCGGCCCCGACCAATACGTGATCACCAACTCTCGCTCGAGCACTCCACCATGCGCTTCCGCCCCCCACAGGTACGGATGAAAATGGTAGGTTCTGTCGATTCGAGTGACCAAGTAGGTTCAAATACTAAATAGATAATGACCGATATCCAAATCCAGAGATTTAATATCCAATCCGTATTCGGATTCGAATAATTCAAGTTGGATATATGTATCTGAATTCAATCCGAGAAAAATAGCTATTATTATTCGTATTTATACATATCCGTTTGTATCCCATCGTTTTGATCCCTATGCCTGCAGGTAATCAAGGAGCCGTCTTTGGTACGGCAGCCGAAGGAGCGGTTCAACGAGACCAACGGGCGCCCGGGCTGCCACATCTAGAGATGGCAACGGGGCCCCGATCCCCGATTCCCCGCGGGGAATTCCTCCATTAGGGGACGGGGATGGTACTGATTTCATCCCCGCGGGGATCTAATCGGGGAAAAAATTGTCCCCGTCGAGGATCACGGGGACGGGGACGTTCCAGCATTCCCCGTCCCCGCATACCCGCATCCCCGATTAGTGACAAGGCCCAACACCGGCCAATGGGAAGCTCAGCCCATAATCTTGAGTATATATCGATCGAACCCTAGACTCCCAGTCTCCAAAATCCTTTTTTCTCTCCCTCGGTTCAGCTGCCGCCCGTCACCCCGTCCTCTCCCGAGTCCCGATTCCAAATCGGCACGACACGCGAGGAAGCGCCGCGCCGCCGCCCGCCCGTCGGAGCCTCGGAGGACCGGCTCGGCCGCTCGGCGCCTGGGCCACTCACTCTGTCCTTCGCGCGTCGCATGCTCGCAGCGTCGGCCCGGCTCCGGCGTCCGGCGGTCCGGCCTACGGCCTCGGCGCGCCACACCAGGAGGCAGGAGCCGGCGACATCTAGTCCACACACCGAGTCGCCGACGCGCGCAGCAATGCAACACTGATGTCTTCGTCCTCCATTCCCTCCGACTGGTTTCTGATGCGGGGACGGGGATCCCCGCGGGGATTAATCCCCGCGCGGGGGCGGGGATGGGGAGGAGAGCTCCCCCGCGAGCATTAGCGGGGACGGGGACGGGGAAACTTCATCCCCGCGGGGACGGGGACGGGGAGCTACTCCCCGACGGGGAATTCCCCGTTGCCATCTCTAGCCACATCTTCTTCAAGCAGCTGAGGATGGACTGGGAGGTGGGATCTAGTGCGCTGCATCCTCATGAAACACGCGCCGGGAATAGGGGTGGATATGGATGTTCAGACATCCGAATTATCCGTATTCGTATTCGACTAAAACATCAATATGGATATCCGTATTCGTATTCGATTTTAATGTGGATGTTAAATGGAAATATCCGAATTCGGTTTCTGTTATTTTTCTCTATCCGAATCCATATTCGTATTCGAATAAAATGTGGAATATCCGATATTATCCGTATCCGTGAAGAATTAACACATGATGAAGCCATCTATCCGAATGCGAATCCGTATTCGATGTATTCGTTTTGTATTCGTATCCGACAAGAATAGACAACATCCGCATCCATATTCGTATCCAGCAAGATTCGTATTCGATTCGTATTCGAATTAAAATATGGTAAAAGATGATATCCGGATTCGATTCCATGCGTATCCGATCCGAATCCATCCCTAGCCGGGAGCGCGACATGTCCTTGGGACCTGGGCGGCACCGCGTGCCACAGCAGCCACAGCACATGCAACCGCACCACTGGCCCCTACAACAGGCATGACATGAACCACACCACCGGCTACATCTGCAATTGCGACCATGGTTACCAAGGCAACCCTTACC
Organism: Alloteropsis semialata; assembly: GCA_004135705.1. Classification (NCBI taxonomy): domain Eukaryota; kingdom Viridiplantae; phylum Streptophyta; class Magnoliopsida; order Poales; family Poaceae; genus Alloteropsis; species Alloteropsis semialata. The sequence goes on along the minus strand of CM014277.1, from coordinate 3,458,400 downwards.
TTACCCACGGATGCCAAGGTATATACTTGTTTTCATGCACGTGCAATGCAGAACACATACACTATGCCAAAGTATGAAATGAATTAGCTTGGTTGTTTCTTTATAGATATCAACGAGTGCGAGCTTCCCGGTAAATGCTTTGGTAATTGCACAAATCTACCTGGCAACTTTTCATGCCAATGCCCACAGGGAACCAGCGGCGACCCACACACTCGAAATGGGTGTGTACCAACACATGATCTCGATACAGGTAACAATTCACTGCTTCCAAAGTAACCCCACACAATGCAACAAACCATATATAGGAGTAACTAATGGATTCATTTTGTTATATGACGGTTCAGACAAAACATACACATGAAAAAAATTGTCCCAAAATCTTATATTCTAAACGGGGTCTATTTAGCATGTGTTTGGGTGTGCAATTCCGATTTGGTCCCGATTTGGTAGTCCCATAACCAATTGCATATGCAAGTATGCAATGGTGGCCTGCCCATAACCATCTTGAGGTAAGTAGGGTATGAGTACGATACACACATTGTGGAACAAGGACAACTGGACAAGTGAATCAAGACATTCTAGGTTCCTCATGTCCTTGTCTCTTAGTTCATTTCCACAATGAATTCATGGAATCAACCCAGAATCACCTGATTCAACTTCGAACAAGTTCTGCGAGCTCAACCAACCATACCCTAAGCTATTTGACTTCTACACGAATCCTTGTGGAAAATCCAAAAGCTATTCAAAACTACTAGCCTATTGTCCCGTGCTCCCGCACAAGCTAATAATTTTAGAAGACATGAGTATTAAAATTATGCTAAAGATTTAGAACCATAGCTAATTATGAAAATTATTTACCTTGTGCTCTCTCTTATTTGTTAAATGTTTTTTCACTCTGTATCACTTTTTATGTATTTAATTGAACCCTCAAATTGAGTTGTGCGGTCAACATGGGAATTGCTATTCTCACTATTTCCTCAATATGTGTACAAATGGTTTACATGGTGACACACATCATGGATATATACCTTGATAAGTTAGTGTTTTCCATATTAATAACAGTATAAATAGGTAACTTAGAATTATATGTTAGAGTATGAGCCACATGTTTAACATAGAAATATATGTTCTCATTTCTTCCTTCGTACATTTATATATAGCCTACATGGAGACAAACACATCCACAGATACTTTAAGTTAATATTTTCTATATTAACAAATAATGGCCGAAATAGGTAATTTAGAATCATATATTACTGTAGTTTAGGATATCTTTCCAATGGTATGCTATTCTTAATAGTGGCAGATATATGTAATTTAGATGAAATTTTTGGGAGTTACTTATGATGGCATAGGTAGGTAATTTATATGAACATTATGGAGTCATTTGGTTTATTTTTTATAATGGCAGAGATGGGTAATTTAGCTATAGATGTAGGGGTTACTTTAGGCTACTTTTATAATTGCAAAAAGTGGTGATTTTTAAGAAAACATAATATACCCAATGACTATGATAATCAGGATCTACCGATTGATTGCCAGATGATCTGATTTTTGTAAGAATTTCTAGAATTTATTTTTTTCTAGCGTGTCTCATGAGAATTAATCTAGAGGTTTCAAAAGGAGTGTCCAATTAGTAGCAGCAAAATTATATTGTGTATTATCCTATGGGAAAAAGGTATTTATTAATTATTACACATAGATGGTTTTCAAGGAATGTACATCCAAAGATGATACCGGTAGCATAGTACTATTTGTTATACAAAAGAAAAACTATTTCTACATCCTTTAAACACGGGGTTGCATTAATGATCTATTATAATTCAAAATTTGATGACTTGTTGTGCGTCTCTCAGGGCTAATCATTGGCCTAGGAGCTGGAATTGGAGAGATGCTTCTGGTTTTAGTAATAGGTAGCAGATTTATAATACGTATAATCCAGAGACGAAGGAAGAAAAAGATGAGACTATGGTTTTTCAAGCGAAACCGAGGGCAACTGCTACAGCAGTTAGTATGCCACAGAGCAGACATAGCAGAGAGAATGATCGTTCCTTTAGAAGAGCTAGAGAAAGCCACCAACAACTTTGACAAAGCTCGTGAGCTTGGTGGCGGAGGGCATGGCACAGTGTACAAGGGAATTTTATCGAGTCTACATGTCGTGGCAATTAAGAAGTCAAAGATAGTGATACAAAGAGAAATTGACGAGTTCATAAATGAGGTTGCTATTCTTTCTCAAATAAACCACAGGAATATTGTGAAACTCCATGGGTGTTGCCTTGAGACAGAAGTTCGTCTTCTTATTTATGAGTTCATTTCCAATGGCACCCTTTATGATCATCTTCATGTCCAAGCTTTAATATCACTACCCTGGAAAAGATAGATTGAGGATTGCAGTTGAAGCTGCTAGGGCTCTCGCATACCTTCACTCACTTGTTTCAATGCCTATAATCCATAGGGATGTCAAGTCTCCAAATATACTACTAGATTCTTGTTTAACCGTAAAATTGTCAGACTTCGGAGCTTCAAGATACATTCCTACTGATGAAACCGGGGTGGATACAACTGTTCAAGGAGCATTTGGATACTTGGATCCTATGTACTATAGTACATCGCGCCTTACCGACAAGAGCGATGTCTAAAGTTTTGGCGTGATGCTTATAGAGCTGCTAACGAGAAAGAAGCCAGTTTCTTATAGATCCCCTGAAGGTGATGGTCTTGTAAATCATTTTGCCTCTCTACTGTCTGAAGGGAAGTTAGTTCACATATTGGATCCACAGGTTCTCAAGGAGGGTGCCGGGGAAGTCGTTGATATCTCTCTATTAGCAGCGATGTGTGTGAAGTTTGTAAGCAAGGACCGTCCAACAATGAGACAGGTGGAAATGACACTAGAAAGCATTTATGCAGCAAAGGAGTATACTTGGAGTGACATGACAGACGAATCGGCGGATAGGTATACATTCGATTGAATGATGTATATTGGAGGGAAGATAAAGACACTACAAACCGAGATTGATTGTTATATATCTTTTTTTTATGACTGGGTGGAGGGATTGATTGCTAGAGCTTGGTTGTAGTAAGAACAATTATTTGATGTGCATAATAATGTAGCTGCTACATAGCCAGCTTATATAACAATTGTTGGCGAGACAAAAGCATCGCCGTCGTAGCCAAGCCAGTCATCTTCTCCTATCTCCGTGGATAGGGCTCAACCCGAAATTCTGACGGAATCCAGGACTGGAGTCAACAGAGCTCAATCCATGGTGATACCGTGATAGGTACGGCACTCCCTCCCTTCTAAATTGTATAAATTGTAGTTCACTATTGACTTCTAAAATACAATTTTGACATTTGTCTTATTCAAAAATTAATGTGTATTTAAAAAATCAACAGTGAACTATCATATAGAACAGAGAGAAATACTGAACCTCTGAACTGCACTGCACACCGTTGGGGAATGGGGGCCTTTGTTTTGGTTGGGTTGCTGAATGAGCAGAGCAGAGGTGTATGTTGACTGTTGTGAAGTTGTGAGTATACACAACCGGTGGTATATAATAAGCTGAAACACATAATTCTGATCTGATGACGTACGGTTTACTTTGTTAAATTTTGATCTCGAAGAGTGCTAGCGCGTATATTTGCGCTCGTGATACTCGCCAGAGTACTTTGGATTTTGGAATGGTATGCTGTATCATCGGCAGAACATATATGGCATTACTACAGAAAACGTTTGTAGTGGCGGGTAAAATGGCGTTTGTAGGGGCGGCGCTGAAATCCGCCCATGCTTTTGGCTGCTAAAAATGGCCATTTACAGGGGCGGGTATTTAGGCCGCCCCAACAAATGTTTTGCAGGGGCGGATGATGGCATGGTCCGCCCCTGAAGATGGTGTTTCCAGGGGCGGACTATGCCATCACCCGCCCCTGAAAATGTCTTCTTCAGGGGCAGGGGCGGGCCACGCCATCGCCCGCCCCTGCTAATGTGTTTCCAGGGGCGGTATTGGCATGGCCCGCCCCCGGAAATGTTTTGTTCAGGAGCGGGCGATTGCCTGCCCCGCCCCTGAGGATGGTGTTTACAGGGGCGGATCATTCCATCGCCCGCTCCTGGTAATCCTTTTTTTTGTTTTTAAATTTGGTATTTGTTTTTTCTTTTGGTTTTTAATATTATTCGATTTTCTAATACCATTTCTCCAGCAAATAATATAAAAGTAATCACAAACAGTCACAATTTAATTTCTTTGTAAATTCTATAAAAGCAAATCCAACATAAAACAAGATTGTCATCCAAATGATATTACATGTACATTACATTAATCACACAAGTTTAGTGTCCACACTCCACACCCTCACATGGTTAGGCGATACTTCTCCAAGTGTCAGTTACGAAGAGAATCATATTTTTCTTCATAGAAATAATCTTGTTGCTTATCGATGTACTTGCCCTTCTTATGAAGCACATGAAGCATTGTGAAGTGACATAGTTCGCTGACTATCTTGAGAAGACCTTCCTCTTGGAGTGGTTTAGTAGCGCGGAAATCAGTAATGAACTGCAATTTACGAGAAATGAATGTAAAATGAATATTCACACACATTCAGTATTGAAATATGATAGTTAGGCTTAAGCGAGTAATAGTTAGACGTAAAATGAATGTGCTGAAATATGGTAAAGACACTTACACGTTCAGTATTTGGTGTGTAGCAGCTCCTAATATATTCACACACATAATAGCCGCAAAACAAGATACCGACTGGTTGCTTATGGCATGGGTAGTGTGTGCGTGGAATCCAATCCTTTACTCCCTCAGGAGCCGGCCCTTTATAATGGTCAATGTAGAGAAAAAGAGCACTACTTGAAAGAATGGGACAAGTTAGTATATAATCATCGCCTCAAATATTTTGTAAGGTGTGGATAATCTTATCGGTTGTTACCTCTTCAGGATGGCACAGAAATCTTTGTATTCTGATTGAGGGTAATCCAATGAGTCAAAGACCACATATTTGGCTTCCCTCGGCAATAGCATAAAAGCAACCCAGTGTTGACTGCCACAGTGTTATATAGCGACGATAAGTATCAGGCTAATCGATATATGTAGAATTTGATTGAGAGAGAAATTTGCAATATTGGGACTGCAAGAATTGTTAGAATTTAGACGACGTACCCGAAAAGGTAGGGCGCCCATATGCAACTCGCATCACGATGTCGATCCAACATAGTTCCTATGTATATTGCCACCTTCCTCCTAAGATCAATGGAAAGCTCCTTTCGTTTCTTTTGTCTCTCCTTGCTGGTCTTACAGTCCTTTAGCTCACCGGCGTCGTCCGGGTACTTGAGGGGGAAGTCCCACCTAGCCTTACAAATAATAAAAGGGTCAAGATACCCAACCTTGGTCTTCGAATCCATTGCGAGGCGACCTTGCATCCTGCACAACACATCGCAAAAAAAATTCATTTTGAGACTACAAAGGCCAGTACCATATGCATATATACATGGTGTATGGAGATGAACCACTTACATACACCACAGTCTCATGGGGCTTAGCTCCATCATTTGCAAGCGGTACATTGCATGGAAGTCATCGAAATCCATGACTATGTCTGTACTTCGGTTTTCCCATCTATTGCAACCAAACACATCCACATCGACCCGTGCCCATATAGTTGTGAGACCTAGGGTGCATGCCCTGCGGTACCAACTATGGAACTTCTGCATTTCACCTGGACAATCATGAAGAGCCCACCCGGGTAGCAAGTCTTTGCCATACACGAATTTCTGTGGGCAATCTGGCAAATCTGGTATCTCATGAACCCCAACTTTATGAATGAAACCAGTGTCTGTACGAGGCTTGGAAAACCCCGGCCCAGTTGGCACCACTGCTTCCTTTCTATTCTTTTTTTTGTCGGAGTCAGCTTCTTGTTTGCGCTTTTGTTGGCTGTCATCCACCTGTTCACAACCTCAGGCTCTGTATTCTTGTATGCCTTTATCACCCATGGCACTGACCCCACATTAACTTCTTCGGTCGTGCTTGCGACTTTATGACCATCTCTGGCTCATATTGCTGCACTGGTGATGGGGGTTGTTCCTCCTGGTGTACTTGTGCTGATTGGGGGTGTTCATCCTGGTGTACTTGTGGTGATTGGGGGTGGTTTTCCTCCTGTTGTACTTGTGCTGATTAGTGGTGTTCCTCCAGCTGTACTTGTGGTGATGGGTGTTGGGCCTCCTGTTGTACCTGTGGAGTTGACGGGTTGGAGATAGTGGTGGCCACAATTGGTTGCTGTGGCACATGCTCTTGTGTGTTCTTAGCATGAACTTGTGCCGGTGTCAGCATCCTCTGGGAGCAAGGTGTGAGTGAGGGAGAATCTTCAGGTGGCAGAGGTTCCAGTATGATATCTCGTTTATGCCACGGTGCATTCTTTCCTACGGCTTGTCCCAAGGTTTCAATGCCGTCATCAAGGGATAAGTCTAAGAAGTGATCATCATGTCTTGGATCCGTAATTGTGAGCACTCTTACCCATGCATATAATGACGGGATAGGCTGTCCCCCTAACATGGGATTATTGCTCACTACCAACGCCACACCTTTGGCAGCCTCCTTTGTCTTCCCACTTCTGCCTATTGGAATGTGCAACGAGCAAGGAGTGTCAACAGTTATAGCATCTACCAGGTATGGTTGTGCTAACGTAGAGGCAACACTACTCCGACAAAGGCTTGAGGGAGCGGACGGCGGCACCGGCGCCAGCGGCAGCGGCAGCGGCATCATTGAGTTATTATTTAATGATGGTTGGCTCATCATTTGTCATTGCTGGTGCTCCGCAAATGCCGCCATGAAATATTCATTAAATCTTGCTTGCAATGCTTTCTCCGCCGCTTGTTTAATTTGATCCTTGTACCGATCGTGTCGCCTGTACCTCTGCCTATCATTACTGAACCCGTCCTTAAAGGTCAAGTGTTTTGACAAGCTTCTGATCCGGCCTCCATGCTCTTTCGTGCCAAGGGATTCGCTGAGCATATCATTGTCCCTATTCGGAACATACTCGCCTTTCCTCTGTGCTTCGGCAAGTGCTAGAATCTTCGCTCCCACTACCTCGGTCTCAGGTTGTGGGAAGACCAATTTCTCCCCCTTTGGGCGTCCTTCCCTCCCTTTAATCCACTGGAAGGCACGCTCGTCCACACCTACAAAAGGGTCCGGTTGCCCAGCGGCTATTGCGTCCTCTCTTTCCTTCGCCCACAACTCCGCCTTACCAATGTAACCACCCGGCCCTAGGCGAACTCGATGAATGTTTCTCAATACAAGTTCACTTTGCTTCTGACTTAGGGCTATAGCATCCAGAGAGGTCTTTTGCCGTATGAACTCGGCCCACTATGCATCTGTTATATTGTAACCCTCAGGCTTCGGCTTGCCATCCTGGACTAACTTGTTCAGTTCACCCTTCCAGCGGCGGAAACATTCGCCCAAATTCATCAGGGTGCGCGCACGTACTTTTTCCATGTCGGTGTTGCGAGAAAACTTGAATGATTTAGCAATGAGCTGCCACATGTCCACTTTCTTCCCTTCAGGCACCTTTGACCAATCTTGGATCGTTGGATCCACATGCACCTTTGTTCTGATTATTGCTCCAAGGGCGTTACGGAACTTTGCACGAACTTTTGGAGGGTTCTTAACCTCTCCTGATGGGCTCAGCTCTTCAACCATCCAGGTGCCTGTGGGGTATTTGTTTTTGCCTCGTTGCCCCCTTTTTTTTTAGGTGCGCAGATGACTCCAACTCAATTTCTTCTACTTGTGGGGGGGCTTACTCCACGTCGGCGGCATCTCCTTTTCCTTACCGGAGAACGAGGCACCTAACGCAATCATAAGAGTCGTCAGTACATATCATTTCATCTATCCAATCAAAATGTACATGAAAGTGGATCAGTAGGGATCGCCGTTACCTCACTAGCCGGATCGAAATCCGGGTCAAGCTCTGTCTCCGTACGACCTACACGAGGTTCAGTGGGGTGTGGATTAAGAGGGTCCATCCACACGCTGCCTACCCACGCGCCTTGTCCTATTTGAGGTCCGTCTCCATCTTCGGCATCTTCCCGGTTCTCCTCATCCCCGGAATCTTCTTCTTCATGGTCATCCTCAAAGACATCATCACCGTCCCACTGGGTCTGGGACCCAATCAGTTCCAAGTCGAACCCATTCTCATGATCATCATGATTGGATGACGATGGCTCATCCATCCTCTAGATGAAATCACATGTGACAACGAAAAATAGAAAATATGTTAAACTAAAACGGTCAATGTAAACACATTTATTGATTGAAAAAATGTTCTTTGCATACACATGTGTATCATATATATACATCAAGCACTTGCTAAGCATTTCATCGAGCACTTAGTTGCATGATGGAGGACCTCCTCTCACCTTCGACTGGAGCGGCACAGGAGGGTGGCGAGCGGTCGTGGACGGCGGCCGGCGAGGACGGCCGGCCGTGCTGGCGCGGGGAGGGGAGGTGTGGCCGTAGCAGGAGCAGGGCGCGCCCGGCCCGGCGGGCGAAAGGCGGAGGATGCCAACTCGGGGACGCCCGGGGGACGGCGGGGTGGAGGCCGCGCCGGCGTAGAGGCCGCTCGGAGGGGGAGGCGGCCGGAGCGCGGAGAGGCAGTGGCGCGCGCGAGGCGGAGGGTCGCAGGGGTGCGGAGGGCCGGCCGGAGGAGCGCGGCGGGGGACGACGGCGCCACAGCCGGAGGAGCACGGTGGGGGACGACAGCGCCGCGGCCGGAGCGCGGGAAGGCACGAAAATTTCGGCAGCCTGTCTGAAAATTTAGGCCAACTCCCCAGTCTATAGAGGAGTCCATTACCAGGGGCGGGTGACCGTCACCCGCCCCTGGAAATGGCCAACAAGAAGCAGTGCGCTTTTTGATCTCACCACCAGACGACCGCAGGATCATCCGCTCGACACTATATTACCACCACCGGATCAAACTGTGCGCGGCCTGACTATAACTGCTGCTTGTGACCATAGATGCATGTGTGTCAAAATTGTAAGATACATTGTACTATAAGTTGTGTCTCAAGGTTTGTAAGATAAGTCTCAAGATTTGTAAGATAAGATCATTACTGTAATGTTGATATGGATGCATTCCAACAGGCTCATTTCATACATTCCAACACAACTTGACATGGCACATTCATCCGCGCTTGGACTGAATATTATGGCCAAGCTGTTTGGCTTCAAAAACTGTACATCGTCTATGTATCTTGATGCGGAACAACCACCGGATGCATAGCAATTAGAGCGGTGCTGTCCATAGTAGAATCAAGGGATGAAACTGCGTCTGCTCGTGGGAAACCCAGAGCGGACAGGATGAATGAACGTTCGAGCGATGCTCTTCACAGCTGCATCAACGTATGAAACGGTGGCTGCGAGTGGGTATAGGGTGAAACCACCAACGGACAGGATGAATGGACTTTCGTATGGTGATGCTTTTCTGTAGGGTCACAGTATAATACTGTGAGTTAGGAAACTTAAGCATTCGAAATTCACACTCCCCATAATGCCCTGTTTCGAATCATACTTGCAACATCATACATATTTAAGCGAGATAGCACGAAACTCAAGTTCATAGTTATATTTACAAAGTTCATAGTTATATTTACAAAGTTCGACGACCAGAGAACGCCAGGGGCATGTCTCACATCTTGCTGACGGCGTAACTCACACCGCTGCTGAAGTTCCGCGTCCAGAGGTCGAACTCATGACGGATGCGGCACTGCGGGCTGCAGTACAGGATGATATGCGTCTCATCCGCCCAGCGCCTACAGTGCGACCATGTGCAGACGTGAGGATCCTGTGGGATCAGGTCCGTGTCGTCGTCGCGG
>CM014277.1:3432583-3447544 GCA_004135705.1 Alloteropsis semialata | reverse complement strand
GTCCAGGCTTCATTGTAGGTTCTTTAATCCGATCCCGAACTGGAGCCTTTTCTTCCATTTTTTCAGGGCCAAGAGCATCAACCTGGCTTTCAATATTTTTATGGCCATGAGCATCAACTCGGCCTTCATCTCCTTGATGATGATCATCAATCCTGACTCCGATCCGTTCATGAACTGATCGTCGACCTCTCTTGGAAGCTCTGTATTCTTCATACTGGAAACTGCATTCAGGACAATCTGCTTTTGATGGCAGTCTAAGCTTCTCGTTCCAGCAGAATACGAAGAAAGGACACCCCCAGTGATCATCATCCTGATCATATCGGTCATAACCTTGACGCCTGTCTATATGCCAATCAGACCTATAACCGTACTGACGACGATCATCGATTCTATCATCAAACCAACGCCTGCCATCAGTCCTATCATCATATCGGCGTCGGCCATCGGACCATTCATCATATCGGCGTCGGCCATCGGACCTGTCATCACGTCGGCGCTGATCATCAAACTCTTCATCAAGCCGCCTTGTTTGATACTCGTGCCTCCGACGCCGTCGATCCTCGCGTTCTTCCCACGCTCGAGCTGCTGCTTGCTGCCTCTTGTACTTGTTAATCAACATCTGGGAAGTCACACGTGGCCGATATCCACCAAGAGCATTAGATTCACGCCCAAATGCCTGATGATTCCTCCGCAACTCTTCAATAGTAACTTGAACTGCAGGATCAACGGCACCAGAACTCTTGGCGTGGTCCGATGTAAGCACTTTAAACTTTCCCTTCTCATCAGCATCAACCATATTAATGGAAAAGGAGAAATCCGCAAAGTTATTAGGAAAGGGATGACCATCGATCTTCATGGCTTTCTTGTTGTCTTCAAACTTGATCTTGCCTGATTCAATAGCCAATTGGATCTCTCTTCTGAACACTTTGCATTCATTGGTCTCATGAGAAGTTGAGTTGTGCCATTTGCAATATTTGCATTTCTTCAATTTATCGGCCGATGGAATAGAATGATTTGGAGAAAGCTGGATAAGCTTCTCACTGAGCAGTAAATCAAAAATCTTATCGGCCTTTGTTATATCAAATCCAAACTTCTCAGGGTTCTGCTTGATCCATGGGAGCGATACCGGCTTCTTGGATTTGGTCCATTCAGCTATGTTGACATCAGCCTCTTCTTCAGATTCAGAGAGATAAGATACTTGCTTGGAAAACTTTGTACGCTTCATCTCTTGATATCGGACCTCATGGGCTGACACCTTCTGAACCAGTTGTCCCAATGTCTCTAACTCCTGAGCAGAAAACTTTTCTTTAATCGGCGCGAGCAAACCCTGGAATGCAAGCTCGGCCAACTGCATATCGGACAGCTTTAAACTATAGCACCGATTCCTGGTGTCACAGAACCGTTGAATATACTCCTTGATGGTCTCATCATTTCTCTGCCTGACAGCAATCAAATCGAAAATCCTCATCTCGTTGAGACCAGAAAAGAAGTATTTATGAAACTGCTTCTCCATATCGGACCATCCTGTGACTGATCCTGCTGGCAACGACGTAAACCAAGTAAACGCCGGCCCTGACAGTGACAGAGGGAAAAATCTGAGCCTGAGTCCCTCCTCTGAAGCAGCTTCACCACATTGAGCCAGGAATCGGCTGACATGCTCAATGGTGGTCATATCATCCTGCCCGGAGAATTTGGAGAAATCCGGCACTCTGTAACGCGGAGGAAGTGGCACTGCATCAAAGTGAGACGGGTACGGGTGCCGATACAACCTCGCTTCATCTTTAGGCTTCAAGCCGAATTGATTCTGGATCACCTCGGCTATTTTCTGTGACCAATCGGACTGTTGACTTCCAGGTGGCATCCCATCAGCTATATCCATCATATAATTATTGTAATCACCTACCATACGCTGATGTGAAGGAATCTCTGTACGTAGCCTTGCAGCTGCAGGTTGCTTTTCTTGTTCGTTCAGAGTTCTAGCATATTTTTCACCATGTGGGCCGACAATAGATCCATCGGCCATCAACAGAAAACCGTTGGCCAGTTCAATAGGAGGTGGTGGAGCAATCGGAATCTGCGGAGCAATGGTCATTGCATTATCTTCAGTTTCTTTGCCTTTCCCTGATCCTGATGCCCCTGCAGAATCTGCTATAAACACTGGACCTTTCAAGCAAATAGCATCATCCACCGCCTTCTTGATGAGATTATCTAATGAATTCACCAAAGTGCCTGACTGGTTAATCAATGCATGATGAACAGCTTGGTGAATCATATCTGTCATGTTGACCTGATACTCTCGAGCATCAGTTGTCTTCTTGATCAATTCTGGATCTGGGAGAGGACCTTTGAGTATAGGGCCTGAACGATTACGCCCAAATTGGCCAAGGCAGAGCTTCTCAAATGCATCAATCTGAGCCTGAACTGCATCTAATTGAGCTTTAGAAAGATCGGCCTTTGTAATTGGAATAGCCGCCTCAGGCGTCTTGTTCTTGTCATTCTTGGCCTTTTCAGCAGCTTCCTTTTCAGCAGCAAGTCTTGCTGCAGTTTCTTTCTCAGCGGCGAGCTTTGCTGCGGTTTCTTTTTCAGCATCAGACGACGACATCTTGGAATTTGCTTCTTATGTCCCACCAGGCGTGCCAAAAATGTGTTGACGCGGAAAATCGGCGGTTGTATCCTCCACGTGCAGCACACGAAGACCAGGGAGATCTGCTTCGCTCCAATGCCAGCCTACACTCCAGTTCAGGTTCGCGGCGTGCCAGTCAATTTGACCTGAAATTGACAAAGGAATAAAATAGTTAAATTACTCTTTGATTGTGCCGGCTCTATTCCAAACGGCAAAGGCACGTCGGATTTTAACCAAGACCCAATCAGGATGTATCGGCCGATGTCAATCGAACCTCAAAATCGGACTTCATAGGTAACCTCAATCGGACCAATATAATCGGACCTCAATCAGTCATCTAATCGGACCTCAGAATCGGACCAATCAAGATCGGACCTTGTAACAGATCAGCCTTTAAATAAAATAAAGCATAAAATATGACCGATATGTAAATAATGGATCATCTGTGCCTTTGAACAAGATATTAAATAATCAAAGTGTAAGCCGATACATCGTCCATTTTGCCTAGTTACCAGTTTGGTTTATCTTATCGGACTATCTAACCAGCCAATCGGACCAGAACCTTTTCAGAGAAATCTAGCTCCGACGTAGGGAATCTAGATTTCTCCAGCTATGATCAAATCAGATAGCTAGATGATCAAACTTAACTCACCAACCTGTCAACTAAACAAGATGCTCGCACAAGTGTTAATCAGATTAAGCAAATAAACAGATAAAACATTAACAGGATCGTTCTGATTCTAAAGTATGCTATCAAATAATCAAGCAAGACCTAGCTCCGACGTAGGGAATCTAAACCACACTTAACATTCAAATAGCAATCAGGCATAACCAAAGCTTCCTTTGACTAATCTAGATGAATCTAGCTTCGACGTAGGGAATCTAAACCAAGCATGACAATCAAAGATCAATCTTATCATATTACAAAGATCCAGCTCCGACGTAGGGAATCTACACCAATGCAATACTCAAAGAACAACCAGATTAAACCACAAAGCAGGATCGGACCTAGAACGATGCTGTAAGGTAAATATTGCTTAAATCGGACCAAGACCAATGCTCAAAGCCGTTGAAGAAGTAGAATTGATTCACATGGCGTAGATCTAAACCAATCTAGCAACTCCAAACAAACCGCAAAAGCTGCCTTTAGTAACCAAGATGAGTCTAGCTCCGACGTAGGGAATCTAGCCTAATCTTGATATCTAGCTCCGACGTAGGGAATCTAGACTTAAAGTACAGTCCGATAAACGATAATCTGTTGAATAATCAATATTGATCTAGCTCCGACATAGGGAATCTATATCAATCTTGATTATCCAGAGATAAATCGGTTGAACAGTATAAACGAGAAAGGGCGATGCGCCTCAATTCAAAGCCTATACTAGTTCGATAACTTGACTAACTTACTGGTAAGCCGGAGATCAGAACTGATGCAGCCCGTCCACCAATGAGCTTCGTCGGTAACTACTACTAGGGTTTTTGGCGTGAAGCCGGGTTGTATTGATTGTGAGAATAGTTTTTACAATGGACGAGGGTTCATATTTATACCCTGGTCATGGAGAGTCCTGATCGGACCAGACTAACTTGCGAACAAAGTAAACTAAATCTAATATAGAATGGGACTCTCAATATGCCTTCAAAAAGGAAATAGTCCCTGCATCTAATACGCTTCCTCCTCAGCCGACGCGCCCTTCCTCCATCATCAGATCGGACTTCTTGTTTCATCGGACTCCTCTTCAGCATCGGCTTCCTTCTCTGTCATCTTTTGTTTGACCATTCAACGGGCCCACTGCGCAGTCTCAACCTCACCACGTCACCATCTGACTCAGCATGTCAGGTGCGAAAATCCGGTGTCAACAAGTACAGACACTGGTCAATCAGCAGCGTCACTCCGAGGCTGAGTACGCACGTCAAAGAGAAACGCAGATGATCTTTCTTCAGGAGATGCGCCACCAGCAGCAGCAGTTCAGCGCACAGCTTCTTCAGCAGCAGCAGTTGGCTTCACATATGTTCGGTTATGTTACTGGCTGCATAGGACAGTTGTACCAGCACTCAGGTATCGAGCCACCTCCTCGTCCTCCTATGCCACAGCAGCTCCAGTACGACCCGCTCACTCCACCTCCTCCAGCCGGTGCTTTCCTGCAGACACCCTTGGCTTCTTTTCCGATGATAGCACCTGTACAAACTGGGGTGTTATCAGTTCCACCACCGATGTCTGAGCAGCAGCAGTAGTGTGCCTCCCTTGAGCAGCAGAGACAGAGTCAGGCTAACTTCTCTACGGTGTCTCCTTCGATTTCCACAGCTCCGCTCTCTGTCGAGACGGCACCTGAGGAGACCCTCTCGACCCCGAGGATGACTTCGGCAGTCACTACAGTGCCTACTCGTCCGGATGATCGACCTCACGAGCCCGACACCACTGCCGGAGCATTTACTGAGGAGATTGAGCAGCAGAGAGAGCTTGAGGGTGCGGGTGGTCCCATGTCAGGCTCAAAGGCTGAGGAGATTGGGAAGGAGACAGAGCTTGAGGGTGCGGGTGGTCCCGTGTCTGACTCACAGGCTGAGCAGATTGTGCAGGAGACAGCTCTTGATACAGCTCTTGATAGTCCAGGTAGTGCCATGGTAGGCTCACAGGCCAAGGAGATTGAGCAGCAGACAGAGCCTGAGGGCGCGGGCGGTCGCGTGGGAGGCTCGGAAGCCGAGGAGATTGAACAGAAGACAGAGTTTGAGGGTGCGGGTGGTCCCGTGGCACGCTCAAAGGCCAAGGAGATTGAGCAGGAGACAGCTCTTGAGAGTGCAGGTGGTCCCGTGGAAGGCTCACATTCTTCTCCTTTTGTCACGTCTTCTTCCGAGGTTGCCCCTGTGGTCTCTGCTCCTACTACAGTCACACCAGTTGACCCCATCGACACCACTCTCGTATCAATTAACGAGCAGATTCAGGTACAGATGGATCTTGACGGTGCAGGTGGTTTTGTGGTAGGCTTACAGGCTTCTAGCCCCTCCTCGGACTGCTCCTCCTCTGACCGTGTCGACGCGCCTTAGTACGAGGTTAGGGACAGTACTTGGGGGCGTGAGAGTGTTGTATCTTTTATAGTTTCTCATATATGGACATGTCGTTTGGATTTGTTTATGCCCACATGATGCTCATTTGTGCACTCTCCTTTTATTTTTGTTTATGGACCGTGTGCACTCAAAAGGCACAAGACATGGCATTAGAAGCAACAAAAACGACCAACGACTCAAAGAAGTGTCAATCAGATTAGTTTGAACCGAAACCATTCACAATAATATACGGTGCGACATATTTTACGCGGGCAGGAAGAACGTATTTTGATGCGGTGGCTCGAAAAAGCGTTACACATTCGTCCGCTCCGAGCAGTTTACCGGCAACGGATGAAACTGTGCTGGCGCGTGAAGATGGTGCCTGAGTCCACCGGATGAAGGTCTGTTCGAGCGGTCCTCTTCATAGTGGCATCACCGGACGAAACCGTTGCTGCAATGAGCTTTGAAGCAATTAAGGATCAAGTCCTGGAGGTGTTTGATTATATTTGCGTCGTGGGGAGCCCAGTATGCACCAGAGATTCAAAGTACCAAGCTTGTGTCTCTTTCTAGAAGCCACATGATTGGCATGATTGGCCCTTACCTATGTTGTTCGAGGTTTATAGTAGTGCGTATGACCGTGTAGCAACGTCAAGCGCACTAAATCATGCTCTACTTTATTTTGATGAAGTTCTAGGCTTCACGATCAGAGATCTAAACTATGTTGGATTACTAAGGGCGCGAAGCAGTGTAAGAAATGTGTATCATTGATGTACCTTTATCCTTTTCGTATGGATTTGAACTTGTCTTTAGCATTGATGTAAGAACATGTGAGACTTGTTATATATATTTCATTGCATATACTTTGTTCTCTGAATGTTGGATGTGAATGGTCCCACTCGCCCTGACTGCGATAGAAATAGGAATGCAAATAGATATTACAATGGATGCCAAATAAACAAGATAAAAATAACTACATAGAGAGAGTTGCACACTCGAGTTAGACCAGTAGTCATCGAAAATAACTCAAGAAACATGGCTAGAAGCAAGGAAATAGACAAGAGACTCAAAGAAGGATGTGGTGGACAAGTTAGATCGGAAACAATGTCACAGTTTCATCAGGTGGTCGGTGTTTAGCATGGAGCGTTTTAATGGCCGTTCATCCTGTGGTGCCTTAGCTTGCACTAGCACACAGGGTGATGCCGTGATCGTTGGGTCTGTATTACGCTTCTAGCACCGAATAAATGTGTCGGTTGTGTAGCGCTGCAGCCTTCATCCTTAGATCACACAGGATGGACACAGGTTCGAAAGGTGACTTCTGTTGTAGGCCGACCGGATGAATGGGTGGCTGAAGTGACGTCGGGCAACTCCGCGCGCGGCACCAAATGAAGAGACATTGGTCCGCTGCGTTCTGTTATTCCTGGACCGGTTCAAACTGTGCCAAAGGGAAGTCGGACCCAGCTACTGTCGTGACCACCGAATGAATGGACATTCATCCGGTGCTTTCTACTGTGGACGCACCGTATAAAACTGTCATTTAGGCAACATCACAGTCAACTATGTTCGCGCCACCATAATAAGTTAATATAGTAATGTGAAGAAGTCCCCGTTCATACCCTCTGAGGCAATCAATCCTTACAATACACATGCATACAAATTGAAATTTGAACAGAAGGTAATATACATTTCAACTCTAGCCGGTGACAATTCTTGGTTCTCCATCATTCCGTGCCCAAGGCTTTTCGCCCCTTTTTATGCTTGCTTCTACATTCTGTATCTTCTCTGGTAGATCTTGGAAGAGGTTCATTTCTTCGAACTGATTGTATTGTTCGACGTCCTCAACTCCGTCAGCTCCTATAATAGCCTGTTTTCCTGGGATCACAATGTGCTTCTGTTTTTTAGAAGGGTCGATTACATAAAGAACCTGTGCAACATGTGAAGCAAGTATCCAAGGGTCATCTTTGTATCCAATATTTTGGAGGTCAACAATTGTTAGTCCATAGTTGTCCACCTCAACACCTCTTGGGTGGTTCACCCATCTACACCGAAAGACGGGGAAACTAATATTACAACCATAGTCTAGTTCCCATATATCATCTATGATGCCATAATATGTGATGTTTTGGCCGGTATTTCCATCTAAGGCTTGTGTGCGAACACCGCTATTTTGAGACACGCTTTTCTTGTCTTTTTTGGCAGTATAAAATATGTAGCCATTAATATCATAACCTTGCCATGATGTAACCTGAGCGGATGGTCCTGATGCCAATCTTTTGATTGTTTTTTCTTCTATGGTTTCCCCATCTGGTATGTCCTGTTCCTTGAACCACTCGACGAGTCGACGCTTGTGCTCCTTCATGATCCAATCTTGTGAGCGGCCATGACTTTCTGCTCTTACAACATCCAGGTGTCTTTGGATGAATGGTCCCATTAGTGTGATGCGTTGCAGGACACTGTAATGTGCTAGTTTTATCTCATTCATGTCCTTGTCGATGAATGTTTTTCTCCCCGCTATGCCGATACCATCCAATCTTCCCTGATGAAGTGATGCTGGTAAACCAATCCCCAAATTATCTTTTAGATAAGCCAGGCAGCACTCGATGACTTCTTCAGTACTGTATCCCTCTATCATGCTTCCCTCAGGGTTTGCACGATTCAGTACGTATCGGTTCAAGATTGACAAGAAACGCTCGTATGACCACATTTCGTGTAAGTATAGGGACCCAGTGCCCTTATCTGATCTACCATGTGAATCATGAGGTGTTCTGTGATGTCAAAAAATTGTGGAGGAAAGCACATCTCAAGCTGCACCATGGTCTCCCTGACAAAAACCTGCAGATCGTCCAATTCGTCTTTGACAATCACCTTCTGAGAAACTCTGTCGAAGAAGTAACACAACCGAGTGATCACCATCTTTACGTATACTGGCTTGATCGCCCTGATTGCAATTGCAAGGAACACAGTCAGCATAACATGGCAATCGTGACAATTGTATCCAGTAAACGAGAGATCTTTCATCGACACTAGTTTCTTGATGTTGGATGAGTAACGACTCGGCACTCTGATACCCCGTAAACACTGACATACTGCCCTCTTCTCAGCCAATGTTAAGTTGTAGCTAGCCGCGAGAAGTTTATATCTTCCATTCCCCACATCTATAGGGTGAAGATCATCTCTAATGTTCATAGCTACCAAGTCCTGGCGCGACTTCAGGTTATCCTTTGAATCCAGTAAGAGCCCAATCATGTTACCGAACACATTCTTCTTCATGTGCATACCATCTATGGCATGGCGGACCTCGAGGTCCTCCCAATACGGTAAGTACTTGAAGAAAATTGACTTCTTCTTAAACGGCACGCCATCCTTAGGTGCCTTATCTCTTTTTTTCGGCTTTCCGTCTTTTGTCATCTTCCCATATTCAACCTCGATGTCCTTGACCATCTGAAAAACTGCGTGTCCATCTTGTTTTGCAGGAGCGGGACCTATCACAGCGTCGCCTCCAAAAAATTGATGGAACTTCTTACCTCGGTACTTGTGTCCCTCCTCTAAGAAGCGTCTGTACCTCAGGAAAACTCCCTTTCTAGTTCCATCGAGGAAATACCAAGCGGTTTCGTTGTCCAAGCATACACTGCATGCCGTCTTTCCTTTGACCTGCCCTGAAAGTACAAACAACGCCTGGTAATCGTTGATGGTAACGAAGATCATAGCTCTTAGGGTGAATTCTTGCTGTGTAAAACTATCAATCATCTTGATACCGTTGTTCCATAAATTTGCCATCTCTTCCAACAGAGGCTCAAGAAAAATATCAATATCTATGCCTGGATGCTTTGGGCCTTGTATAAGTATGCATAGGAAAAGATACTTTCGCTTCTGGCACAACCATGTAGTTATGTTGAACATGCTCAAGACAACTGGCCATGTGCTGTGTGTGCTCATCCTTTGACCAAATGGATTCATTCCATCCGTACTCAAAGCAAACCGAACATTTCTTGGATCTTTTGCAAATTCTTTATGCTTCTCGTCGAATTTCTGCCACTGGCTAGCGTCGGCTGGATGGCGAATCTTTCCGTCTCCCTTCCTGCGCTTATCAGAATCCCACCATCGCATCAGTTCAGCGTCATTTGGGTTTGAGAACAGACGCCTCAGGCGATCGGCCACAGGGAGGTACCACACGACCAAGGAGGGAATTTTCCTCTGCTTCCCATCATCATCAACTCCTACACAAGTGTCAGGTTCCTCATTACAAGCAACACTACCCCTCCTCTTTCTTTTATTCCCGTCTGTTTGAACTATGTCCTCGCCCCCACAATAGCTAGCATTGTTTTTGTACCGTTTTGCACCACATACCGGGCATTTGTCCAAATTTTTGAATGCATCCCCTCGGTACAATATACAATGATTTGGACAAGCATGAATTCTTTCCACACCCATCGTGAAGGGACTGATAAGCTTCTTTGCTCGATAAGTGTTCTCCGGTACTTTATTAGGCTTTGGAAGCAACCATGCTAAGATACGAAGGAGATCATTGAAACTAACGTCGGACCAACCATATTTAGCCTTTAGAATCAACAGCTCGGGTATGAAGCGAAGCACGGTCCAGCGTCTTGGACAACCCTTTGAACGCTCGTACACAGCTTCCTGAGCTTCCTTTTTCAACGACTCAACATTTTGTGCGCCTTTCACACTGCCAACTAATAGTTCATCTTCGGTATGATGTAACAACTGGCCCAAGAAATCGCTGTCATCAAATTCATCGCCATTACTGCTGCCATCACCACCTTCATCCCCAACAATGTCCTCAGCACCTTCATCCCCAGCAATGTCCACACCACCACCGACTCCATCACCACCACTTTCGACACCATCACTTCTGTCATCCTCGAAACCATAATCTTCATCATAACCGTCAAAGTATCTGTTGATGGCTTCAGGGTCTCGCCAGATGTCTTGCAACTGGTCCACAACGTCGATATCCTTCTTCTCACCATGGTATGTCCATAATGTGTACTCCTTCATGAAACCATGAACCAGCACATGTGATCGGATTGTAACCAAGTCGTTGAAAACACAATGGTTTTGGCACATTCGGCAGGGGCAACGCATATCTTTGGTCCTCTCGTCCATTGCATGATTCTCTGCGACTTTAAGAAACTTGTCAAGGTCTCGGCGAAAATATTCACCATGCCTCGATATATTGTACATCCATGTCGACCGATCCATCTTGTAACCTTTAAAATTTCCATTAACAAAATAAGTCAATAAAAAATAACACATATCCACGAACAAAAAAATATAAGACATTATACGAGGCTAACGTTGAAAATGTAACAAAAAGAAAAGAAA
Organism: Alloteropsis semialata; assembly: GCA_004135705.1. NCBI lineage: Eukaryota > Viridiplantae > Streptophyta > Magnoliopsida > Poales > Poaceae > Alloteropsis > Alloteropsis semialata. The sequence continues at coordinate 3,436,542 of CM014277.1, read as the reverse complement.
TGCACGCTTATTGTAAAAAAGATAAATCTTCTTGTCTCTCCTCCATGGTTTTACCAATTTCCCCATCCATGAATGAGGCTAAAGAGTCAAAACCGAGGCAAATTAATGGGAGAATCATCTTCCCCTACTTCACTAACCTAGTTCCATCCAAAAGGTTGAGCTTAATTGGGGTCCAATCGGCCAAGTACTATCTAGATCTAGCTAGAGGTGGAGATCTAATTGAGCCATATTCAATGCAATAAGCTTAAGAATAGTCATAGGATAAGCATCAACTCACCTCCTAATGAGGGGACAAACCTTCCCCTTGTCCACCACTTTTTTTTGGAAATTTGGGCAGCACCTCCCCCTCTTTTTTCGGTCTGGAGTGCACTTGGCGGGTTGGGAAAGAAGGCCTCTCGGTTTTTGTACAGAGCAGAATTTCTAGGGGCGGGTCATGGCGCGAGCCGCTCCTGATAATGAGTTTCAGGGGCGGTTCATAGCATGGGCCGCCTCTGGAAAGAACAGCTTTACAGGGGCGGTTGACGCCAACGCCCGACCCTGAAAACGCAATTTACAGGGGTGGTTCATGGGGCGAGCCGCCCCTGAAAATGAGTTTCCAGGGGCGGGTCATGGCATGGGCCGCCCCTGGAAAGGGTACCATTTGCACGGGCGGGCCATCCCATCGCCCGCCCCTGGAAAGTTCTATTTACAGGGGCGGGTCAGGGGGCCACCTGCCCCTGCAAAAATTTTCTGTTTCCAGAGGCGGCACATGGCGTCACCCGCCCCTGTAAATCGTTCTGTAGGGGCGGCCCTTAGCTACAGTGTTGATCTCGCTTTTGTAGGGGCGCGTCGCCTTTTAGTCCGCCCCTAAAAAAAACCCCTGGCTCTTACAAATGTTTTTTGTAGTAGTGTGGGTTTCACCGTCATTATTAGCATATGCGTCTCCGTCAGAAGCTAAAAAAACCACGTACCTGTCCTCCTGGGATGGGAATCGATTATATACATATATGAATCGACCCGGATTTTCAATTACGAGAATCGGAATTCCCTGTACCATTGTGATAGTCCTAGAATCAACAGCCATCACATACAGAACTCATTTCAGCAGGATATCACATCCATACAACGAAAACAATCATCAGAGTTAGCTTTACAACAAGGATATAACGGAAAACGTATTGATACAAGCCCCTTGGGCTAAACGACAATATGAAAACCAACGCAACAATAACTAGGCTTCACGCCAGCTTCATCTTCAGAGCGCCACTTCCACAGGCAACACTTGAGCATAGCACAGCAACCTTCTCACCAACCCCACCAGAGTTGGTCTTGCACTTCGAGTCTTCACCTGTTCATTCACAAACTGCCCCCAAGGATTGGGACAGGTCCACGTCACCATCCTTAATGCAAGCTTTAAGGTGGCCTAATTCTAGTATAAGAAATATCAAGGATAGGCTTAAGGTTAATCCTATGCAAGCAGCAGCATCTCCATCCCAAAACCATTCTCACAACACCACGAGCAATCCTGGCGCATCAGGTGCCCGTCACCAATATCTTCCACTCATCACTCTCTAGGCAATGTGAAAGCTCCCACCCTTCACATCTCAACTGCCCGAGGCATGCCCTACTCTAGAGAGGAGGTAGAAATCCCTAAAACAATGGTGGAAAGGAAGGTGGGAAGGTCGTCCTTGACCGTGGACACGGCTTTACGTAAAGATTATACTCTGCAGAGTTTGTACCCCTGGAACCACTCGGACTGCAAGTCGGTCGCGAGCCAACTGAGACACAGCCCACAGCACAGACCTTAGCCAGTGAACGGTACCCTCCTGCTTTTCCCGACTTAGGATATGCCGAAGACGCAACTCGGCATCCGAGAACTGTGATGGCCTCCCCCGCGGTGGCCAAGTGAAGTGCCCCTGCCTAAGCAGAGACTAAATGTGATACAAATATCAGTCCCAGGAGGCTGATAACACATTTATTCAACAGATAGTTCAGAACTTTACAGCCCCTGAGGGAGCGGGCACTTGATACAAGCCAGGATTACCAAAAGGTAAACCACGGCGAGGAGCCAGACTAAGAACCAAGCCAGCTCAACAAAGGGATCAGAGCTACGCGACAGCGAAGACATCTTGGGCGGGTCCAAACTCCACAGGCAAAGTTGGGTGCGGAAGCGACCACCTATTCAGCGTCCTCAACAACAAAGTCCGGGTCTTCTTCTGAAGCAACAAAAGCAAGGGTGAGTACAAAAGTACTCAGCAAGTCCAACCACACCCATGGAGGGGTTAACACAGAAATATGCACAGGATATATCAAGAAATAAGGCTAGGGTTCATTTGCAATAAAGCCAAGTTTTACATATGCAATGGTTCGTCAAGGAATGTTTTAGCAAAGCCAGTTTTAGTAACAAACAATAAGCAGGGGTTGATCCACAAAGGATCCAAATTTTAATGCTACCGGATTTCCCATCCGCCGTAGCTTCCCAGCACAAAGCCGGACTCTTTCCAAAACCAACACACTCCAACCCATCCCAAAACCTTCGGTATTGTGACCAAGCCATAACTCGCCCATGACCGTGGGCACGGCTATTCGAATAGTTTGGAAACTCTGCAGAGGTGTACACTTTCACCACAAGTAGGGTACCGCCACACGGTCACCTTAGTGCCAGCGCGGATCCTATCGAAGCCATTACCCACCATAGCCGAAACTGCCTAGCCATCACGAGAAAACAACCAAGGGGGTTCATGACACTAAGTCGGCACCCATGACACTAAGTCGGCACTTGGCTTCCCACTGCACCCTACCTTCAGACAACTAACAGCCTGGCTAGTGGGATTTAGACTAAGCCCTTGCACCATACAAGAGTCGAGTGGTTGTACGAGAAAAGTTGGGTTAGGCAAGATGACACATCATCTCGGTTTAAAACCGGACAAAATGGATATCTCCCAACTTGCTTAACCACAAAGGTACAAGCCTCCAAATGGTATTTCACAAAGAAATACCCATCCATCTTATCCAACACTTTTCTTTATTTTCAAAACCCAAAACCCATTTTCTTACTCAACACACTCACACTTTTATTCTTTGATAAACCAAATATAGTCATGACTGTTTTAATTAAAGAAAACAAGTCCTAAGCATTCTAGCAGTGGTTATCATCCAAACAGAGCAAATCATATTCAGAGATAACTAGGTTATCAAGGCATGATCATATCAATCAAGGAATGGCTATCCAACCGGGTTTTCAGTAGTAAAACAACATGCAATTTAAAAGGCCAATAGGTTGTGTTTATAAAACAACATGCATCAAAGGATGGGATTGGACTTGCCGTCTCCAAAAGCTTCCGGAAGTTCCTGCTCGCGGTACAAGTCGTCGGGCTCGGGCTCGCGATACTCTCCTTCGTACTCCGGCTCGCGGTACTGTCCCTCCTCGTTCACTCCGTCGTCTAGGGCACGCACAAACAACACACAATAAGAAACAAACAAGCCTTAACCGATGAGTTGGAAAAGGAAAGTAATAAAATAAAATAGGAAGGAGGAGTATTTATGAGTGATTTTTGTATAGCTCGGCCAGAATAGATGAAAGAAAGGTGTGTGCGAGATTGGTGGAATTCCGGAGAAGTTTGGCGCATAAAATGACGGGTTTAAGGAGGTATTAGGGCTCATTTGGGAGGTTTAGGGCCTAATTGTAAAGGTTAAAAGGGCTAGGGGCCTTTCTGTAAATAGTTTTGTATAGTGGAAGGATCTGAATGTGATATTGGAAAAGTATTTGGGGGGTTTGGTAAAGACCAGGGACTGATTTGGAATTATTCTAAAAGTTGATGGCTTTCTTTGGGAACTGTCTAAAGGGAAAAGGACCTTTCTATGACATAGAGGAAGTGGGGGGGGTTTCTAGAAAATGGCCGGCCTTTCCTTCTTTCTCGCCCCTTCGGCCGAATCAGAGGAGGGGGAGGGGAGCGCGCGCGGCGGCTCTTCTTGCCGGC